>VDFB02270651.1:163217756-163429287 GCA_007258455.2 Sequoia sempervirens | reverse complement strand
TTAAACTTCCTTCCCTTATTATATTTAGTGGCTGCTGTATTTTTGAATGTAGACTATTATTTATTTCTGATTGCTTCCATATCAGCTTTTTATTAATTTCATTCTATTTCATATTCATTCTCCTTCTATATTTCATTCCCTATATTTCCTTTTCTTTCCACACTCTCCTTTATTTATATCTTTATGTCTCTGTTAAGGAAGACATCCTTCCAAACGGACATGTCCCTTACATTGATCGCTGCCCATAGCGGAGAGAAATAGAATCGCAGCTTTAATTAATCGCTGCCCCCCTTTGATCATTTTAATTGCTGCCTTTAGAAGAATGTATTTGTTGCTGTTAATTAATAATAACTGCCTTGTAATTGATCAATGTTGATTTGCTGGCCATTTGGGAATCGCTGCTTCTTTTGTATGAAACTTAGACCTTTTAAAGACTCTAATCGGTTTCCATGTAATATATTCATTGCTGTCTTTTGAATCATAATAATTATTATGTGATTAGTGAATGGATCGCTGCTCCAGTATATATATATATATATATATATTATTTTATGTTTTATATATTTATATATTAGTTTCATATGTGTATTTTATATTATTATTTTATAATAATTATAGTTATAATAATATCAAATTGTTAATATTTATATTATAATATTATCTAATGATAATTATAATTATAATAATATTAAATTGTTAATATTTCTTTTTATAATTTTAATATGTATTTTGTTATTTATTTTATTTATTTATTTGTATTTCAATGTTTTATACTTTGTCATTTCAGAGGCATGATACATGTGGATGGAGACCTTTTTAGCTTCTATTCTTTTTGGGGACAGCTAGAGTTATTATTCCTTACCAGAACTTTCCAAGGTTCTGGTCCCTCTAAAGCCCTTTAGATCCAATTTATAGCTAGAGTTAGGCCTTGAATGAAAGATGCCTGATCTTAATGCATAGAAAATAATGACTAGAAACTCAAATTCTGGAAATAGCAACGATTAGATTCTTAATCATATTCATACTCAATTAGCAAATACGCAATCACAGAAACCACAATGTGTTATGCACTCGCTGATCAAATATAAAGAAACACATAACAATGATCCAACACAATTGCAATCATAGATCTCAGTTATAGAATCGATAGTTCATAAATGCTCTGCTCTGGATGGAAAGAGGCATACAAAGGAATAAAAATCAATTATTACAGTGTATGTGTCTCCCACATAGAATGATATCACGAGATCACTCATATGCTGGTCACACTGGTAATTCCACTGTCCACCACACTGCCACGGTTCACTTCACGGGTTGAGGAATGTCTGAGCAGGGTGATTGTAAGAGTCAACCAAGGATAAGGCATGACTGTTGGTGACAGTGGATCCGTGATGGAGCAATTAGAGTGACAATGTCTGGCACCTTAGAGTGGTGCCTCCTTGGTGACTGTGACGACCTAACCCTTACGTGAAATAAATTTTTTCTTAATTTTACATCACACAAATGAAGATAACGAGTAAATAACCAAAGTAACAAAATTTTTCTTTTCTTTTAATTGAAAATACTTCAACAAAATACAATTCAATGCCTTTCATTACAATAAATAACTTTTCCTTTTCAAGTAAACATCAGAGTAAGAATACATACAAGTACAAAGCATAACTCATTGAGCTTTTGGAACAAATAGTTGTAAGAAGGTCCAGGAGTTCCGCCTTTCAAATCTTGGTTCATCAATAGCCTGTTGTGGAGGAGAAATATCACTCAGGTGCTTTTCCGCCAACCACAAACTTATAATGCGGTCCCCCACACATCCATTATTCAATGGATGGCCCTCCCTTCGTCGAAGGGATTGGTTGAGTAACCAATATTGTTAACCAACTAAGCATAGTGGTGTGTCCTACATAACTAGATCCTTGTAATTCCCACAATCCCGAACTATTATGCACTTAATGGACCATGGTGAACTGACAATGTAATCATCGCCCGATCTAGGAGGATGTAGGTACATTAAATTACTTTGGCCAAAGTATTCTAGTTCAGTAAACGATTGAGTAAGTCATCTATCACATACACTACTTAGGGCCGATTTGACTTAGGGCTATCTTACACTACGCGTAGGCTATGTCCTTCGATAGGTAATCAGTCACCTCAAACTACCTACAACATTCTATCTATTAGAAATGAAACAGTCTACAAGTGTCTTATACAATCCCTTCTAATCAGAAAATCTTTATCCTAGGAGTACTCAAGCTTACCTTAGTTAACCTAATAACTTAAGCTGAAAAGACCTTACTTGACTTTTCCTTCATTTCTATCCTAGTAAATATTAACTAATACCATCATATTCTCCTTATATGGAGATCATACAAATAATGCAATTTCACACAAATATGCATCTTTAACCTTCTCACAATTTACTTCCTAGTACAATCAGGTAAGTATTTCTCATAATAGCTCATTTTCTCTACAATCTAAAATGCAGACTAAGAAATGACTTTCTACCTTTGTACATACAGTAAACACAAAGAAGCTGATATATAGCAATCAAAAACAGAATTGAAAGATGAAGAATATCTCATGCCTGAATATAAGCTTTCCTTCAAATGATGCGATTTCAGTCTTCCTCTTAGCACTTTAGCTCAGTTTATTCAACTAGTAGTTTTCCTCTCAAGCTGCTATATTTATTACACAGCATAAACCCTCAATGTTGATAGAATTCTCACTCAGAATTATACTCTATAATGGTGAATATACAGCTGTATTGAGACAAACTTAGAATTTGATAATAATGAACTGGTAATTCCTTTGTTCTTAGCACTCAAATATGAATATGATTTCAGAATAATGAACTTGTGAGACAAACTACAGAAAACAGATGAAATTCGGATTTTTCAAGTGATTCTTGATGAATGAACTGGGCGGCTATTTATAGAGTCCCCAGCCCAACAATTTTCACTCTTGCAGGCATGTAAATTGACAAAACTACTCTTTGAATATTTCAAAATGAAATGTGGCAGATTTCCACACTTACTCATAGCTTAAAAGAAGTGAATCGACTTCCAGCAGATCAGAGAATGTTTCAAACTTGCACATGTTAAAAATGGAGGGTCGACACCTATAGGCATCTCCCCAAATATGGCGCGATTCATGAAATATGGCGGGTGATTCATCTTGTAGAAAAGGTCATGGTTTATTTTTCAAACACCTTGCTCATTTACTGGCTGAGTCGACCCATCTCATAATTGCGTTTGAATCATTCATACTTCTAGGTGCGCATTATCCAGGTGCGTATTTCTCAGTGCTATTTTTCCATTTTCATGCATTAAACGTTTCAATAGTTGAGAAGTCAATATTTTGATTTCAATAGTTTGAGACATTAATATTTCATGTGGTAGGAAATATTTCAATTTCCTATGTTTCAAGTGATTTAAATTTAATTGAATAAGAATAGCCTGATTCATGGTTGGTGATTAATAATGGTTGGTGATTAATAATCAGCTGAAGGATATTTCATCAATTTCCATAGTTTAGACTTTAATATATACTCAAAGTGGGATATAATCTATTATCCAATTAAGAGATTTATAATATTAAACTATATATATATTATTTATATATATATATTAAGTAACAATTAGAAATACATATATATATATATTTCTAATTACTCTTGTAATACATATATATATGTATATATTATTTTACTATAATATATATATATTTACACAATATATAATATTACATATCGTTTAGTAACCATATCGTAATCTGATATGTACATATATACATACATGTATATGTAAATTGTTAGGCAATAATAATATCACATTATTAATATCCACAGATAATAGGTAGAGTGTGTATATATATGCATGCACATACCTGTATATACCTCAGTGTACACATATGTGTATGTATACCATATCGACACATACGTATGAGCATATCCATCGGCCGATCATACCCCTGTATCGATATGTTTATACATATGGATACGTGTATATACTATATACATGTGTATACATATCCACTCAACCTATTCACTTACATACATTCATGTTATCCTCACAATGATCGTAATACAGTAAGTCAGATATACAAATAAACATCATTCACAAAGCACAAAGTAAACAAGACTCCTTAAGCCTATAGATGACTTATCTAGACCAACATAACTGACTTGGTTCTCCCCAAACTATAATGACGTGTGTGTATGCTTAGATAGTTAACATTACTGGTTAAACGACCAAGCCCCTCTCCCAAGTGATATTTCCCCTCCGCCTAGAGGAATGGTTCACATACCTGCATCCACTGACATAAACTCACGACAGTCATATGTTCACAACAATAGCAGTATATATAAACATCACAAGGTAAATCAACATGATTCATTAACCTCCTTATGCAGTATTTCACCATGAATAACATCAATTGAAGCAACATGAAATGAGACAACCATTAAATGTAAAACACTCATATTGATAACAAGGTGCAACATATCTTATTCATTCACAAAATTCTCTTTTACAACCATTTATTCCCTATGCAGTACTAATATCTTAGTAGCTATACAATCGGGGTGTAATAGTGACAAATCTCCTGAGTGCGATTGTTTGTATTCACGGATGAGCAACAAAAGTTCCTTTGATATGCAAAGTGGTCTGTTATGTAGCGCTCTTCGGGTCCTTTAGATGGCGCAGTCATGTGAAGTCGGCCAAAGCCAGAGGCTCGGCTAGAACGATTTAAGCTATCACCAACCCTAATCAGTACTTGGTAACAAATGGAATGAAATTAGTTCTGAATACTTGTAGAATAAGGAATGGTTCACAATTTGCTAGGCTGAGATGAGCATCTCACTTGGTCGATGACTCTATAGGGGTTTTCGTCCCTGCACAATCAATCGAGAATAAACTCCATAATCGTGATGCCTTTTCATAACAAAAGATCTCACATAAATAGGAAGTAGTGGCGCCAACCCAAGGAGGTCGGCCGAACCTTACTTAATTTTAAATGTAAATATTATTTTTAATAATTTAAATTTATATTATTATATAATTTCTTATTTTAAATTTTTCAAATATGAGTAGTGTTGAAAAACACTATTCTCCCTCCAAGTAGAGAAGTCGGCCTCATTCAACATGGGGGACATGACAGTCCTCCTCGCCTAGGTGTTACTTGCCCTCAAGCAACTTCAAGTTCGGATGCTCGAAAATCTCCACACCTTCCCATGCTGCATCTTCAATTGGAAGATTCTTCCATTTTACCAAGTACCCCGGGATGATCTTGTTTCATAGCCTTTTCTCCCTCACATCCAACACTGTCTCAGGTTCGAGTATCAATTTGCCCTCATCATCAAGAGGGGGCAACTCAACTAAAGGAGCAATCTGCTGTCCAAGTGCCTTTTTTAGGCATGACACATGGAAAATGTTATGAATTCTGCTGCCTCGTGGTAATGCGAGCTCATAAGCAACTTCCCCAATCCTCCTCACAACCCGGTAGGGGCCATAAAATCTTGGTTTCAACTTTTCCGCACCATTCCCCTTAAGGGTAGATTGTCTATAAGGCTGCAACCTCAAGTAAACCATATCATCAACCTCAAAAACTCTCTCTGTCCTGTGCTGATTTGCATACATCTTTTGCTGGTTCTAGGCTTGCTGCAAGTTTTCCTTAAGAGAATGCAAGATATCCATACTTTGTTGTATCACATCCTTAGCTCTAGGAACTTTACTATTGGTATGAATCAAATCCATCAATGAGGTAGCATCATAACCATAAAGAGCTTTGAAGGGTGACATACCAATTGACATATGGTGCATGGTGTTGTAGCAAAACTCCACCAAATGCAACCACTTTATCCAAACTATTTGCTGCCCTGTGACATAGTTTCTTAGGTAGCCCTCAATTCTCTTGTTCATGATTTCCGTTTGCCCATCTGTTTGTGGATGGTAGTTAGTGCTTGGAGTCAATTACGTATGAGTTAGACGAAAAAGTTCCTACCAAAATAAACTAATAAATGTGCTGTCTCTGTCACTCACAATGTTCTTGGGCAATCCATGAAGTCTAAATATTTCTCTAAAGAACAAATCAGCCACTTGAGGAGCTTTAAACTCTAAAGTAATGGCATGAAAATGAGAATACTTTGTAAGCCTACCAACCACCACATAAATACAATCTTTACTTTGTACCAATGTGTTGTACCCAAACCAAATTTTTTACTTCATTAAGGCATTTTGCTTAAAATGGTTTAAACCTTGTTAAAATGATGTCAAAACATAGTTTTTGGGCAAATCAAGTATAAACTTTGAGTCAGTTTGATGTCAAGAAGATACTGGCAAAATTTGAAAAATTTGAAAATTATGGTTTCAAGCACCCCTGTTTTAGGTCGTGAAACCCTAAAAATTGAAACTTGTTAGAATTGGCTTAAATTAATTTTGATTGGCTTATTTCACTTCACAATCATAGTGGTGAAGTCAGTTTTAGTTAAAAGTTAGTTTAAGCTTGGTGGGTAGTTTTCACTTTTTCAGGAGAAAAGTTAGGACCTTCGAGGTCGTCAATGGCAGTTGGCCAGTACCAGGTGTCAAAATCTAAGCCTAAAACTCAAAGCAGAACATTCTATGATGAAAGATGCTGAAAAAGATGCTTCACGACGGAGGAGATTTTCAAATGGCGAAATTGGCAAAAATATTCTAAGTTTGGAAGCACTTCACTTTGTAACGTGGGAGACACTTGCGCAATCAACGTGCAAATCAACTTTACAGTGTCCGTACATGTGAAAATGGTGAAATACAGTCACACACACACGTCAGCAGTAGTAATGCTTCTACGTGGTCAACTCAATAGCCAACACGGTGTTCGTAGAGTGCAAAATGGAGGAAAACATAAAGCATAGAGCAAATTTGCGCCCTTGTAGCTCAGGGGTGCCCTTCAATTTGAAGGCTTAGATTCAGTTGTTTCTGGTTGTAGATACATTCATTCTCTTTAGTTTTTAGTCAGCTTTCTGGCAAGCTATCAAGCGAGTCCATTTGAATTGCGGAATTTTGGAAAACGAAGGCGGAAGCGGAAGGTACGAAGAGTTTACACATCACAGAGACAGTCAAATTTGCAGTTTCTACACCCCTGTAGCTTGGGGGAACCCTTGAATTAGACCTGTCAGATGAATGAATTTGCAAATTTTGTTTCCGGGGAATCTTTTTTGATTTAGCCCAGCTCCGCGATGCATTCGTTTGCAAGATCGTCAGATGTGTTGAGTGGCCGTGGCAGTTGTTCTAGCGAGCATGTAAAATGGAGGGAAAATAAAAGTGAAAATATCAAACTGTACCTCTATAGGCCAGGGGTGCCTAGCCTTTTGGCTAGCTAGATGAGGTTTTTAGTAGCCATTGTCTTCACGATATCTGTGCAGAATCCTCTTAGCTTTTCAGTGAATCCAACCGTCATCCCTCAGGGTTTTCAAACGCCCGTAGATGAAGACTCAACGGAAAATACTGAAGAATGAAAACAAGCAAAAAAATGGCTAAGTATGGAATTTACATACTCCCTTGGAAAAGGCACCCTTCTACTGGAGGTCTTAGAAGCAATTTTCTCGCTTCGTCACTTCCAGGAACATCTCTTCCAAGTTGTTCCAACTTCATGATGAGATCAACAGTGTGCGCATTAGAGCAATCTAGCTCTCGGTGGCAAGGGTCAAAGTACAATGTTCGCGTGAAAGTTGCAATTTGCAAAATCATTCTCAAGATTGTAATTGCGCCTTTGCAGGCCAGGGGCGCCCTTGCATTTGAGGGCCTTAAACCAACTTTCAGATGCTCTACATATAGTCATTCTTTGCGGAATTCTTCTAGCTACGCGATGGATCCAACATCCAGTCGACGAGAGTCATCATTCACCGATAGCGACAGATTGAAGCACAAAATGGCAAATCAAAGAAATGGCTAAGTTTGGTGTCCTGTACATTCTTTTTGAAAAAGGCACCCTTGTTTTTGAGGCACCAGACATAGTTTTTAGCACTTGTAGCTCCTAGCAGACATTTCATCAGAGTTGTTCCAGCTACGCAGTGGATGTGTCAGCTCAGCTCTAGCATCAACTGAGCACTTGGAAATCAAAATTCAACAGAGGTTGTGATGACGTTCTTAACAAGCTACAAAATAGGAAGTTAGCTAAAAATCTCAAGTTTTGAAGGAGGACGCCTAGAAAGTTAAACTTTGACTTTTCGGAATCAACATGCAATTGCAAGACGACCTAGAAAGGTGGACCTCAGTTAATTGAATAAAATAATATTAAAATCTTTAGTTTCATCTGTCAATTTTTGCTTGCAAAAGGGCGAATTTCTTCAATATTTTAATATTGGCGCCTATTTTGAAACTCAATGTTATTTTCGCATGTTGAGTTAAGTTGAAAATTAAAGAGGAGGTGCCTATTTCTAACTCCAAGTCAGTCTTTGTTTTAAATGAAATGAGGTCCAATCAAATTATTTCGTTTTAAATTAAAGATTATCTCTCAAAAGTGACGCCTAAACCCCAAAATTCTTTAAATATTCAAAGATGCGTCCATTTCTCTCACAACAGGTTGAGCATAAACAAGTTTTCTCTTGTGCAAGCATTTGAAGGCGCCACAATTATTATTTTTTTAGATTTCCTTGCAGATACAGGTCCAAAATAATCAACAAACTTTAGACAAGCATGGTGATTTTTTGTAGAAGCAGAACCATAAAACTTCTATCTTTTGTCTTAAATTCTTCTATTCTTGTCTTAGGTTTTCTCTCGCATGTCCGAGAATTTAGTGACGTTTGACACTTTTGATCATCTGGGTTTGTTGTGCACGACTTTCTCTACAAACCCATTTGTTAGAATTTTTCAGGAAAGATTGCCTCTTAGCTTCAATTCTTTGAAGCTTTGCTTTTCTTTTCGGAAATTCCTTTGCATGGTAGAGTAAAAGTCAATATTTTTCAAAATAGAGGATTTGGGTTGGCTTAGAATCATCTTCTGCACAAAACCCTTGTTTCAGTTTTTTTCGGAAAAATTGCCCTTCGGAAACCCTAAAACCCTTGTAGTTTTTGACTGAAAAGTCTTTGCATGTCAAGCTAAACGGCGTTTTTTCGAATTTTTGGTGTTGTGGGTTTGCTTAAGATCATTTTCTCTACAAAACCCACGTCTCAGAATTTTTAGTGAAAATTGCCCCCCGACAGGGTATTTTTAGCCTCACCAGGAGAAGTTTTAGCTTTCTGGAGAAAGTTGTCAGAACATAGCTGTGTTTATAGTCAACAGGTAAGTTTTTCAGAATGCAGTACACAGAGATTGAATTCAAGACTAAGTCAGTCTTAATTCAAGACTTCATTGGTACAGTTGACATGGATTTGCATAAGGTGCTTCCAAAGGCTATCTTGGATCCTGTTGGCGTAACAACTAGCACCTCTGGAGTAAGAGTTGGTACGGACAGCTATGCACACTACGCAATGAGTGCTCTTCAAATTAGGAGGGGAAGCTCCCTCGTTGTGCTTGACAAAAATACTTGCAAAGGGAAATAAACTAAACTAATTCCTATCTTTTTGTTTTAGTTGTAGAGGTACAAGGCTTTCTCGAAAACTATATATGTTGCAGCTGAGAATTTTCTCTGGTTTCGCAGATTCACTAACTACAACTAAACTTAATTGCTTAAATTCTATCCAGTCTCCTCAAGAAAACAGAGCATGAGGAAACGGAGCAAGGTTTGACTATCAGACGATAAACAAGTATAGACTCTCAACTTGAAGGCAAGGTGGCACATCTATTTGCTCAATCTAAACAAGTTTATTGATAACAACATCACACGATAAACTGAATACGGATTCTCTACTTGAGGGCAAGGTGGCACAACTATTATCTCAATCCGAATAAGTTTATTGTTCACAACACCATACGATAAACAAGTGCAGATTCTCTACTTGAAGGCAAGGTAGGCACAACTATCATCTCAATCTGAACAAGCTCATTGAACACAAAACAGATTTATCTAAACTATGGAAAGAATTCACCATCACAATCGCATGAAACCCTATGTGGCATAACAATTGATCATAAGAGCAAAGACGCATGAACAAATACCAAAAGAGCAATATTGAGGGCAAGGTAGGCGCAGCATATATTTCTCTCTCAAGCAAAAGTTAATTACAAATGAGCAAAAGCTCTTATTTATATACATCAAGGTGTAGGTAACCCTAAAATCACCTTGAGTCATCTACAATCTTGCAATGCAAGATTTCAACCAAAAAAGAAATACTTAACCGGAGCCCGCTTAATCATACATTTAACCTAATGGACCATGCAAGCATGCACGCCCTTATTTAAAGCAAAGTTAACTGGACACTACCCTCGCTTAAGAAACTCTAACCCTAACTCCTGATGATAATTCCAAGGGAGATAAGCATGTGTTAAGTCAGCAAGTAAACTCAAGAAAGTCGAGTTAACTGCTGCTCATGACTCAACCCTCGAAATTAACTGCAGGTTCCAACTGGCAGATCACTCCATGTCATCTCGGTCTAACACTTCGACCAAGAACTCATCAATCTCTCTGTCATCTGGCACTTTGATGCTGCCCAAAACAACAGTCTGTTTCTTTAGTTCTCTACCACTTTCTGTGACTGTGTGCATGCCATCTTTACAATCTTCAGTCGCCTTCCTGAGACTGGCTGCAATCACTGAAATATTCTCTAACTTAGGCGCCATTGGTTCTCCTTCAAGGCTGTCACGAATCAGCTTCTCGAATTCAGCTTGTACTTTGTCCAACTCAACATACGTGCCATCTTCAAGAAGATAATGACACGGAATCTGAACAACGAAACCGCTGACAAGTGCAAGTACTCCAACCACATCATCCTTGAGTGAAAACAACTTGGTAGAAATCTTCTCACATATTTCCATTTTGAGAAGGTGCTGCTCTCTCCAAGTAAAAACCTTGTCTTGATCCTCGACAATCTCCAAGGCATCATATGCAACCGACAACTGAGATACAAGAATACGATCCTTTGCCAAACTCTCTGCAACCGCAACTTCAAGCAACTGAATACCCTGACGGAGTTTATGTGCATCACTCCTCAACTGATACAAATCTGCAAGAAGATGCCGACCTGTAGCAACTAAACTTTCAATCCAGTTGTCCAAAAGTCTGCCATGACTGACTAACTGATCCAGCTTTCGTTGTTCTGCAGGTGTATTCTGAGGAAGAACAGGTGCTCTACTTGAATTTCCATGAACAAGATCAGAAATGTACTGACGAAGTTGACTATTTTCAGCCTTGAGTAAGGCCTTATCTTCTCCATCCTTTGTGATTCGCTCTTCAAGATTATTAGTGACGATCTTAAGAAGAGTCACATCTGTCTCTCGAGTGGTCCTGCCAAGATTAGCCTTAGTAAAAGTGAAATCACCAACTTCGACTTCATCCAAGCTTTTACCCTCTGGAGGAACGGCAACTTCGATAACAATCTCTGATTCTGGAGTTTTCTCAATATGCACCTGTTTCTTGATCTTCTTGTTCGACCTTCTCTGATAAGGTTCACCGAACTCAGACAAATCAAGGTTGTACGAAGGTTCTCGCCTCTGTCTTCCCAAAGACTTCTCGAGCCAACAAGACTGAACAATATTTTCAATTCGAGGAGAGACTGTCCCTGATGTATCAACCTGTGGTGGTTCAGGTGTCTCCGATCCAGCTTGAATTGGTGTCTCAGGCTTAGAATCTATGTCAATAGGTTGCATGTGAGGCGGACTAGGAGGTTCAACTTGAGGTTCAGCCTGAATAACTATCTCTACTGGAATCTCAGGAACATTCTCAACTTGTTTCTGCTTCCTCTTACCAGTAGCTCTCTTTCCCGTGTTTCCACTGAGTCGAACCCCTTCAGGAGGTATCACAATAGCCTTGACTCGAGGTCTTACCCTAGAAGTAGAAGGCAACGAAGAGAAATCCTTTGGCGGCTCTGTCACAGGAACTGACTTCCGCTTCCGTTTGCTCTCCAAGAACAACTTGCTAGTCTTGATAACTGATCTGGAAACTTCCTCAATAGAAGTACTCTCCTTAGCATACCAATCAGGTGAGCGAAGTGGCTGCCGAGCAACTTGATCTTTGACATATGAATTGAGAAGAACTTCTCCATCATCATCTGATAGACCATCAACATCTTCTGATAGGTAATTAGAGAGCTGACCGATAGTGAGTCTACAATAGTGACGACGACGAACCTCGAATTCATCTTCACAATTAGCCCATAAATCTTCAAGTGCTGGCTTATGTGCAATCCCTCGCTCCAACCTATCTGCATAATGACCGAGAGGATCATAGGAACGCCTCTCAGTATGAGTCTTGAGTTTGAATCTTTCTATCTCGGTTGACATAAGCTTGGCATCTGTTGCCGCATTGCATGTGAAAATTCCCAATGTGAATGGAAAATTAGCTGCAGTCTTATGACGATTGCGAAGAAAGAAATGAACATGTTGCATCTGCCTGAGAAACTCCATGAAGATGATCTTGTCTGACGGATACCTTGGCAACATCAGGGGCTCTCCAACATATCCATAAACCCGGATGTATGTGAAAGTAGGGAACTGGATAAACCAATCCGCCCAAGTGTCCATCGCTGATTTTGCTTCGGCAGAAATACGAATGTGCATTTCATTGTCAAGATCTCTAATTGTCCTCATAGAAAAGTGATCGTTGACTGCTCGGAAGTCTTGCTCGGATTGAGAGAACTCCAATTGAGGATAATACTCATGAACTCGTTGAACACCGAGAGTGCCATTAGTTTTTAGAAGCCTGTAGCTACCTTGAAATGCAACCAAGTAGACCAAGTATGATATCATGTGAAACTCATGATACTTGAGAAAATTAGTAATCTGCTGATGTAAGCAATCACTAATCAACATAGCCCAGTCAAAATGCTCTGTGCCATCAAGAATTCTGGTAATTAGGTAAAACATCCATGAACGGAAAGTGCTAGCATCTTGTTGACCGGTAACTTGATTGAGTAAAGTTATCAAAACAGCAACTTCGTCCTTGAATTCACCACGACCAACCTTTTTAGGCATGTTAGTCTTTTGAACTTTCAGCCATTTCTGAGCCACCTTCCTCTGCGAACGTTGTTGATCAGCATCCCATATCTTCTCACAGGCTTCAAGAACCACAGTAAAGTTATCTGAACGAGGAGGAATAGCAAAACATTTCTCTATGTCCTTCGGTTTGATACTGCAAACAACCCTCCTGTCAACTGATCTGATTTGTCGTGAAGATGAGTCATAATGCTTGATGCAAGCAAGAACGAACTCAAGATCGAAAGTAGTAACAGGAATAGATGCCGCTGCCAGCAACCCGGAATGCTCAAGATTCCTCAACGAATTGCTGCTAACACCCTCCAGACTGTTCAGATTAACCACTGGATAAACATGATTCAGGTCTGTGTCTGAAGTCTTGATGAAATTATGTGCAAGGGCCGATTTGGCCTTGTAATCAATGAGATTGAACTGCATTTTGAAAATGAGGACTTTTGACTGTAAAGTCGAATATACTTGAAGAACTTTCTGAAAACCTTTGGACAAGGCTAAAAATAGCCTATGATGAAAGAAATTTTCGAAGTTTTTCTGGAACGTGGGTTTTGTGCACAACGGAATTATGAACAAACCCAGATAACTAAATTCTCCAAAAAATGTGTTTCGAGCCCACATGCAAAGAGATTCTCCGAAAAAAGCACAGAGCTTCAAAATGAAGGCTACGGGGCGATTTTCTCGAAAAAATCTAAGACGTGTGTTTTGCTGCAAATGCTGAAGTATGCGAACCCAGATGATCAGATTTTGAATATGTGTTGAATTTCTTTGACATGCGAAGAAAGTACCTAAGGTGAGAAATAGAAGAAATAAGACAGAAGATAGAAAGTTTTGTTTGTCTGCTTCTGAAAAATTTGCCAACTTCTTCCTTGGAACTTGATGAAACCTGCATGCAAAGTGAAAATAAAGTCTGGAATCTTCTTCCTCTGAACAATCTGAACTCGTTGATATGAAGAACGCTGAATTCGGACACCTGTAGCACCTTTAGCTTGCTGGTCGCTCAAAAAGAATATGAACTTTGAAGCTAAAGATGATGAAATAATGGACGCCATTGCTTGGTTAAATAGATTTTCATCTATGAAATTCGCATAAAGCATGGAATCCTTGAAAAGTGCGCCTGGCTTGTGATTGGACCTCATTCCAGTTAACTGAAACTAAGATAAGCTAAATAAATTGCCATGCTTTAGGGTTTCCCTTTTCAATCTTCAGTTAACAACTTCATGCGATTTTGACTTTAGTTAGCAATCCACATTAAGTTCGCCATCCTTCACACTTGTTTTAAATTCACAATTTAGAACTAAAGCGTCCCTTTTGAGAACTAAAGTTGACAATAAGAAATTCGCCATATTTTATGCTTTAAATATTCCAAATATAGCGACCCTTTCAAGACTTCAGTTGACATAGAATGAATGCGCCAACTTCACACTTATGCTAAAAATAACAACCCTTTTGGAACTTAAGTTATCATTCTTTGTAAAATGCGTCAGCTTCACAAAACTATGCTTCATCATTTATGTCGTCCCTTTTAGAACTTCAGTTGACAAAAGGTGAATTCGCCAACTTCACAAAGTCTTCACAATTGCAACCAAATTTGCCATGCATGTGAACTTAAGTTGGCTTTCAAGAATAATCTTCAGTTTAAGTCAACATCCAATCAAGTTAACTCAACATGCAAGGTTGTTAACTGAACATGCAAACTAGTTAACTCGACATGCGAACTGAAAGATCACTCAACATGCCAATATACGAACTGAAGATGACAACCCAGAAAACGTTTAGTCTAACTGCAGTCAGAACTCCAGTTAAGGCGTCCATTCAACTCTCTTTCGAAAATTCAACTTTTAGCTCTTAAGGCGAATTCCAGACTTAGCCAAATTTCATGAAAATTTAAGCTAAAACCTCTGCCGGGACCTCTGTTCATCTTCTGACACTGGCTGACTGACTTCTCCGATTGGCTGGCTGACAGGTGCATCGCAGAGCTGAACAAAAATTGATCAAAAGGTATCTCGAGATTGGAAACCATAAAACTGACATCTGAAGGCTCAAAAATCCAAGCGCCTTTTTCAAAAGCTGCGCTTTTTCTCAGACTTAGTCAAATTTTGACTTCTGCATCTCGTACGAAGGAAAAATAAAATCCTTCATAACTTCTGTTTTACCAATTTTCAGGACTAGATCCCAGCTTCACTGCGTAGCTGACTTCATTCTGCAGACAGCTGCAAAGGCACATTTCCCAAGAAAACATCATCTGAGGGGTGAAAATCAAGGGTGCCTTTTTTGAAAAGTTGCTCTTTTCCTCCAGACTTAGCCATTTCTGGAACTGACTAGAATAACACAAAAACTCCGACTGCAAGTTGCTGAGACATCCTCTGATCTGATGAAGACAGGCAACGGAAAGCTGAACGTAACACAGACACATTGAACATCTGATATCATCAAAATGAAAGCATTAAAGGCTTGAAAAGCTTAGGCGCCTTTCTCAAAATGTGCTCTTTTGCTTTTTCTTTGATATTTTGACTAAGATTTGACCCTAGGTTTGACCTCCAGTTCAGGCACTTCAGCAACTCAGATTCACCCACTGACGGATGCGTCGCGAAGCTTGAACAAAAGTGAGACAAACATCTTGGGTGGCATTTAGTCAAAATCCTTCATTTGACAACTCAAAAAGATGGGCGCCTTTCTCAAAAGCTGCGCTTTTCTCCAGTGTTAGTCAGTTCTCGTCTTCGCCTCGTTTTGCACTGTATCTTCCACAACTTGCTCGAAACAGCTCCGTTTGACAAACTTGATAGCTTACTGCGAAGCTGACGTGATGCCGGACAAATGTCTGCTGGAGGTGACAAACCCTAAAAACAAGATCTAAGCCCCTAAAAGATAGGGCGCCCTTTTAAAAATGTGCTCCCTTCCCCAGAGACAGAAAATTTTGATGATTTTCCTTCAAATTTTCATTTTCCTTAAATCTCTTCAGTAACAGACTGACATGACATTAACACCAACTCCATATTTGAAAACCCCAAAAATGACCTTCTGACATCACTTCAATAGGATTAAGACTAAATTAAGCAAAATGCCTTAGTGAAGCAAAAATTTTGGTTTTGGGTACAACAGATCCAATTAAAATAAATCAAGTAATACTTCAAAACATTCAAGAATCCAAGTTGCTAGAGGCGGCTTCACTCCCTATTTCAGTTCAATGCATAGAATTCGTGATGTCTTGTGTAAAGCATTACAATTCTACTACTCGAGAAATTTAGTTAGTAGATGGATGAGTGATTTGCAGTCTCAAGCCCTAGGACATTGAGAGGTGTTTTGGTATTCCTCAACATCTGAATAGTTTGGTCATTACCATGGATCAGTGTGAAAAAGCATTCAATGCTGATAAGGACATGTGTTAGAGCAAAATGGCAGCAAGGTGGTTAAAATAGAAGAAAGTTAAATTGCCAAACAATGTGGGTTGCAGAGAGTTCAAGGATGAGTACGCGATTTTGATCACTCTTCTTAATCGTGTTTTCGGTCACATAGATGCTCACAAATTTCAGCCTTGGATGTACTACATCATTGCTCAAATTATTTCCAAGCGAGAGCATTACGATTGGGCCTCTTTGATCAGTGACGTTCTCCACAAGCAGATTGCCGGTTTCCTGGTTGCCCACTAATTTCATATGTGTTCGTATCTCGTATACCTGATTGCTTACTAGGGTTAGTTTAGAGGGTTAGTTTAGAGGGTTGAACACAGTGGGGATTCTCAGTGTACAGAAGGTTCATCAATACTACGACCAGCTTGAGTTCACAAAGTCCGAGCGACATTTCAAGTGTGTGTAGGAAGCATTCTTAATGTACACAGTGAGGAACCTAGACTGGGAATTGCATGTTCGTATCTCAGCGATTGCTAGAGTAGCAATGGTAGAATGGGTGGACTGGTTTATTCAGTTCCCTACCTACACCTATATCCGTGTCTATGGATATACATGAAATCCAGCCATGCTACCTTGTTATCTTTCGGATAAAATGGTTTTCATGGAATTTCTGAGGCAATTAGACGATGTTCATTCACATCTGTGCCACAAGCACAGGCCAGCTGCCAATTTTCCATTGCAAATGGGAATCTACAGGTGCAAGACAACAGTTGACACCAAGGCTGTAGGTCATGAGTTAGAGAAACTTAATCTTAAGTACCTTGTTGATGCACGCTCATATGGCCCTAGGGGTTATTATTCAACACGCCTTGGCGGTCGCCCTTACCACAAGCCTTCTATGGAGGATTACTGGGTCAACTGCGAGGACAAGTTAGAGGTGCGCTGGTGCAGCTACAACAAGTTCATCCTCTCACAGATTTCTGTCTTCATGTCAGATGTGGGAGGATTGCCAGATGATGATGGGGATACACTTCCTCAATTCTTCAGAGGACAGGTTGATACGCAGCCACTTCCAGCTGTCAATTGGTTTGCTAGGGAATACATCTGTCAAAGAGAGATCAAGTAGAGTCATTCAGAACAATATACTCTACTTGGAAAGCAAGAAGACAAGGAGGGCAGTCATGCCAAGTACAGAGCCGCCATCGGTGGAATCTTCACTGCCATCCTCGTCAAAACCAAAACAAAAGAAAAGGAGTAATCCTCCTAAAGGAAACAAAGTGTAACAATTCAAAAGGGAAGGCACTTGTTATAGAAACACATGTGGAGATAGCCACGAATACAGTTCGGAGCATGCCAGAGCCAGAGGTACAGCCTCCCATGCCATCACCAACACCACGGCAGTCTCCAGTTCCGGTTCACATTGATTTGGAACTAGACTCGCCACCGCGTAACAATACCTCTACACATTCCCGCTCATCAGGACTTCCTATGACTAGTACCGACCCTTCCAGTGAGATTAGTTGAGACTCCTCTTGGCTTGTGAATCAGCTGGGTAGGAAGAGGAGGCAGCCATCCTACAAACTTGACTTCTTAGATTTCGATCATGTCTACCAGGATACACCAGATAAGAGAATAAAGAAGCAAGTTCATGTAGAGAGGAACACTGACAAGGAGATCATAATAGAGACGGCTGCATCCCCAAAGGGCAAGAACTTGAACGAGGTAGAAGTTGAAGACTTTGACATGATAAAGGTCAACCTTGGTAGGAGCACACGCCAAGCAGAGGTTGATTTCCTTCAGGTTGCAACGGATAGCATAAAGGATAGTGTGATAAAAGATGGGGAAGACAAAGCAGCCCTCAAGGCTGAAATCTAGCAGCTTTGTTAGTATATCTCTAACCTTGTGCATAGAACTGAAAATGTCATCGCCTTGCTCCCGTAGATGCTAGAGCTACCAGTAGAGCAGGATCAGCTTAATCAGCTGGTTGTATACGAGAAGCGCCTAATAGACTGGGAAGAAGAGTTTCTCACAAGGGGTTGCTTTGTACTCACAGAGTTATATCAATTGAGGTACAACGCCCGCGAACTCCATCTACGGATCCAGGATGAGGAGCGAGACTTGGCGGTTGACAAACCTAGAGATGAAATCATGATCTCTCATCTGAGGACGGCATATGACTCGGTCACCGATGAAGAAGATAAAGAAGCTATTTTTACTTGGAGGACACAATTAATTTTCAAGGCAAGAATACATGAGACAATGGCTTTAGAGTTGGCCGAGAGCATAGAACATGTGACTAGTGCATTCCAGTTCGTGAGAACTTTTGTGTCCCGAGTTCCTTTCCAGTATCAGCGTGAGGGTGGTGAGTACGTTGAGCTTACTGACGTTCAGTCAAAGTTGCAGGTGCTCATTCATGGTATTTTCAGTGGAAATTCCGTTGGCTGTAAGTTAGATCAACTTACAGTCATGTCAGCGTTATTTGATGAGGCGGTTAAGAGTAGAGGAGAACTTCAGAGTTAGATCACGGGCGGTGAGGAGATGCTGTGAAGACACAGAGTGCTTCAAATGAGTATCAATGCCCCAGATGGTGATGCAGTCAACAACCTCGTGGAGGGGTTACTTGCTCGAGATCATGGCCAGTGAACTCTAGATCAGGACGTCCCACCTTTTCAGGATAGACATCAGACACAACAGTTAACTCGATGCTTCTTTCTGAGTTAACTCGTTGTTCGACATTTCATGCTATGTCTGTCTTGGAATCATCAATGTACAGTTGGAGTTTTCATTTCAATAAGGACGTGCATGTTGCACATGTCCATTTAGTTTAGTCTTGTTTTGGTTAACTGATGGTAGTTTTCCAGTTAACTGTATAGTTTTATTTATTTAGGTTTAGCAATAAAATCTTGCATGCTTGTAAGACTGTAGTTGACTCAAGGTGATTTTAGGGTTCCCTACACCTTTGATGTCTATAAATAAGAGCTCTTTGCTGATTTGTAATTAACTTTTGCACGTGATAGAATACATGTTGAGCAACCTTACCTGTAGTATTGCTATTCTGTATTTGTTCAAGAACTTTTATTGCAATAATAAATAGCTGAGCCGCCTTACCTGAATGTTATTGTTATGGTATTTGTTCACCTTAGATTAAATATAATGGCTGGTTTGATCGTTTATTGTTATGCGTGTCTCGATATGCAATCTACTGTCCCAGTTATTATTTCATGTTGTGTTTAATAAGCTTCGTTTCATATCTACACGTCGGATAGGTGTCGTCATCTCCTTAGGAATTTAGAAGTGAAGCTTCTTGTTTGATGTAGTGCCAATAATCTTTCTTTCAGCCTACGCCTCGGATAGGTGTCGTCATCTCCTTGGAAATCTTGACTTAAAGATTATCGTAAAACCAATTCCCTGCTCCTAAATCCTCATGCTTTGTTTCTTGAGGAGATAGGATAGTTTAGCGTTTAGCTTAGTTGTAGTTAAAGATCTGCAAAACCAGAGAAAATTCTTAGCTGCAACGTTCTTAGTTTCCTTAACCTTGTGCTTCTTCCAGTTGAGTCGAAAAGATAGGAGTTAGATTACTTTACTTTTTTCACGCAAATCTTCACAAGAGGGAGCTTCCCCTCCTAATTTGAAGAGTAGTCATTATGCACTGTGCATAGCTGTCTGTGGCCAATTCATACTCCAGAGGTGTGAATTGTCACGCCAAGGCTTGTACCTTAGGCAGCCTTGTAATGAAATCCATGAAGATGCTTTCCCATTTCTGATTTGGAATGGGTAGGGGCTGCAACAAACCGACTGGAAAGACATGCTCGCTCTTGTTTTGTTGGTACACCACACACTCTCTAACATGTTGCAATACATCATTCTTTAACTCCTTCTGTGAGAAATGCTCCCTTACTTTCTTGTATGTCTTGTAGAAACTTGGATGACCATCAAGGGGAGTATCATGACATGCCCTCATAATCCTCTCCTTCACCTTTGACTTTGGTACAAGATACACACAATCTTTGTAGAGGATGAGAACTTCAACTACCTTGAATCTATCATCAAGCAACTTCCCTTCAAACATATCAGTAGCAAAAGAATCTTTGGCATATTCAGCTAATATGACAGCCTTCCAATCAAAAGATATATCAAATATAGAGCAGAAACAAGGCTTCCTCGAGAGTGCATCAACCACCACATTGTTCTTTCTTTTCACATATTCAATATCAAAATCATATGCTTGGAGTTTGCTTACCCATTTTTGCTGCCTATCATTCAAATCACGCTAATGAGGAAGAACTTGAGGTTGTTATGATCCGTCTTCACCAAAATTTCCCACAAACTAGGTACTGTCTGAATTTGGCAAGGGCATGCATGATAGATATCATCTCCTTGTCATAAATAGAGAAAGCCTTTTCTAAATCCTTGAGCTTCCTGCTCTCATATGCTATAGGATGTTTGTTTTGCATCAAAACTGCTCCAATACCCTCTCTTGAAGCATCACACTCAAGTACAAAAGGAAGTGAGAAAACTGGAATAGCCAAAATAGGGCATGAACTCATTACCTCCTTAAGCTTATTAAAAGCTTGTTGCGATGTAGGGCTCCAAGAGAATGCTCCTTTCTTCGTCAAATTGGTCAATGGAGCTACAAGTTGTGAAAATCCTTTTACAAATCACCTATAGTAGCTGCATAAACCCACAAAACCTCTCAACTGAGACAAGTTCCTTGATCTAGGCCAATCTTGGATTACCTTGATCTTCTCCTCATCAACGCTAACCCCTTGAGCATTGATCTTATGCCCCAAATACAAAATTTCAGTCAGTCTACATTTTGACATCTTGGCGTGAAATGAATGCTGCTCAAGTATGCCAAGCACCTCATCTACGTGCTTCAAGTGGTTCTCCCATGTCCTACTATAGATCAAGATGTCATCGAAGAAAACCAAAACAAACTTTCTCAATTGTAGAATGAATACTTGGTTCATACATGACTGGAAGGTAGGGGGGCATTGGTGCTATCATGTGTGCACACATCAACATCACTCACCTTATGATCAGCAGCATCATGTGTGCTATCATTAGCGCACACATCAACATCTAAAGCACTGCTGCTATGTAACTCATAGGATGTCTCAAAAGATGTTGTAGAAGCCATATCCTCGTACACTTCATCTTCCACAGTAACTGCATATCCATCCCAAGCATTATCCCGAGATTCATTGCCATCAGATGTATTCTCTGTGTTGTTTCCTAAGGTCTGATTTGAAAAATCAGACTCATCATGACATGAATCCATATCACACAATGCACCCTTAGAACTCAATTCTAGAGTCCCTTCATGTGACAACTCAATAGGATTGTTTTGCACATGTGAAAACACTACTATCTCATGGTCATGCAAAGTTTCATCATTGCTGTCATGAAAATCAAAATTAGCCTCTATAGTAGAAACTTCTTGAGTCACCTCTTGCAAGGATGATGTAGATAAATCATTACCCAAAGCTGTCCTAGTGTCTTCTTGAATCAAATCAGCATGTCTATCAAATTCATCATATAAATTTCTGCATACCTCATCGGAATTTGAAGATAACCAAATCATTCTTATGAAGAGTTGTATCATCCTTATGTGTAGATTCTCTATCCATTTCATGTGTAAACAATTCATGAGCTATATTGTGTTATTTCTTCCTTGCAAACTCAGTCTTCTGGCAAAGACTCGAGTGCAAATCCATGTAACTCATGAAAGGAAGTTCCTTCTTAATATTTTGAGGAAGAGTGCTATACTCCTCAAACATGCTAATTGTTGTGACCTTTTCACACATCGCCCCATTCAAAATGGGGACCCCCTAATTTTTGCTCCATTCTGGTCTTTTGGCTTTGGTTTTGTCTCTCTCTCTCTCTCTCTTTCTATCTCTTTCTGCTGTCCGCTTTCCGGGGATATGCCCATCTGTGAGCTTAAACGTGAAATTTTGGCTAAGTCTGTGAATTAGGGTTTGTACTTTTCTGGTCAATCTGAAGTCAAATTGAGTGAATAAGCTGAAATCTAACCTTGGCAACACAGTCAGCATGCTTCCAACAGGTCCTCGGCAAAATTTCAGTGAATTCTGGCAACTTACTATTTTTATAAGTGTTCAATTTAGGTCGTTTTCAAAGCACTACTGAAGTTCTCTTAGTCACACTGCATTCAAAACATGTCAAGCTGCTCGTCTGCAAGTTTTGAGCTGAAACAGACAACTGTCTATTTTTAGCAAATTCAGCTTCCGGAGTAGATTTTAGGGTTTATATGCAAAGTTCTTCAATGCATGTCTGGAGATTCTTTCTGGGTTTTCTGAAACCTACGTAGTGATATAACATGCAAAATGAGACGATGATTTTCAGAATTCAGCCTTCATAGGCTATTTTTAGGGTTTGCATGTTGAGATTTTCTTTGCATGTCTGAACATTCCTTGTGGGTTTTTCGAGGGTTTCGCAATGGTATAACATGCAAACTGGGATCAACACTTTTTCAGAAGTCGTCTTTTGAGGCTATTTTTAGGGTTTGCATGTCAGAGTTTTCGGCGCATGACAGGTTATTCTTTGTGGGTTTTTCAAGAGCTACGCGGTGATGTAACATGCAAGGCGAGATGATAAGTTTTCAGAGACTTACTGCTTTTAATAGGTGCATTCCGGCAGCTGCCTAGCGCATCAGAATCACAAACAGGGTGAAGTGCAACAGAAACGAAGTCAAACGGAGGTCATTCGATATACATGCAAGTCAAATTAGGGTTTCTAGCTTCGGGAGCCAAAATGAGGTGTAAAATGCCAGAATTTTTGAAAACCGGTGTATCCCACTGCGATCAGTACCTTTCAAGCTATCCACCGGTAAAATTTGAAGGCAATTGGAGCACTTACTATTTATAGTAAGGCGTTCCAAAAACTGGCTAAAAATAGTAAACCAGCAGCAGGCGCTAGTGTGAACGGGCAAGTCATCCGATGAGGGTCACATCATTCAAATTTCAAGTCAAACAGAGTTGTGGAGGTCTCAGAAACAGGCAGTTGCTATAAATAGTAAACCACCTTCAGAAACATGCTATAAATAGTAGGTCAGCTCGGGATGGCAGTGTGAACAAACTGACAAGGTCATGAAGATCCAGTGGTTAAAATTTCAAATCAATCCGAGCTTTAGAGATATGAAAATCAAAGGACTTACTATATATAGCAGGGCATGGATAAGCTGGCAGAAGCAGGTGTGAAGAAAATTCTAAGTCTGAAGTTCATCCTTCACCACCCTCCAAATGCGCCCTCATCCTTAGCTGGCTGGCAGATGGAAATTTTTTTCTAAGTCTGGAAGTTTGTCCACCTTGACCCCCTTAATGCGCCCACTAGAGATGATCAGCAGGAGGAAGATGAGGAAACTGCTACTGACACACACTTCCAGTATGAGCTTGAGGCGGCTCTAGAGGTTGATGCAGTTTTAGGAGATATTTAGCCATTAGAGGCCAATGAGCCTCGCCAAAATGAAATTGAAGTAGAACAAGTCCGTGAGAAGGAAGCAAGAGATGAGTAGCCGTTTGATATACAATAGGTAGTACCTGATTGGCTCAGAGATAGAATGAGAAGGAGCCCTAGTGAATAGGCTGATCCAGTAGTAGAGATGGAGGAATTTTTGAGTAGGATAAGCGCGCCTCCAACTAAGAAGAGAGCTAGGAAATTTTCGAAGATCTCAACAGATGAGGATGGCTCTCACACCCTTCACGTTGCTGTGCCTAGGGTTGATTGTGATCGAGATGAGGTTGTACCGGAGAATTATATGATCACAACCATGGAGTTAGGTCGCCCCATAGGAGCATAGATTATTGAGGAGTGTGATAACTCCTATCAGGCGCTCAAGGACAGATTGCTCAGGATTGAAGGCAAGTATAAGAAATTGAAGAAGGAGCATAAGACTTTGATTGGCTACGTGCAACATTTGTCTCGTCCTTGTGGGCAGGAGATTCCGGCACTTGAGCTTCCAGCCGAGTTATCTAGAGAATTAGTTAGTGGCTTGGAAGATTTGAGGAAGATGGCACAGGAGGCAGATAAATGGGTTGCAGGTGTTCGTGCCGAAACAGAAAAATTCATGGAAGATCTTGCTCATGCTTATTAGCAAGCTTCCGGCATTATGGCACGGATGGAGGCAGTTGATTAGGCTTGGGTGATGCTCACGTCTATCAGAGCAAAGTCATTTAGCATCTGGAGGCCTTGATGCATACTCCCTTGCAGATACTGATTGATGGAGGAGTTATTCAGGAGGGTGATAGGTACGATTTTACCGGCTGGTACTCTTCAGTAGTCACAGGACGTGGATTCTTCAATGCAGCACAGGCGGTTTCAGCTAGAGTCAGGAAGGCTATGATGAACATTGTTAATGGAGTCCTGAACACCTTGGAGGCAATCTTTGCTAGACGGCTGAATTCTAATGAGGTGACTACTGATGGATTGAGGAGTAGGCTACCACCATTCTTTTCAGAGGTGAAGACTTTTGTGCAGGATGACTTTGAAAATATTTCGACTTTCTCCAGCCTAATTTAGAATACCCAGGATGCCTTGACCGCTTGGAGAAAGTCTTGCACACGGCATGGGCAGTTAGTCACAGTGTTGGAGTTTCAGCTTGATCACATTCCACCGATCTCGGTTCAGGAGGTTGAGGCTATGCTTGCTAGGTTCATTGATTCTGCAGCCAAGGAGAAGGAGAATGGAAACACACTTCTGGATGATGACCTTCTGGAAGACTGATTGTGGGCATTAATTGCCTTTACTATTTTGGGAGTGAGTGGGAATCTTTGATTCATTTATTGTACCACTCCCCATTCTGGCAGTTTTTAGGGTTAGGGCTGAGGTGGCTTAATCTTAGCCATTCATTTGATTGTAATCCGAGCCGTCCATTGGACTGGGCTATCTATAAAAGGGGCATCCCCCCTCATTTGTAATTCATTAGATTAGAGAATAGACATCCTGATAGAGTTTAGAGAGACAGTTTAGAGTTAGAATAGTTTCATTGCATAGCATTGTTTGAAGGAGAAGGAAAGTTCTCCCTTTGAGAATTTTGTAAGGAATTGTTATGAAGACTATCATAATAAAAGAGTTTCATTGATTGGTGAATTTGTCTTTTGTTATGAGCAGTTAGTAAGGTTTCTTCAACCTTTGACTTCAAGTAGGACATAAGTTAGAGTAATTTTCATTTTTATGCAATTTGTTAATTGTGGGTGGTTGTGTTTGATTTAAGTGAGCTTCGTTAATCCATACCACTAACAAGCTTACTGATGGCGAGTTTGTCCTGCGTGGTCAACTGGAATTCTTTTCAGACTTAACTTCGATTGAGATTCATGTGTACGTATGCATCGTTTTGATGGTATTTGCATTGTTGAGTTGTGATTTGAACATCTTTCGTTGCTCCTTTGAAGATTTTACCAACCTTGTTGAAGCTGTCCAACGCGAGGCAAGACAAAGTTCGGTTGAAGTTAATTGAAGTCAAGCTCAACACCTCTTGCATTTAGACTAGGACATAAACTTTCTAATCCCTGCAGCCATTCAATTCAGTACATTTCTAGTTAGTTTTAGGAAAACGTACCTCACCGCTAAATCATCCGCACAAAATTCCCTTCCAATCATTAACCTGCTATTAACTGCAAACATCCTGAACAATTGTGTAAGTCCCCTCGTGTAAACAGCAAATCACAACGAACCTACTGAGGGTGTTCCATAGCATTTCAGAACCTTGGAGTTGAACGTGCGATCTTTCTCGCAATCTTAGTGCACAAAATTCTTTGATCAAGAGAGAATGGAGTAGCCTTCGGATTACTTTGTTCTGCTGATTGGTGCGGTCATAAAAATCACATCAACACTAATCACTTCTTCTTCTTTGTTTTGTGGTGTTGAACCTTTGCTGGTAGGAAGTGAATTGAATCCTTTAGGCAGTCCAAATTTTGAAAGCGACTACTCTAGACGTAGCAACTCTTGACTGAGCTTGTCTTGTAATTGTTCAAATTTCTTTAATGCCTTTTTATCACTAAACAATGTTGCCATGAAGCCCAATTTCATTGTCCAACTGAAAACCAAATCAAAAGTGACTTGTGAATGGATGATTTTCCCACCAATTGAATGCAATCATCACCCAATAGGTTGGCAAGAAACCGCTCTGATACCACTATAATGAGCCTAGTTCAAACTGACCTCAAATTCTTCAATTTACTGCATTTGTAATTTTGTCAAACAGTTTGAATGCGAGTGTTGTACTTGCTGCCCTCATGATTTTCAGTATGTTGTGCTTGTTTGAAATGGTCATCAATGATTATAAATGCTTCTAACTAGTCACTATTGAGTCTAACAATGATTTAATATGAAGATGCAAGCATATAAGTGGATTTTTTAATATAATCATGCACCTACAGCCGACTCTTATTTAAGCAAACACTTGGCATGCATCTAATATGAAAGTATAACAAGACATTTTGTCTTATATTTTGCAGCTAACTCCTTTAGACCTCTAAATGATATTGCTATTAACCGAAGATGACAATGACAATCTGAAACTGAAGTGCAAATATGACTCTAATCTCATACTTGACTGAAATTATATGATCAAACTATGACAGCATTACAAGCACGATTCTGCCTGTGATATTATGACTTCAAAGCAATGACTACATGCTGATTAGACCAGCGACTTGTTTTTATCATGAATACATGATTCTAAAAGGTGACTCAATATGCAAATTCGATGACAAGGAAGAACCTGTTATTACAAGGCAGCGACCATAGTTGACTTTGATTCTCCTTGATAAGATTGTTCTTGTCCTCCAAAATGTGATGCCTGGCCTCAAAGACTCATGTCAATGTTTCACCAATTTAATTAGAATTTAATATACCCTCCAGCATATGAATCACACCCTTGTGCAAGTCACCCCTGTTTCTGGACTATTTTGCTCAAAATAAAATATTCCCAGCTGCTAACCACCCTCCAAACACTTCAAATATTATTACCAAGACTTCAAAATGGTGCGATCCGAGTCTAGGGTAAAATCGCTGTAAGATATGGTTTGAATGAACAAAATCGTAGCTTCTTCTATCTGCTGGAAATACAAATCAGAATATGTGCCCTGCAAATTCGTCTTTCCTTGTTAGCTAGAAATCTCCACAAGATCTGCAAATAATCTTCAATGAATCTAGATCATTTCTTTTCCCAAAATCTGCAAGTAATTCTTTTAGTCGAATCTCAGCCAATGCAAGTATAATCTCTTCTAAAAACTTGGCCAAAGGCCACAAAGTTCTCCATTGAAGCACAAGTTGAACACCTGAGATAGAGCCCACAACCAACGATAATTCGGATGATATTTCACAACCTCAAAATTGCATTACCAATTGAGAGTTTTCGTTCTCAATGGCCAACTGAAACAACTGCAAAAACCCTTGGCTCCACAATTGAAAATATCAAAGCAATATTCAAATTTGGATGCCTGAGAATGAGCTCTTAAGTCCCTTTTATTCTTTTCTTGTGAGAGCTCAAACACTTTCCTGGCCAATGTGGGATAAAATATATATTGCGCTTTTAATTTTGACTTAACGCACTTTATAAAATTAAAGTGACTTTATTATTATAAAGTTACATTATAACTTTATAATAACATTTAAATATTTTAATTATTCCTTAAGTCACTTTAAAAATCACTTAAATGAGGGTCATGGCCCCATTGCTCATTATAATTGCACTTTATATTTAATTATTAATAGAGTATTACTTTATTAATAATTAAAATAACATAACTCCATAAATACTCATTATTTCTCGATTCGGTCTGAACCAAGGAGTTAACCATTGCATCCACTACGCATCCAATTGCCTTACTAAAAATATTTAGGGCCCCTCTCTATCGACCACTGATTTACTACAAATAGTAAATCCCTCATTATTTGATCAAACCAATGGTGTAAAGGATTGGCACTGCAAATGAAGCCTGTTCAGGTGCTCTGCTATAGATAGAAACCTTGACTGTCCTGAAATAGTCACTTACTATAAATAGTAAGTGTGCCAAATTGAGTCCAACGGAGGTCAGATCTGAACTCTCCCTGATCACTGGAGGCGAAGCCATACCGAATACTGCAAAATAAGACCCCCTAACCATCTGATCTAGCCGACGAGGGTCAGGAATAGGCTTAATCCTCTGAAAACTGATGCTCATGAAAATGGGGACATTACAAGGAAGCAGATCTTCAAATGGTAATAGTAATGAAGAAAAGAGAAGTCAAGAAGATAAGAGAAAGTGGAATTAACTATTTCTATCACTGATTCTTTCACTTCCCTCATGATCTCAGTCATGGATAAATATGGGGTAAATGTATGAAGTAATCTTGAAGAATTTCTTAGGCATGCTTTGTAGGTTAGCCACATTATGTTTTCTTGTAACAACCAATGTTGGTTAACCATTTCCATTTCAAATTTAGGGGCAGTCGAGGTTATGTTGCTAATATAGTATAATGTTTAGAAAAAGGCCCTAATCCTTAAAGGTGTTTTGTCTTGACCAATGTTTTTTGTTAGACTATATATAGCCATTGTGCACCTTATTTAATTACCTATCCCCGACCCCTTTTGCATGTTTGAATGTGTATATATTTATATGAGGACTATTGTGTGCTAGGGGAGTTATTGTTTTGTAAGGAAAATTGGTTGATTTGTAAGAGTACCCATGGGTGCCCATGTGATGTGTAATTGGAGTTAATGTTTTTTTTTGTTAGGGTATGGGCGCTTATGTAATGTGTAAGAACTGCGAGGAGTTAATGGTTTTGTAAGAGAGTGGGGTATACATTTTTTGGTGGCTTCTTCCTAAATAGAAATTCAAGCATTCTACCATTTATTACAAAGTCAAGTTGATGAGAGGGAAAAATGGTTTGCAAACCTCATAAGGGGGAGAAAGAGGAGCCGTTTAGAAGAAAATATATGGTGAAAGTTTTAGGGTTTGGAAATTCATAGTGATTTGACAAAATGCACATGTAAGCACTTAGTGTTAAACAATAATAGAGAGACCTTTCAAAATTTGTGCTATGAATTTGGAACTGGAGAAAAAGGCTTGTTTCATATCTTGCAAGCAATGTCATCAGTGGCAAATGGCAATGCAGGGCCTAGAGTAGAGAGGATGTTGTTATAGGGAGATGATGAGTAGAATGGTTATTTTGGGAGATGGGGGTTCCTCAAGTCACTTCCTTGCAGACTTATAAGGAATGTTGCTTGTCATAGAAAATTCAGACTTATTGTTGGCTTCTAGGAAGATGGGTTGATGAGGTAGTGCTAGATGTCCTATGGGTGATTACTCAAGAGTTCATTGAAAAGTACCCAATTGATTATGTAGCTCATGATGCCCTTCCTTATGTAGATACAAGTGGTCTAGCGAGGCTGTCTACGGATATGTGAAATCTATTGGTAAGTTCAATACCTGCTTCTAAAAATAATAATTTATATTTGTTCATTAATTTGTACCCCCACTTCTTATAACTGGTTTATTACTATAATTTCATTCATGTATGCCTTATATACAAGATCCACTTCTTGAAAGTGTCATTTTGTTCATGACTGTTATACCCAAACCATATTTTTTTTGCTTCATTAAGGCATTTTGCTTAAAATGGTCTAAATTTTGTAAAAGTGAGGTCAAAACTTAGTTTTTGGGCAAATTAAGTATGGGCTTTTAGTCAGTTTGATGTCAAGAAGATATTGGTAAAATTTGAAAAAATTGAAAATTATGGTTTCAAGCACCCCTGTTTTAGGTCACAAAACCCTAAAAATTGAAACTTGTTAGAATTGGCTGAAATTAATTTTGATCGCCTTATTTCACATCACGATCACAGTGGTGAAGTCAATTTCAGTTAAAATTCAGTTTAAGCCTGGTGGGTAGTTTTCACTTTTTTAGGAGAAAAGTTAGAACCTCCGAGATCATCAATAGCAGTTGGCCAGTACTAGGTGTCAAAATCTAAGCCGGAAAGGTCAAAGCAGAACATTCTATGGTGAAAGATGCTGAAAAAGATGCTTCACGGTGGAGGGGATTTTCAAATGGCGAAAATTGGAAAAAATATTATGTCTGGAAACACTTCACTTTGTAATGTGGGAAACGCTTGCGCAATCAACGTGCAAATCAACTTTACAGTGTCCGTACATGTGAAAGTGGTGAAATACAGTCACGCACACGCGTCAGCAACAATAATGCTTCTACGTGGTCAACTCAACAGCCAACACGATGTTCGCAAAGTGCGAAATAGAGGAAAATATCAAGACCAGTACAAATCTGCGCCCTTGTAGCTCAGGGGCGCCCTTCAATTTGGAGGCTCAGATTCAGTTGTTTCTGGTTGCAGATACATTCAATCTCTTTAGTTTTCAGTCAGCTTTTCGGCAAGCTATCAAGCGAGTTCATCCGACTTGTGGAACTTCGACAATCGAAGGTGGAAGCGAAAGGTACGAAGAGTTTACACATCACAGGGACAGTCAAATTTGCAGTTCTGCGCCCCTGTAGCCCAGGGGCGCCCTTGAATTAGACATGTCAGATGAATGAATTTGCAGATTCTGTTTTCGGGGGATCTTTTCTGATTCAGCCCAGCTCCGCGATGCATCTATTTGCAAGATCGTTAGATGTGCTGAGTGATTGTGGCAGTTGTTCTAGCGAGCATGTTAAACTGAGGGTAAATAAAAGTGAAAATATCAAACTGTACCTCTATAGGCCAGGGGCGCCTAGCCTCTTGGTCAGCTAGATGAGGTTTTTAGCAGCTGTCATCTTCATGAGACCTGTGTAGAATCCTCCTAGCTATTCAGTGAATCCAACCGTCAGCCCTCAGGGTTTGTCAAACGCCCGTGAGTGAAGAATCAGTGGAAATTACTGAAGAATGAAAGCAAGCAGAAAAATGGCTAAGTATGGAATTTACATACTCCCTTGGAAAAGGCACCCTTCTACTGGAGGTCTTAGAAGTAGTTTTCTCGCTTCGTCATTTCCAAGAACATCTCTTCCAAGTTGTTCTAGCTTCGCGATGAGATCAACGACGCGTGCATCGGCGCAATCCAGCTCCCGGTGACAAAGGTCAAAGTACAACGTTCAATTGAAAGTTGCAATTTACAAAATCATTGTCAAGATGGTAGTTGCGCCTCTGCAGGCCAAGGGCGCCTTTGCATTTGAGGGCCTTAAATTCACTTTCAAACGCTCTGCATATAGTCATTGTTTGCGGAATTCTTATAGCTACACGTTGGATCCAACATCCAGTCGATGAGAGTCATCATTCATCGTAAACGGTAGATTGAAGCACGAAATGGAAAAATAGGAAAATTGTTAAGTTTGGTGGCATGTACATTATTTTAATAAAAGGCGACTTTTATTTTGAGGCACCAGACGTGGTGTTTAACAATTGTAGCTCCCAGCAGACATTTCATCAGAGTAGTTCTAGCTTCACAGTGGATGTGTCAGCTCAACTCTAGCATCAACCGGGCATCCAAAAATTAGAGTTCAACAGAGGTTGTGGTGACATTTTCAACGAACTACAAAATAGGAAGTTAGCTAAAAATCTCTACTTTTGATGGGGGACGCCTGGAAAGTCAAACTTAAACTTTTTGAAATTAGGAAAATATTCTAAGGAAATCTAGGAGAGATTTCAGTTAACTTAATTAAAAAATATTAAATTTTTTCAGTTTCAGCATGTCAACTTTAATAAGGTGATTTTCTTCAATATTTTAATATTGGCGCTTATTTTGACATTCAGTTGCAATTCGCATGATGAGTTAAGCTGAATATTTTAATATTTTTGAAACTCCAAGACAGTTTCTGTTGAACGAAGTGAGGTCCAATCAGATGATTTCTTTCCAGATCAGAGTTTCTACTTGCAGTTGGCGCTTAAACCCTCAAAAGTCTTTATTAATATGCAAAAGGCGTCCATTTCTCTCACAACAGGTTGAAGAGCAAGCAAATTTTCTCAGCAATCAACATTCAAAGGCACTACAGATATTATTTTTCAGATTTCCTTGTAGATACAGGTCCAGATTAATCAGCAGACTCAAACAAGCATGGCGATTTTTGCAGAAGCAGAAACATAAAAACTTCTATCTTCTGTCTTAAATTCTTCTATTCTCGTCTTAGGTTTTCTTCGCATGTCCAACATTTGGCAACTTTTGGCAATTTTGATCATCTGGGTTGGTTGTGCACGTCTTTCTCTACAAAACCCATGTGTTAGCTTTAATTCTCGAAGCTCTGCTTTGCTCAACTGAAATTCCTTTGCATGGTAGAGTAAAAGTCAATATTTTTCAAAACAGAGGATCTGGGTTGGCTTAGAATTATCTTCTGCACAAAACCCATATTCCAAAATTTTTCGGAAAAATCTACCCCTGCAACTCTTGCTGCCCCCAGTTGCTTTTTTCAGAAAAGTCTTTGCATGTCAAGCTAAAAGGTGTTTTTTCGAATTTCTGACGTTGTGGGTTTGCTTAAAATCATTTTCTGCACAAAACCCACGTCTCAAAATTTTTCGTGAAATTTGCCTCCCGATAGGCTATTTTTAGCTTCATCAGGGGTCATTTTAGCTTTCTGGAGAAAGTTGTAAGAACATAGCCATGTTTACAGTCAACAGGTGAGTTTTTTAGAATGCAGTTCATGCAGACTGAGTTCAAGACCAAATCGGTCTTAATTCATGATTTCATCAGAAAAGCTGACACCAATTGTATCAAGAGCATTCGGAGGGTTGACAGGCATAGTCACTCAAGTCCACATGGTTTCATGCCTTGTATAGCTGATAGCCTTTCAAGGCTAGTTTAGAGGGTTGAGTACCGTTGGAATTTTGTATGCACGATGAGTTTGTGTACATTTCTCACAACCAGAGTATTCACAGTCAAACTTCGCAGTTTCACCATGCAACACTCTTTTTAAAAGAAAAGCGTAAAAGCGTCAGAAGCGTAAAGCTGCAGAGGAAACAGAGGCCATCACTCCAGTTACAGAGCCGCTAGAGTTACCAGCCGATGAAATGTCAATTTAAGTGTGCAAAGATTTCTGGGATTGCTTGAATTGTTGACAAGTAGTGAATTGATAGTTGAGACATGTGACGATTTCTAGATGGTGTAGTCAACGACATCATGGAGGGGCTAATTGCACGAGATCAGGGCCAGTGAACTTCAGATAAGGACATCCCACCTTTTTTAGGATAGACATCAGACACAACAGTTAACTCGACGCCTCTTTCCAAGTTAACTTGTTCCACGTTTCATGCCATGTTTGTCTTGGAATCATCTATGTACAGTTGGAGTTCTCATTTAGTTCAATAAGGATGTGCATGTTGCACAAGTCTATTTAGATTAGTCTTGTTTCGGTTAACTGATGGTAGTTTTCTAGTTAATTGTATAGTTTCCTTTATTTAGGGTTTAGCAATAAAATCTTGCATGCTTGCAAGACTGTAGTTGACTCAAGGTGATTTTAGGACTCCCTACACCTTTGATGTCTATAAATAAGAGCTCTTTGCTCATTTGTAATTAACTTTTGTACGTGATAGCTTACATGCTGAGCAACCTTGTAGTATTGCTATTCTGTATCTGTTCAAAGAATTTTTATTGTGATAATAAACAACTATGCAGCCTTACCTGAATGTTATTATTATGGTACTTGTTCACCTTAGTTAAATGGAGTGGCTAGTTTGATCGTTTATTGTATGCGTGTCTCGCCAATGCAATTTGTTGTCCTAGTTGGCTATCTTATGTTATGGTTAATAGTCTTTGTTTCATATCTGCACCTTGGATAGGTGTTGTCACCTCCTTGGGAATTTAGAATTGAAGATTGTCGTTTAATGTTGTGCCAATAATCTTTCTTTTAGCCTACGCCTCAAATAGGTGTTGTCATCTCCTTGGAAATCCTGACTTAAAGATTATCGTAGAACCCATTCCTGCTCCTTTTTCCTCATGCTCTATTTTCTTGAGGAGATTGGATAGATTAAAGCATTTAGTTTAGTTGTAGTTAGGATCTGCAAAACCAGAGAAAACCCTTAGCTGCAACATTCTTGGTTTCCTTAACCTTGTGCCTCTTCCAACTGAGCCGAAAAAGATAGGATTTAGAATACTTTATTTTTCAACGCATATCAGCACAAGAGGTAGCTTCCCCTCCTAATTTGAAGAGCAGTCATTACACACTGTGCATAGCTGTCCTTACCAACTCGCACTCCATAGGTGCTAATTGTTACGCCAACAATGACCTTGACAGCTGTAGCTTTCATATATGTATGCTTTAAGTTCGTGAATTTGTGCAACTGTAGTTTTTTTTTCTCACTTTTTTATTCAAAAGAATATTTTACTTTGTTCTTTTGTGTTTGTTCAGAAGCATTGTATTGCTATGCTAGGATATATGGAACTTTTTTTGTCTCTTTATTTTGGCTGGGGGGGGAGGGTGAAGGGTGCATGTTGTACAACCGATTCCTGGCTGGAATAAATTAAAAGTGAGTAATTTTATTTCAATGCATCAATCATTTGGCCATAAGTTAGACTGCAGGTTGTTTGATGAAATGTCAACTGATTCCTGGCTGGATTAAATCAAAACATTTAGCAATTTTATTTCAATGCATGAATTATTTGGGCAAGAGTCGGACTTCTTATTTTTTGACAAAATGCCACTGAAGGTTGCTAGACAACTGTTTGTTGAAATGTCAGCTGATTCCTTTCTGGAATGATCAAAATGTTAGTAATTTTTATTCATTTCATCAAATTATTTGTCCATTAGTCAGACTGCTTATTGTTTGATAGAATGCCATTGATGGTTGCCAGACAACTGCTTGATGAAATGTGAACCAATTCGTGGCTGGAATAAATCAAATTTATTTCAATGCACCAATCTTTTGGCAATAAGTTAGACTACTTATTGTTTGACAAAAAGCCATTAAAGGTTGCTAGATGACTGTTTGATTAAATGTCAACTGATCCTAAGATGCTACATAGTGTTTGAGCCAAACAAGATGCATACAAGGTGTTCGATGAAATTTCTTTAGAGGGTATCTGTGATTTTTTGATTCCTCATAATATTTTATTTATATTTTACAATTCTAGTGGTTCTAGAGTGTTTCAATGAATGCTAAAACTGAGAGATAATACTAAATTCTTTTAGTGAAGGATTCTTAAATCATAGTTATGAAAGGTGCAACATAGACTTGAAAACAAGGGTTTTACAATGTTCTAGGATGTAAGGATGTTTTGGAGACGGAGGGATTGGAACAACACATCCCCACTGCATCCCCCTTTTTTTTTCAAAATTTGGGACATCCTAGAGACACTCCACCACCATGGGGGACATCTATTGGGAACACCCCTAAAGGGGGAGCCAAGGAGATGCCAGGGCATCGCTGATGTCGCTGTGATGTTTTGATGCCTGCTGTGAACAGTCAGTCATCAAAACATGGAAAAAAGCATTCACTTTTCAAATTTTTTAGAACCGTAAACATTTTTCAGGTCCCCCACAAGTCCTCCCAACATAGAAAGCATAGAAGAGAATTTAACAAATTGAAAGCTGAAGAGAGGTGAAGGAAAATGTAGGACGAAAAAGGGAGGAGGAAAAGGAAAAGGAGGTTGAAGAAGGTATGCAACAAACCCTTGGTGTTTATATATATATCTTGTTTTGAAATGTCAAATACTTGCAAATGGGAAATTGTCTCCCTGTCTACTAACTACATATGGGAAATTAACTCCTAACAACCAAACTAACATTTAACTTTTATTTCTATATTAACATCTATTTATTGTATACCTATGTTACCCCTAGTTTTCGGGACAAGGACGGGGGGACATGTATCGGGGATGGGAATTGGGATGGGAGGGAGGCCAATTTTTAGGGAACGACAGGGGACGGCTATTAAAAAATGGGGAAAATTTAAAAAATATTGAAAATGTCAAATATTCATATGATAAGGCAATCATCATATAATCATTGAACCTTAACACATAATATTAGAGTTCAATTGATATTTTCATTTCCTCGAAAGCAACATAAAATTACCTTTTTGGCTTGTGAATTTATGTCTAGATTTTAGTTTCAGTCACTTAGTTATTAGGTATTCAGTCTTTACTCTTCTCTGACTAAAAAATACTTGGAGGTCATGTAGAAAACCTGATATTTCAAATTCCCTGATCAGGCTCGTGCCCTCATATTCTATCTAACTGTTTTGGCTGATATTGAGATGATGTGCTCATGAAGGAATAGTATAAAACTTCACATCAGTATTCCTTCAAAAGTTCTATTAAAATTTCTCTCTATCCATCATTCAGAAACATTCTATCATACGTTCCTTATAGCATGTTAGTTCTCTAGTTATGTCTTCCACATTAAAATTCTGAGAATAAGTAGATCAATTGAGAAAGTTGCAGCATAAGCACTGTAATAGTCAAATCTGAAGCAAAGATAAATCGTTTGGTTGAGATTTAAAGCAAAATTGTTGTCCAATATTACAATAATAAGAGAGTAGGATCAGCAGAAGGTTAGGTCTGATACTAATGAGATGTGTGTAGGCTGTTCAAACTGTAGACTTACAATGGTTGTTATCAAAACTATAACTAATAGTGGGATGTTGTGTCTATAGAGAAGTTTTGAACATAATATTTTTAATAGTTTTGTGTTTTTAAAAAAAATGAAATCATAACTTGCTGGGCCGTACAGGACAGCTAGCCGTCCCCTGCCGTTTCCGGCTTATTGACAGATGTCCCTGGGACGTTTCTGAATTTTGTTGGCAAATCGGGGATGGCGCAGGGACATTTCCGAGGTGTCCCTGCGTCTCCTAGACGTTTTCAATCGGGAACACCCCTAAATATGCCGAGTACGTGTCCCCAGGTAACATAGTTATATACTAACATAATCTGGATTATATATGATTTAAATTTTATTTCAGATTACACCATTATTGTGGATATTGTAAATAAAATGCTATATGATATTGATTTCTCTAGGATGATGAATACAATGAATTCAATTTGATTATAAAGCGCTGTTTTCCTCTACAAACTTCCCTACTTGTCTACTAACCGCCCATGGGAAATTAAATCCCACAACTAAAGATTTAACTTTTATTTCTACACTAAAAATTATTTATTATAACAATAATATAACATTTATCCTTATAATCATGAATCTGACAAACATTATTATCATTTATTATTTAACGTAATTATTTTAACAATTTATTTCTAATAATCTGATATATTTCTCTCAGATTATATATTACGATACAATATCATTTTAATTAGTTTGCTATGTTAATTGTTCTTTATTTTAATCATAGGATGAAGAAGATCTTCAAGATAAATTCTGACTCATAAATTGAATACAATTTAATTGGTTTATATCTTTTCTGATGTTCCATCCGGGATCTAATAGAATAGCATAATTTACTGAAGGATTTTTAAGAAATGTTTTAGCCTTCCATAGTTTAACTATTCTATTCTTTTCCAATCCCCTGAAATATTGATAAGCATCTTGTCACCATTTCAACAATTTGAATTTTCCACCGGGTTTCTTAGTATAATTAATACTTATACATGATTCATCTATTGACAAATCATAACACAATCTTTTAAAAAATTCTGAGTTTGAGGAGTAAGATTCTCTTGTTTGATCTAGTTCTTGTTGTTCAATTTCTTGTTGTTCCATTTTTTCTTGGAACATTTCTTCAAGTATTTTCTTACATTTCTCCTTTATTTTCTTTATTTTTTATAGTTCTTTGTACTTTTTGATTTCTTCAACTCTTTCTTCCCTTTCTGCAATTATAGAATCTTCTGATCTTGAGGAGAAATCAAATACTTCTGTTTGAACTAATGTTTTTTCTAGCTGCTCAATTTCATTTTCTACTCCCTCAACAATTTTGTTTTTATGAATTACCAATTCTCTCCATTCAGAAAAGTTTTCAGATTCTTTTTTAGGTTCCCAATATTTGTTTTGAATCAAATTATAAGGTGAATCAATCTCCCATTTGATATCATTTGGTTCATTCTTTGAAGGACTTTCCCAACTTATTGTTCCTTGGTTCTCTAAGATTTATCATTTTTCTGATTTACATTTGTGTTAGAACTTGGTAAAATTCAAACATGTTGTACTGTCCCCTTTCTAGCTAGTGTTTCCAGGAGACAGAGTTAGCCTATTACTACTGTTCCCCTAGGCTAACAAGATGTTTAGGGAGCCCTCCTAAAGGGATTCAAGACTTGTTATTTGCTACTTACTATTTATAGTAAGTAATATCAAGGTCAGTGACAACACACCTGCAGTTGGTAATGGTGACAGGACACTCTCGGGAGATCATTGCTAGACTTTTGCCAAGAGTTATTGAGTTATTAAGTCACATTTCTTTAATGATATTCTATTATAAAAGTGACTTAGTGATTTAATATTATAAAGTAATAAAGTGACTTTATTAAAAGAATACCTTTAAGTCATATTATTTAAGTGAAAGGGGGCGCTTGAAGACAAAGATGAAATATTAAATTAATATGCTAAAGCAAGTTGGCGTGGGATTTCAAGTGAAGAAGATACTAATATTTTATTTGTCAAAAAGCAAACCCTAATATTTGGCGTGGCTTTTGGAAAAGCATAAGGAGAGGAAAGATATTTGTTTTCATTTATCCAAGTTCATCATTGAAAAATGGAAAATTGAGCACAAGGTTGCAGGTATGGAGTTTCAAGCTGATATGAGGACGAAAACCTTCGATTAGGACAGGATCTACAGGCGTGAGAGACCGTCTAAGGGTTCTAGTATGGATGGATCCACACAGAGACCATCAATCTGAGCATTGACCGATTTATTTAGCATTTACTTTTAGCATATACAGTTTACTTCAGCAATTTTGAATAAAACAGAGGGCATTTAGCACTTGCAAGCACGTGGGAGTTTGACAGCTTGAAATCTTCACCCAATGCGTGTTACCTCTCCAGATGAGGCCATACCAGTCTTGTTCTCTTGCATTTATCAGGACGATCAGGTTAGCTAAGGATATAGGGGTCTATATGGCAAATTTAGAGACTTCTGTTTGGCATGTGTGAGCTGGAGAAAGAGGCCATACAAATCAGCAAAGGATTGAAGGCAAAACGTTTTGGAATTGAGGCTGCAAATTCCTTGTCTTGAGGCGTCTAGCATCGTTCACCCTATCAGCATCAAAATCCAGTTGAAAAAAGAGCAATCTGGAGCATGGTATCCTTGCATTTGATTGCCGTGACTGACGTGACTACCGTGTAAAAATCCAGGTTCCAAACTATTGCATTTTGGCTTATGGGTATGATCTTATTATGTTCTAAATAAATACATATTACTGGGTTCTCATTTATTTACACAACTTCCCTTCCGTTATTGTTTAATTCAATTTCATGAAATTTCTGGCACTGTCGCTGGCAACAAAAAAAAAATAAATCAGATTTTAACAGAAACTCAAAAGTCAGTTTTGAAACCCTGAGGGGACATCATACATGTTCTTTTGGATTGAACAAGCAATGTTTATATCTCCTTTTGCCTTTTGGGAAAGACATAAACAGATGCGGAATGAGCAACAATTTTTTCTTTATAGCTCCAAAATGTTGTACAGATTGAAATATCTTCATCAAATTATATGATGAGTTGTCTCTTTCAATTAAAAGATCGAGTATATAAAAATATAAAAATATTGGTAATGCTATTATCATTACAGCTTTTATTGCTTGAACTTTTAAAATAAATATACATTCTTATCACTATTTATATTACCACAATTTCAACACTATTAAATATTATGTTTTCGTAGACTAATATTATTAGAAAGAATGTATTAAGCTTTTTTCTACAATAACTTATTTCAATTTTCCATTCTACATCATATGGATTCTATTGTGATCACATGTATTATTCTTATTTATGTTTTTATTAGTGTTACCCCGAGTTTTTGGGCGGGGACGGTGGGACGTGTTCCCAAGTCTCCAATTTTTCAAGCCAATTTTGGGGACGGCTAGGGGATGGCAAAGGGGGTTCAACTTCAGAGGCTCAATGTAACGGCCTAGTCTGTTCATGATCTTAATTTTACATCAACATGCAAAGATAACGAGTAAATGCCATTGCAATAAATTTTTTCTTTTCATTTATAAACATGATACAACATATTTCAACGTTTTATTCCTTTTCTTTTCAAGAAAACATCAAAGTAAGGAAGCATAAGATACATACATAGCTCAAAGAGCTTTTGAACAAATAGTAGAAAGACAGTCTAGGTTCCTTTTCTTTCAAATCTTGGTGTAATTTGACGCCTGCTGTGGAGAAGCATCACTCGGGCACTTTTTCGCCAACCACGGACTCTTAATGCGGTCCCCCGCACATCTATCATTCGATAGATGGTCCTTCCCTTTGAATGAAGAGATTGATAGAGTATCCGATAACGACAACCCAACTGAGCATAGTGCTGTGTCCTACATAACTAGAACTTGCTATTTCACAATCCCCAACTAGCATGCATAAAGGATCACGGTGAACTGACAGTGTAGTCTCAAGCATCACACAGTCTAAGTGGATGTTGTACATTGCACTATTCTCATTAAGTACTTCGAATGAAGTCATCTATCATAAACACTACTCAGGGCCGATTTGACTTAAGGCTATCTTACACTACGCATAGGTGTGGTCCTTCACTGGATAATTTGTCATCCCAGACTTACCTACAACAATCTAGTCAACTAAGTAAATTATATAAGCTAGGTATATCCTTCAATGGATAGTCCATCATCCCAGATATCCTACCTTCAAACAATCTAATCACAAAAGTATACTAAGCCTTCTCTAAAGGGTGAACACAACTTTCCTAGTTAACTTAATAACTTGACTGGAGTACCTTAAAGACTCATTCCATTTAATTATGCCTAATAGAATAATATCTAAGCAACCAACTTTCTCCTATTTTGGAGATAATTACAAACATGTAACAAACAGCTAGAAATTACTTTAATTTCCAAATATCATCATTTCACTTCCTAAGCAGATACATGTAATGCACTACAAACAATGTTGGCGTAAAATCTAACACCTCTGGAGTGCAGGTTTGTACGGACAGCTATGTACACTACGCAATGAGTGCTCTTCAAATTAGGAGGGGAAGCTCCCTCGTTGTGTTGGAATGCATGAAAAAGAAAAGTAATCTAAGTCCTATCTTTTTGTTCTCAGCTGGAAGAGGCACAAGGTTAAGAAAACCAAGAACGTTGTAGCTAAGGATTTTCTGGTTTCGCAGATCATTAACTACAACTAAGCTAACTACTTTAAATCTATCCAGTTTCCTCGGAAAAGCAGCATGAGGAAATGGAGCGGGGTTTTGACTATCGACGATAAACGAGTTTAGATTCTCTACTTGAAGGCAAGGTGGGCATCTATCACTCAATCTAGACAAGTTTATTGGGCACAAAACAGATTTAAGAATTTACCATGACAATCTTATGAAACCCTATGTGGCATAACACTTGATCAAAATAGTAAAGACTTACAAAACAGATTTATCATCACAATCTCACGAAACCCTATGTGGCATAACACTTGATCATAATGATAAAAGGTTCACAAAACAGATTTATCATCGCAATCTCTTGAAACCCTATGTGGCATAACAATTGATCACAATGGTAAAGATACACAAAACAGATTTATCATCATAACCTCTTGAAACCCTATGTGGCATAACAATTGATCATAATGGTAAAGTTGTACAAAACAGAAAGAATTCACCATTACAATTGCATGAAACCCTATGTGGCATAACAATTAATCGTAATAGCGAAGACACATGAACAAATACCAAAAGAGCAATATTGAGGGCAAGGTAGGCGCAGCATATATTTCTCTCTCAAGCAAAAGTTAATTACAAATGAGCAAAAGCTCTTATTTATATACATCAAGGTGTAGGGAACCCTAAAATCACCTTGAGTCATCTACAGTCTTGCAATGCATGCAAGATTTGCTGCCAAACCCTAATGAAGTAAACTATACAGTTAACTGGAAAGCTACCATCAGTTAACCGAAACATTTAATCTAAAAATGGACAATTGTGCGAGCATGCACGTTCTTATTGAAAGCGAGTTAACTGGAAGACTACCATCAATTAACGGAAAACCCTAAAAGAAACTCCAAGTGTGTAAGGCTAATCTCAGAATAGATATGCATGAGAGAAGACAGCGAGTTAACTTGAACAAGTGACGCCAAGTTAACTCCTGTGTGTAATGTCTATCCTGAGAGGTGGGAACTGAAGTCTACTGGTCGTGATCTCGAACAAGCAATCCCTCAACGAGGCTGCCAACTGCATCAGCATTTGAATGTCAGCAACTTGAGCAATCTTGGCAATCTTCGCACACTCAAACTAGCATTTCACTGACTTATAGCTTTGGCGGCTCCGTAACTGAAGTGATGGCCATTATCTCTTTTGCGGCTTGATACAAATTGGTCTCAGCTTTTCTAACGAAATTATGAATTAAGACCGATTTGATCTTGAATTCAGTCTGTGTGTACTGTACTCTAAAAAACTCGCCTGTTGACTGTGAACACGGCTATATTCTGACAACTTTTCTGGAAAACTAAAAATAGCCTTTCGAAGAGTTATTTTCGGCGAAAATCTGAGATATGGGTTTTGTCCAGAAGAAGATTCTAAGACAACCCATAATGTCAGATTTGCGAAAATTTGACTTCTACTCAACCATGCAAGGAATTTTCAGTTGAGAAAATTAGAGCCTCGAGAACTGATGCTCTGGAGTAAATTTTCTTGAAAATTTTTGGCACATGGGTTTTCTCGAGGAAGCTATTCTGAATCAACCCAGATGATTTGTTTTGCCAAAAGTCGCCAATTCTTCAAACATGCGAAAGAATTTAAGACGAGAAATAGAAGAATTTAACAGAAGAAAGAAGTTTTTAGTGCTCTGCTTGCTAAAATCGCCATCTTGTCTGAAGTCTGCTGATAATTCTGACTTGTACCTGCAAAGAAAATGTTTTGATGTCTTCGCCAATGATTGTTGATGAAGAATTTGCCTTTGGTTTGCTAAAATTCGCCTTTGCTTGAGAAATACGAATTTTGACTTTGAAGATATGAATTGCCTTGAAAAATACGAATCTCCCTTGAAAATACGCCTTGTGAATGAAGAAAAACGAATTTTGCTTGAAAATAGAAAAACGAATTTTGCTTGAAAAATATGAATTTCTCTTAAGAAAAACGAATTTCTCTTTAGCTTTGTGAATAATAAATGAAGATGGCGCCATGCTTAAAGAAGATGAAATTCGCATCAATCTGACAACTGCAAGATTTAAAACCTCAGCTGAAAATAGAAGCCTTCTGATTGGACCCCTTTCAGTTGAACTGCCACTGACACTGAGTCCGGAAATAGATAATAATAAATTAATATTCATCATGCAATTTGCAAAGGCATCAATTTTAGAGATTCGCCATTTTAATGCCAAAATATGCAAAATAAATATTAAATATTATTTAACTTCAGTTGACAATTCGAATGAAGCTTTAGGCTTCACCGTTGGACTTTACCGATTCCGAAAAGTCATCATTCGAGCTTATAGGCGTCCATTTGCTCAAGTTATACCACTTTTTATTAACTTCCTATTTAATAGCTGACGACAAAGTCACGAATGGCCATCTTTGACACTGAATCCTGAGTGACTGGTAGATGCTGAGACTGAGCTGGAGAATTCATCGGAAAGCCTACTGAACAAGGAAGAAATGTCTGCTGGGAGACACTACTGCAAAATCCATCATTTAACACCCTGAAAAATTAGGCGCTCCTGATTAAATTCATTTACGGGTTCCAGACTTAAACCATTTTCCTAAACTGCCATTTGACACTTCAAACGGCTGCTGACGGCGAACGGCGAACCCTGCTGACAGGAAACCAAGCTCACTGCATGCCTGGAGACATTCTGCATCCAACGGATATACGCACGACATCTGAAATCTGTGTTAAGGGCCTCAAAAGTAAAAGCGCCCTTGGCTCTTAGTTGCACTGGTGTCATTTTGACAAAAATTGAACTTTCATCCAAGTACCCCACTTTGACCTCTGATATTTGGAGCTAGGATGACCCGATTCAGGCACTATCTGTTTAAACGGACAGCCAGAAGGGCCCACAAGAGAAGTCTCTGGAAGTGACGAAGCAAGAAAACTGCTTCTAAGACCTCAAAAACTCCAGTGCATATTTTATTTAAAATTACCGCTCCAGACTTGGCCATTTTCCGGATATCTTCACTTTGTAGTATTACACTAAAGACCTCGCACGTACAAGCGACTGCCAAATCCCGAAGGCTGACGGCTAGGCTCGTTGGATAGATAAAATGATTACGCTCAATAGCCGTGAAGACTTTGAACGCGAACGGGCTCATCTGACAGGGCTAAAGGCTAGGCGCCTCTAGACTGTGAAAATACATTGCAAATTGTTTGTTGGTCTGCCCGTGAAATTACGTGCTTGGTAGAACTTCCGCCACGATCACCTGGAATGTTGGATCGACAAGCAGGATGATGCATTGCGGAGCTAGGCTAGAATACTACTGATGTTAGGAAGACTCTGTCTGCAAATTTCACCATTTGGAGGGTCCTTTAAACCAGCGCCCTTGGCCTGTACTTGCACTGGGAACAAACGGAGAAGCTCAGAAAAGTGAAAACTCCATTTTAAGCTGATCTTTGGATGACTGCCACTGAAGTTCTGAAACTCGGATGACTACGTTTGATATTTCGTCGGATGAGCAGACTAGTCGAGAACAGATTGACTGTATCCGCCATCAAAAACGCCAAGATTTACCCCCTCTTTTAGATGGGTGCCCTCAGGCTAGAGGCGCGCTTTTGCCTGAAAAAGACAACTTTCTCACATCTGGCAATTTAGGAATTTCAACTTCTGTCGTTATTTGCCGGAGCTGTGGGTCTCGAAAAACTTCGCTGGATAGCTCGACGAATAGCCAGACTAATTCTGAAGAGATTGACTGGATGCTTGAACACTTTTAGCGAGATCTTGTCCTTCAAAAAATTGGGCGCCCTTGGGCTATACTTGCACTTTCTGACTTTTCCTTTGAAAAATCTTCATAAATTGATCATTAAAAACTCCGTTTCGATCACTGAAATGATCGTGTGCAACGTGAAATGCCGTCGTGAGATGTTCCTCCATCGTGAAACGCTCTATTCTGAGTCTCTGCTTCAGGCTCTGTTCAATAAAACTGACTTTGACTGACAAACTATTGACAAAAACTCCATGCTTGATATTGCCCAAAACTGTGTCTTACATCATTTTAGCAAGATTTAAACTAATAAATACAAAATGCCTTGATGAAGCAAAAAATTTGGTTTGGGTACAACAAACAACATAATAACTTCTCTATGCAAAACAAAAAATACTTATCCAACAACATTGAATCATAGTAAAAGATGGTAGAAGAATATCCCATGCCTGGTATTTAGCCTTTACCCAAATGATGATGTCTCAGCTTATTCTCCTAGCACTTCCAGCTCTATAAATCAATTGACAATCCCCTCACAAGTTTATGCCTTTCCCTCTCAGAATTTAACTCAGAATTTAACTCCCTAATTACTATCCTTCTCACTCAGAAACAAGTACTCAGATAAGAACAATCAGATTGTTATTGGTTACAGCTGAATAGAAGTTTACTATTTTAGGTGAATCGATATTGAAGACTGGTAAAACTCAGCTCTCAGAAATATACGTCACTTAGAAAAAAGAATGATCCTCTACAGAAAATGAGCTCTCAAAGGTGAATTCTCCAGAAACTAAGTAAGTCAATCAGTAAGTAAAAAATGGTGAACTGGGCGGCTATTTATAGAGCCCTAGCCCATCGAATTCCTCCTTTTAAGGCATGTAAACTGCCAAAACTGTGTTTTGAATGTTTCAATTTGATAAGTGGCGGATTTCTAACTCCATACTCGGCTTTCCAAAGGTGAGTCGACCTCCATATTTGACAGCAGGTTGAAGAACAATTCAAACTTGCACATGGTGAAATATTCCCAATTGACACCTACAGGTGTCTCCCAAATATGGCGCCAATCTTGAAATCTGGCAGGTAAACACTCACAGTGAAAAAGTCCATTGTTGTTTGTAATCCACATAGCCTACATTCAAGGCTTAATTGACAACTTCCATGCTGTGTTTGCATTCCCCGCGACTTGGTCACAGTCCCGCGCGCGTGTTTCACTTCAGCGCTTAATTTCATTTTGATTTCCCAAAATTCAAACTATAGTTTAATGAAATATTTCCTCATTGACTATGTTGACGTGTATTTCCCAAAGCTATAAAGTTTCGATTCATTCTATTTTCATATTTTGTGATAATAGTCGGCTGGGTAAATTAACCCAATTTCCATGGTTAATGATCAATAATCGGCTGGGTGATATTTCACCCGATTCCAATAGTTGAGTTTAATATTAACTCAAAGTGGAAAATAATTTAATTTCCAATAATGAGATTTATAACATTAAATTCATACATATTATATATTGTTTTTATATATATATATATATTTAATTCCTCCTTGTAATTTATATATATATATATTATTTTACCGTAATATATATATATTCTGTAAGCATATCATAAGCCAGTTAGCATATCCAATATGTACATATATATCATTCTGTAAACATATCGTAAGCCAGTCAACATATCCAATATATATATATATATATATATGTAAATTGTCAGGGAATAATAATATAATATTATTAATATCCACATAACATAGGTTGTGTGCATATATACATGTATATACGCCCGTATATATTCCTCAATGTGCATGTATATGTGTATATATATATATATATATATATATGTAAATTGTCAGGGAATAATAATATAATATTATTAATATCCACATAACATAGGTTGTGTGCATATATACATGTATATACGCTCGTATATATTCCTCAATGTGCATGTATATGTAGGTATACCATATCGATGCATTCTAATGAGCATATCCATCTACCAACATACGTTTGTATCAATATGTATATACATATGGATACGTGCATATACTATATACATGTATATATGTCCATTTCCTATTCACTTACATTCATTTACATTACCATCATAATAATCGTAATACAACATGATAGATATACAGATAAACATCACTCATAAAAGCGTAAAGAAGTAGACAAGACTCCTAATGCCAATATACGAGCTACGGATGACTTACCTATAACCAACATAACTGACTTAGTTCACTCAATCTAAGGTGAAGTGTGTGTATGCTCAAATGGTTTACTTTACCGATTACCCAACCAAGCTCCTCTCCGAAGTGATACTTCCCCTCCGCCTGGAGGAATGGTTCACATATTTGCATCCAATGACACACGCTTTCGGAAGTCATATGTTCACAACATAAGCAGTATACATATACATCTCAAGAGTCAGAATAATCATTACTCAATAACTTTGCATGCAACATTCATCAAGGATAACATCAAATAGAAGTAACATTAAATGATACAATCATTAAATGGAAGAACATATTGAAACAAGGAACAACATGTTTTATTCATCTTCAGGATTCTCATTACAATCAATTTACCCTATGTAAATAATAGCTATACAATTGGGGTGTAACACTCAATAATGATATGATTAATGAACTTATAGTGAAAGGTTGTGACTGTCACTGAGACATCTGGAAAGAATTTCAATTTACACAAATTAAAATCCTCAGGGGAAAACATAGGGAATGCTCAAGCTTCAACTTCAGATAACTCCTGAAACATTTGTCCACAGTGCGCTCTATCAACTTTGCTGAAGTAGCCCTACCCAACTGGTGTTGCATCCACTCTACTGCTTAACATGGGGAGGCAAATTGCCCTGATTTTTTTGCAGCAGTTGAAGTTCTCCAAAAGGAAATGGAAAACATGGAATTAGTATTCTCCTTGACAACAATGAAAATAGATTTTAGAAGCTCTATGGTATTCTCCTTGAGTTGTATTTTTGTCCATATAACTGAAGATTAATGTATGTTACATTTATGATAATAAAAATTATGTTATGATCTGTTTTGTTTCTATGAGTTGTTTTTATTTGTTTTTCTATTGTCGTTCCAATCTTGTGAATTTGAATAATTTCTGTTGTAACTGTAGAAATGGCTCTACTGTTAAAATAGCTTTTAGTCATAGTCACTATACTGCAAACTGTGAAACTTAGCTTGTAGTAATCCAAGCCCCATAGATGTAGTCTATGCTATTATCACGCAAGTGTCCTGGAAAGTATATAAAAAGACAATCTGTGTTATGGTTTATATTCATGGAATGCTCTAGTATATTCAAGTAGAATGGAAACAAATTATTTAAACTTTGGCTTGTTTAAAATCCCCCCTATATAATAAATAGAAAAAACTATAAAATTCATCTAGCTCTTAGCACGTCTCATAGATAATAAATTCCTTTTCAAACTATTGTCATTTTTTCCATCAAAATTACAATGAAACACATACAAATTCCCTTAGCTCATTTATGTAGCAGTAAGTAGTTATTTTTAACCTTGCATGACAGTTGGATTTCATTCAGCAGCTAGTAGATCTGTAGTTACATGAGTAATGTTTATTTGAGGACACATAACTGAATTAGATGCCAGGCACATGGTGCAAGCCTAATACTGGTCACATAGTAATTGCTTCGGTCTGTTATGTCTCTATTGTTTTTTTCTAAACTTGGATCAAATGGATTTTTCTTTTCTAAGTCTAGAAGTTGTCAGCATCACTAGAAATTAACAGTTTTTATTCTTCTAACCAAGTTTCTTTTGTTTCTGATGAACATTGCAAACAGCCACTAGCTGATGCAAAGTATTATGGCAACACTGAAATATGCAATATATTAAAATCAAATGGAGCCAAAACACCTGTATGATTCTTTCCTATTTACTTTAGCATTAAAATCTAATTTACATTCAGTTTAATGTCATTCATCTAGGGTTAAATTATTAGTGAGGTATGTGACATGGATATCTCTCAAATCTGTTGATTGCCAGAAAACACCTATGAGTGTAGCGAATCCCCTGCATGTTCCTGAATATGAATTAAACCCAGTAGAATTGTCATTTCCACAAAATGCAGACGCATCGAAGGTATGTTGAATTTTACTCTTTGCTTTTGTGATTGAAGAATGTTACCTACTTTTTATCTTTGAAGTAATTATAGTGATAGAATTCATATGGCTGGGTTGGCTGGTTGGGGAGAAGTGTAACCGGGAAAGAAGCTCAGGTGCAAACCCTGGCGGGTTGAGAGCTCCAAATAGGTTTATACTCATTGGAGGCATTTAATGTCAAAAAGTTGGGTTCTTTACTTCCATCAAAAAGCTTTTTAATAATATTATTCTAGTGATTAGCAATGAACCTTAGTTTCTGATTATGATTACAGTCTCAACTGAAATCAGTAAAGGCAAAGTTACTGCATTGTTGGATTTCGTTGAACTGTAATCTAGCATGCAATAAGTGCTTAAAATATGAATTATATACCAACTTCTTTTTCTGATATTATGTGAGTGTGTTGTCAGTAGATTCAATTCATTCCTGTTCATTTTGTTCTTCCATTACCTCTTGCATTCTATGGGAGCCATCACTATAAATCAAATTGCAATATTTATTTATGATTATTCTTAATAATTCTTCTTAAATTAGTACACAAAGACTGAAGAAATACAACTGGTACTTTCTATTCAAGGATCAGCAAGAGCGTGCTTATACCAATTGGACTTTAACATCAGAATCCTGAGAATCCTACTTAATGAGAGAGGAGTAAAGCTACATCTGTAAATAACTCCTAGAATGCCCCCACAAAAAGTGCTGAATTGTTGAAACTTAAAAGACAACATCACAGTGAACTCTCCACATCGAATTTAACCATATTAATTAAATACAACATGAAACCTTTTTGATGCGGGGCAGAACAATGGAATCATATTCCTTGTGATGAGCAGACAGTTATATTGAGAGGGGGGAGGGGGGCAAGTGAATCAGTATAATGCAACTTTTACCAATTTAAAACTTTATCAATCACAATAGCAACTACACAAGAATATAACAATAAGAATAAGTTGACACCAAGATTTTATGTGAAAACCCTTACGCGAGAAAACCACGGTACAAATAATGTACTTTATATTTATATAAGTTTACAAAGATTGTAAGCACCAACCTACTAGAGGCACCAACCTCTTAATCTGTTTTGTAGGCACCAACTTACAAGGAGCACCAACTCCCTCTTCCAAGGCATCAACCTTGGCTAACAAGAGGTACCAACCTCTTATGATAAACTGAAAATCTGAATTATGCTTTTTACTTCACTCCAATCCTTTCTTTGTGATGTATGCTGTCACTTTAATGCCCACACAAGAAATATAATCTTCTGTTCTGATTTCACATCACCATTCTCTCACATCCTTACTGCAAATCAGAAATGAGCCACATATGTATCTTTGTCAAAGATTGTAACCTTCTGTTCAAGCAATGTGTTGTTAGTTTTATGATCAGACGTAATGCACAAAAAATTAATTCAAAATCAGACACAATAACACAGCAGATACCCTGGGAAAACCCTCCTCTTGAGAGAGAAAAACTCAGCAACAATATATCACTTATATATTGAATCACAAATAGAAACTCCTTTACAATAGAGGCCGATAATGAGGCCAAGAGAATGCACCATAAACTGATGCTCACACAGCAATATGATAATGATGAACTCAGCCTTCTATAACAAAACTAATCTGCCCCTTCTTATTCGCACCAATGAAATGAACAATGTAAAATAGATGATGAACAATGAGAGGATCATCGAGTATATATACAATGTTAGAGAGAGGACGCGCCTCTTCAAGTGTCTTCAAGTCGGCCTCCATCAAAGGTCAGCACCAAGGAATAAATGACGTCTCTTCATAGAAGATCGCGCCTAGAAGAATCGCGACCAATGGAGCAAGGGGTCGGCCTCATCATAAATGTAACTCTTCATTAGTTAGTGTCTCTTCAATGATTAAAACATATAATCATAAAATCGTGCCTCTTGAAGTTTCTATAAATTAAATAGCCCTATGGCTATAATTTAATTTATCCAAGTAAAGGAGATCGCTGGAAGAAGCAGCCCGATGCTGCTGATAACATCAACATGTGTCCCTTGGAACTGCTGCCTTTTCACAAGTAGATCGTACCATTTCATGAAAATCTGAATTTGCATTATTAAACCAAATCATACTATTTTTTTTTTAAATCATACCATTTGAAATCTGCTTTTGTATTGTTCTGATTTAATCGCACCTTTTCATATCTTAATGAAATTTTATTAAGACAAATCGCATCATTTCCATGTTGACTTTTTGATAAATATGATTTAAAATGAATCATGTTTTTTAATAGACAAATCGCATCACTCCAGTAATAAAGCACTTCTCTTTATGAGTGATGGTACTTCTTTAAAAAGCTAATTAACTTTCCTTAGGTGAATCGCACCTCTTCACTTAACAATATTATTTGTTTTTTAGCAAAATCTGTAAATATAATCGCTGTTTTGTCTAATTCATTTTGTTTTTATCCATTTTGTTTTTATTGGCATTTGTCTTATATGACTTTTCTTTAGACTTTTCCTTATAAATCCATCACACCACCTTTTTAACTTTGGTCTTTTTCTGTATTCTGTCTCATGTGATTTTTGTCTCTTTTTGTTTTGTCTTATTCTCTGATTTTTCTTGTTGCTGCATAGTCATCAATCCTTTCCAGAATTTAGAATTTGGCTTAATAAGGTCAATTACTTCTGTGGCTTAATGATTGTATAATCTGAAGATGTATCTGTTAAATCTGCACATAATATTCTTCATAAGGCTGTTCTTTCCTCTCAAATATGTTATCTTCAGTCATGCTGTTCATGATTACTTGACATCAATGACAAAATTTCCAACACCTTGAGCAAAGAAGCTTTCTGGATGAACTATCTATTAAAACTTAAAAGCATGCTACCAATTTGTCCACCTATATTACTACAACATTTTACTAATATGCAGTCCAAACAATGATGTTGATAGTCTATGGAATTCCAATTTGGGTACTAATGTAATATCCTGAAAGGAATATTTTGTAATATCTGATCAAATTTAATTTACTTCACATATTCATATGTTAATGGCTGTTTACAAAGCTCCTGAATTGGCTGTTGTAGATCAATAATAATATTTTGTCCAAATCTTCTGTTTTCTAGTAATAAACAGCTACATTAAATATTTAACATTAATTATTTACTCCCTTATGGAAGGGCACAACTCTTCACAAAGATGTTGGAACGATTAACCAAACGCTGAGATCACCTGGTTAAATGCTGCAATCACAGATATGGCACTGCAACCCAATTATGAATATAAGCCCAATAACTAAGCCTTGCCTTTATAATTAATATCATTTGCCACTTTAAAGATCTGTGACTAATTTTCCCATGCGATTCTTCCAACACTTCAAAATATGATAAAATATTGACCAAATAAATTAGCAGACAACTCTGACAGCAGCAATAAAATAATAAAATTGTTCTCCCCCCTCCCAAGTATTAGTTGCTGAACTAGGAGGCTTTCTATCTATGTGATAAGCAACATGCACTTGACACTCCTGCTTGCTAGGCCTCACTTGCAGGCCTTGTCCCCCAAAATATAATGGCTCTCTAATTTTAGTAAAAAATAAATAGATAGAAAATAATGTATATTTTCAAAGCAATGCACTAGTGATAGCAATCAACCCATTGGTATTAAAATATCTTGAGTTCTATGCATTATAGTCACCATTTTTAAATAAACTGCTGCTATTCAGATGCAACTCCCTTAATCAGATTTGCAGCAGCCTCAGATCAGCACTAAACAATATTAAAATATGCTGCAGCCATTTTCATTCAAATAGTTAACCAATAATAATGATACAACAATTCTCGAATAAGAAAATAACAATGGTATGGACTGGTTAATATGAGAAGCAATCACGGTAATACTAAATATATCTGTAATTTGAAAGGATACTTCTTTAATTAAAAACTGAAGATTAATCAGGTCTGCACAATGGTAATCACTGTGTGAAACCACTCTAAGGAATTGTGGGTTTTTGTCCTCCAATTCCAGACCTAGTGGGTTTTTGTTCTCAGGTTAAACAAACCAAAATTCCATGCTCCAACTGTTAGTGTTTTTGTAGCTGCGGGAGGTATTTCCCAAAGAATAATTTACTCAAGGCAAGACGGCCTTTCAATTATAAAACAAATATTACATTTCCTAGGTCGGCTCAAGAGGAGAGCTCGCCTAGTCTTGTATATAATGGAGATAGAGTCTCCACATTATTCAATCAATTCATTCCATTCTCAATTCGATTTCCTTCAACAGCAGATTCGCATTCAAGAGGAGCAGATTCGCTTCAAGAAGAAGAGTTGATATTCTTTGTAACTAAGGAATTCACACTATCTTCAAGTGCTGATCTATTGTATGAGATTCAGCCTTTCTAGGGCCTAATTTTGAGTGTTATTTCTGCACTTCTATTTTTGATTTATGAGAGAATAAATTGCTGGGTTTTTCTCCCTCGAGTAGGAGGGTTTTCCCAAGATAAAATTCTGTGTTCATTGTTCTATGTTTACTTTTCTGCTTTCTGTTAAATCTGATCTAAAACCAACATGGTATCAAAGCTAAGGTTCAGGAGAAATCTGATCAGATTTAATCTAAGTCACAAGATTCGAATTCGAATTTGAATTCGGCAACAATGAAATTCGGCAAGGAAAAAATTCGAAAAGTATAAAATTCGGATCAAATTTGCCTTATATAAATATGTTAAATTTAAAATAAAATAATATTATATTAAATATAGAATATTTGTTAAATTTAATTTAAATATGTTAAATTTTAATATATTTGTTAAACTTAATTTAAATATGATAAATTTAATTTAAATATGTTAAATTTAATTTAAATACTTTACATATATTAAATTTTAATATATTTGTTAAATTTAATTTAAAAATGCTAAATTTTAATATATTTATTAAATTTAATTTAAATACATTTATTAAATTTAATTTAAATACTTTAAATTTGTTAAATTTAATCTAAATATGTTTTTTTTTAGTTTTTCATGACGAGAAACGCAAGTACTCCAAAGGTTCGAGAAATAAATAGTTCAAGCTCCGTCATTATAGTTAAATCCACAGGGACGGGCCAGAAAAAGAGGAGTGACCCAAAAATACATATACAAAGCAATAGATGTATTAAGCTCCCGCCGCTGGCACAACCGTTGTGCATCCTGTTGGCTGAGAGCCGCGTAGTAGTGGGCGTTTCCCTTCTTGGCACGTTTCCATCAAGAACAAAAGATAGTGAGACACCATGGGTGTAGCCACACACAGGCTCCATATTCGTTCCTTCATCATGGAGATAATGGCGATGATATAAATAAATTCCTCATGACAATGGTGCTGAGCTTTGAAGGCGCTACAGAGCATGCTGTTAATGCAACGGACCTGAATCTTACCTTATCGCAATGATCAAGCGGGCTTGATTGATTGAATTTTCCGGAACTACGGGGGTTAGCTATTATTTGGATTTAAACTCGGGCCATATTTTTCCGTACGAATCCCAAGACGAATTTTAACGAATTTAATAGAAATGTTTGAAATTTGCCAAAAATCGAACTTCATGCTTGATATTCGGCGAATCCTGTGACTTAGGATTTAATGCAAAAATGTCCAATTAAGAGTAGATCTAGAGCAGTATAATGAAGTGAAATTCACATAGAGGGTTTAGAGCATCATTTAGATTAGCTGGGAGCATTCACCATGGCCGAACATCATAAGGCTAAGGCGAACCTCTTGAGGAGATGCTGGATATTGTCTTCACACTTGGGCATAATGAAGAAGTTAATTCATGGAGGCATGAACGAGCTATGTGTGGGCCACATCACTTGGAGGAGAAAATGAAGATCAAAGGAAAGGATGAGCACTTGAAAGAAGTCCTCTACCTCACACAATTTCAAGAGTTTCAAGGACCGTGCCTATGATGGAGGATGTCTGCTTGCAGCCCCTTAATAAGGATATGGCCAGTGACTTGTCAAGGAACAGAGAAAATGGAATGACAGGAGGAAAAGCTCAAGAATCCCGGGAGCGTATGATTCTATGTAAAATTTGCCATTCTATAACAGTGTTACAGGGTACATCATTGGGCAAAGATGATGGGTGTCAGGAGGAGAAAAAAAATGGCTGCAATTGAATCAACAAAGATAAGTTCTATTATGTATCATTCCTTTAACTGTTCTATCTAATGATATTTGCTAGATGACTACATGCTTCATTTGTATTGGGGTAGTTTGATTTTATGAACTATTGTTAATCTCTTTAAAATGCAGGATAGATCGAGGAACAAAAGGATGATGGATTAATTATCAGAGATTGCATAAGGAATTCAGGGGCAGAAAGGACGGTAGATTGGTGTTCAGATGCCGATGATGGTTCAAGCATTTGAGGGAGAGTAGAAAGGGGAAGGAAGGGATCTTGGGAATCCTTTGTTTAGGGAATTCACAAAGTTAAGTTCTGTTCACGTATCCTTGATCCCCTATCTCGCGAGGCTTGAAGGGAAAGATATTGTGTTTGTACGCACTTGAATGCTTCCTCTAGTTTCTCTCATGGCGAAGCGAAGGAGGAAGGCGGTCGATGCCCAACCTCGTGAAAGAGAAGGCGGTATTCCTTCTGAAGACATCTCTCGAGGGCACAAGGTGCGGTCTGATTTTTTGAGCTACAACAACAATCCTTTTTCTTCACTTCTTCATGACATGACAACCAAGAGGATCAACTTTGAGGCATGCACTGTCCATGAAGAAAATCAGGTTGGGTCAACTTTGGATGGAGAGTTTGCATCAACAAAGAAGATTGAGAAGGATGAAGACACTAAACAACGGTCTCTGACAAGTGTGCTAGATCAGGTAGACACAACAGATTTAAGTGGAGCTGGCAAGATGTCATTGTTTATCCAGAGGAACCCTAACAGGCTCTAGTTGAGAACATGTCTGGGAAGAGGATTAAGATTCTGAGCTCAGACAATGGAGGGGAGTTCACTTCCAGAGGATTTTTTTGTAATCTCTGTATTGAAGCAGGGATCAAGAGGGAGTTCTGTGTTCAGCAAGATGGATTCCTATATCACGAGGAACTAGAGTGACTCACTGATAAGAAGTGAATGTGTCGGCTAAGTGGGTTGCAGTGTTGCAAGGCTAGGTGCTAAGTCTTTGGAAGGCCTCTTCAGTTGCAAAGAACAGAATTGCACAAGGCAGTCAACCTTATCTTGACATTGGTAGCACCGCAAACCTATTCAGAATAGGGTGATCTGGGATGAGGTCGAGGAAGACTAAGTCCTGGACTCTTGCAAGTTAGTTACAAGTGTTGCTAGGAGTAGTGTTGGAAGTGTGTGTTGGAAACCATTCCTCTAAGGCAAACATTGCAGGCAATCTTGGACGAGGAGGTCAGGAGGTTGATGTGAGTACTTGGAGCTCCAGAGGAAGTCACAACATCATTAAGATTTGTTGTAATGTATATTTCTTTGAGACGGATAAATATGAGGTGAAAGCCCTTGTAGAGTATATTTCTTTGAGACGAAGAAATATGAGCTGAAAGCCCTTGTAGTGTATATTTCTTTGAAACGGAGAAATATGAGGTGAAAGCCATTGTGTATATTTCTCTGAGACTGAAAAATATGAGGTGAAAGCCTTTGTAGTGTATATTTCTCTGAGACTGAGAAATATGAGGTGAAAGCCCTTGTACAAATCACATCTCTGAGACTGAGCTGTGTTTTTCCACAATTGGGTGCAGCCATTGTGGACATCATGTTGAGAGAATCCATGACCAAATATTTGAAAATACCTCCCTAGCTAAGAGGGAGTGTTAGTGTTTTTGTAGCTGCGGGAGGTATTTCCCAAAGAATAATTTACTCAAGGCAAGTCGGCCTTTCAATTATAAAACAAATATTACATTTCCTAGGTCGGCTCAAGAGGAGAGCTTGCCTAGTCTTGTATATAATGGAGATAGAGTCTCCACATTATTCAATCAATTCATTCCATTCTCAATTCGATTTCCTTCAATAGCAGATTTGCATTCAAGAGGAGCAGATTCGCTTCAAGAAGAAGAGTTGATATTCTTTGTAACTAAGGAATTCACACTATCTTCAAGTTCTGATCTATTGTATGAGATTCGGTCTTTCTAGGGCCTGATTTTGAGTGTTATTTCTGCACTTCTATTTCTGATTTATAAGAGAATAAATTGCTGGGTTTTTCTCGCTCAAGTAGGAGGGTTTTCCCAGGATAAAATTTTGTGTTCATTGTTCTATGTTTACTTTTCTGCTTTCTGTTAAATCTGATCTAAAACTAACAATCAAACCAAAATTCCATGCTCCAACAAGGAGAAAAAATCAAATAATAAAATGTTTTCTCAATGATGTTCCTTCTCCTTGCTTGGTCTCTCTTAAATACCTTTTTTCTCCAATAGACATAACCCTTCACATGCCCCTTGATATTTTTAAAAATAAACTTTAATTATAATTTTATTTATCTATTAGTTAACCTTTGTTTGGGTATTGTTTGAGTCTGAAGAGGGGAGATTACAAATAGGCATTTGGGAAACTAGGTTTTGCTAATTTGGCTTTGGAAGGTGTTGGTGCTCAATGTTGTAGATTTCTAAATCCCTAAAGTTAGTCTATTTTTAAGTGTCAGGGGTATCAAACTTAGAACAAATAGCCTAGAACTTATGATTAGGTAGGGACAACAATGGACCAATTGATAAGGATGGGTAATTCCTTCTACTTTAGGTTCTGCCAGTCCTAGGAAGGTATTCCTTGAGGTGTTATCTTTAAAATAATCAAAGAGAAATGACATGAAAATGCACCTTGAGGCAATCCATATACATTGGATAAGAGACTCCAAGTTGATTGTCAGTAAGCGTCTATATGTCGGTTTGCTGATACAAGGACTTCACACTCTCATTAATCAAATACACAACCATGTAAGGATGAAATGTCCCACCCCAAATCTGAGTTTGGACTTTGCGATTTGCTCAATTATTTTTCAGTTTGATAGATGGAACATTTTGTCAAACAAAATGCTTAACTTTTGAACTTGTTAATTTCAATGGCGATAAAGATTGCAATGCTTCTATTGAATGTAACAAATGAACACTTCATACATTATAACATTCGAGCTCTAAATACATTCATTGCATTTTGTTGTACCCAAACCAAATTTTTTGCTTCATTAAGGCATTTTGCTTAAAAGAGTCTAAACCTTGTTAAAATGATGTCAAAATATAGTTTTTGGGCAAGTTAAGTATGGACTTTGGTGAGTGTAATGTCAGTCGTAACAATAGTTGGTCAGTACCTGGTGTCAAAGCTTGAGCCTAGAACTCAAAGCAAGACATTTTATGATGAAAGATGCTAAAGAGATACTTCACGTTGAAGGAATACCCCTATAAAGTCAATTCAATAGTCAGAATGGTGTTCATAGAGCATGAAAAGAGAATTTTTGGTAAAAAGCAAATCTGCGCCTCTGTAGCCCAGGGGCGCCCTTTATTTTGAAGGTTCAGATTTAGTGCTTTTTGGTTGCAGATACATTCAATCTCTTCGGAATTCAGTCAGCTTTCCGACAAGCTATCAAGCAAGGTCATCTGAGTTGCAGAACTCTGGTTGTCGAAGGCAGAAGCGAAAGGTACGAAGAGGTTACACAATACAGAGGACTGTCAATTTTCAGTTTCTGCGCCCTTGTAGCCCAGGGGCGCCCTTGAATTTGACCCCTTAGATGGATGAATTTACAGTTTCCATCTCCCGAAGATCTTTTCTAATTTAGTCTAGCTCCACGATGCACCCGTTTGCGAGATCATCGGACATGCTGAGTGGTCGTGACAGTGGTTCCAGTGAGCATGTAAAACAGAGGGTGGATAAACATGAAAATGTCAACCTGTACCTCTATAGGCTAGGGGCGCCTAGCCTTTAGGCTTGTCAGATGGGGTTTTTAGCAGTTACAGGGTTCACGAGACTTGTGCGGAATCCTCCTAGCTATCCAATGAATCCAGCCGTCAACCCTCGGGATTTTTCAAATGCCCGTACATGAAGGGTCAGTGGAGGTCACTGGAGAATGTAGATAACCAAAAAAAGGGTTAAGTGTGGGAATTACACACTCCCTTGAAAAAGGCGCCCTTCTTTTTGAGGTTTTAGAAGTAGTTTTCTTTCTTTGTCACCTCTAGAGACATCTCTTCCCAAGGCTTCTAGCTACGCGATGAGATCGACAGCGTGTGAATCAGAGCACTCCAGCTCTCGATGTCAAGGGTCAAAGTAGAGCATTTGTGCTGAAAGTTGCAAGTTGTAAAATCACTCTCAAAGTGATAATTGCGCTATTGTAGGCTAGGGGCGCTCTTGCTTTTGGGGTCCTTAACTTAGCTTTCAGATGCCTTACATACAATTGTTGGTTGCAGAATTCTTCTGGTTACGCGATGGATCCATCACCTAGTCGACGGGAGCCATCGTTCATCGGCAACAGCAGTTTGAAGTGCCAAATGGCAAAATGGAGAAATGACTAAGTCTGGAGACCTTGCATCAATTTAATCAAGGGCAACTAATTTTTTGAGGCACCAAACATGGTTTTTAGCAGTCACAGCTCCCAGTAGACATTTCATCTTGGTTCTGTAGGCTTCTAGTTTGACTGCGAACCAACATGATGTAAATTAAGCTACGACACACTGGTAACAACAACATAATATTATTTTGAACTTTCAGTCACAGTGACAAGATATAAATACCATTTTCTAAGGTTTAGTCCATTACATGGTTGCTCACGGAAAGACTATGCACATCAGAAAGGAACAGCAGCAAATAGGAAAGGATGGCATTGGGGTTACAGTCGAATCACTCCAAGGATCATGCCCAGCCTCTAACCACGCCCAGTTCTGGAAGTATCATGCATGGGAAGCACTAAGGTAGTGTGGCGACACCTCAAGAGGATCCACGACTTACTATAAATTGCTCCAACTTCAATACACAGGAAAACACCAATAATATGCAGCTAGAAATTCAGAAATTACACTCAGCAACAGCTTGACTCCCTTTCACATCAGAATCAGCAAACATAAATAATGGCGATAGGTATTATGGCAGCCTGAGACCCCCTTTCAGAATATCCATGACCTCCAGCAAAAGAACCTTCAAAACCTACGCCTAGCTTGAGGTATGGAGGGCACAAACTGAAATAAGAAGTTATCATGGTCAGCTATGAACTTCCCTTTGAGTTTCGCATGCAACATAGACTTGCAAACCCTCAAATTTGAGCAATAAACTTAAACTCCAAACTGAATTAGATATTGGATTATAATCACCAAGCAGACCCTTGAATCCTTCTTGTGAATCTTCTAAGCAATCTTTAAAGCACAATGCACAACCCTTGAAAAGGAATTGTCTACAAGCTGGCTTGGGAGATCTTTCACTCTTGCATCGAGCTGTTCTTCCTGAGGGATTTTGTCCTCAAATAGCTAAGTATTTCTAGACTCTCCAGTCTCCTGCAAAACCCTTATCAAAATAATCTTCTTCAACATGAATATGTAAAATGAGCTCTCAATGCCCTTTTATATTTCCATGCCCAATTTACATTTGAATTTCATTTCATTTAATTTGCTTTTGATGGTCATTTAAATATTTCATCATAAAGTTGAGGGGTCAAAACATTAAAATAATAACACTTTATGCAAAAGTCTCATAATACCTTTTAACCCCTTATAACACCATTTTATAAGTCATCCATAATAATTAATATCATAGTTGAAAAACTCACCAATTGCAAAAACTCGGGAAGCCCGGAAAACTTGACTCGGCAAAAAACTCAGCAACTTAAAAAATTGCTTAAACTTCACTTAAAACACATTTTTTGCAAACTTCAATGATAAGATGTATCCAATGAGTCAATAAATGGGTACATAGAAGAAACAAGCTGAGTCTAGTTGTATTTGATTGATTTGAAAGAAAATTAGCTACAAAATGGCATCCTCATGTGGAAAGCTCAATGGGCTGATACTGATAGTCTGAAACAAAATGAAAATAGCAAATTGTTTTTGTAAAACTAAAAGTAAATACTACATTAATATATTTCAGTTTTTACAAATTCACATCTTCCTCTTAGAACAGGTAACAAGCAGTAGTTATTAAAGGATAACAAACAACAAGCAACAATTGAAAGAGTAAAGCCATAAAGTTGTGTCTATTCTAAAAGGTTGCCTCTATTCAAGGGATGCCTCCCTTAAAGAGGTGCATAAGGATATAAAGAGTTTGTGAACAAGGAGGAGAGATATAATATACAGCAGATCCACATACCCCAAGGAGCCACGTACAGCCATATAAGATACATGAATAACTTACCAAATCAGAAATAGAAACAAAGAAATCGCATGGAAGTAAGGTGGAAGTCAGAGGCAGTCATCTAAGTTAAAGTATCTTAATTTCAGTTGCCAAGACTTGAAGAAAGCATTCAGATATTACTACCGTATTAATGCCATAGTCTTAAACATATTTTACCGCAGGAGTTTAGAGGGATTCAGTAGGAACAGCGGTTACCTTTTACTATCAATCTGCATTCTTGAATCAACTTACCACTTTAGGTTCAGCTTCAGGGAATCAGAAATTAAGTGATACTTGTTGAATATTAATCAGAATCGCCTATAAGAATTCTAGTAATCTGCAACCAGAAATAATCAGATTGGTCCAAAGGCTGATATTTAGCTTGTTTGAAGCCTCTAGGTGGTGAGTTACAGCCCTAACCACATTAAGCTTGTGATTCTAGGACAAGATTTAGGCTTATCCCAAAAGGGGACATTACAATGTTAGGGTTTAGAGAGGTGCATAAAATGTAAAGGATGCGATGCACTAGAATAGACAGCAAGAAACTCTATAAAGAATATTAAAATCACAAGTGCGCAATTTATAGATAATGTTTAAGTTAGAACCATAAACTTATCTCTTATTCCAAAGAGTGAGGAGTTTTGAGGATCACAATACGCACATCAAATGCTTGAGAGTGCATTCAATCACAAACTTGCAAATGGGAAGGATTTTCTTGCATATGAGAGTGGGGAGGTGTGGGGGCTCCAATATTAGTATTAGATACCCACAAAGTACACTCAACACTAACAAGAGAACTGGGAGCAAACATTGTGGGGAAATGGCAAGAATGGAGTCAATCTACTTCATATAGTCCCCCTTCAAAATGAGAAGGATCCTCATTCTTGTAGTTCATTCTAAAAGGAAGGGGAATTTAGATCCATTGATTCAACAAGAGATCAAATGAATGAGATACTAAGAGAATGTTGTTCACCATCATTACGCTTGCCAATTTTGCACACATTAAGGAAGAGTAATCCATGTTATTTTTGTGATCTTAGTTAAGGAATCACATGAAGCTTTAGTTTGAATTTGAAGGTCTTATTAATTTACTTAACCCACACTCCTTATTTTAGGAGGGGAAGTATTACATTTATTTAAAGAGGCTGCTACAAATCATTTATGCTCAACGTGCTATGTGATCTACTAAATTTCAATAAAATGGAGATTTTGATAAAATTCAAGTGTAGCGAAAATATTCACTACATTTTTGGCAACCTCTTAGAGAAGTTTACTTGCAAGTGTCAAATCCAAAATGGTGCCTTAATCCATTGGACATGGAGTCAAAAATATGTTTACATTGTTGTCATGGTCCTTTCATGAAAAGTTGGTTTCTTTGTTTGTTTTGGAGTAGGCTCCCAAGGGCATCAACCATTGGTGGGGTCAAGGGATAGTGCTTCGTATAGGGTCTAGAGATACCATCCAAGCACAAATTGGCCTCTCCAAATGCATTGGGATATAGGGGTAGAAGAATTTAAAAAACTGAGTGGATGGAACAAGAGCATAGTAGGACCAAAAATATTTGTAAACAACACAAGTTGGAGCTAGAGGTGTAAGAAAATTTCAAAATCAAAGCAACAATTTTGTTATGTCAAAGTGGAGCCCACCATTGAAAAATCCATTTGAGCAAACCCAATAGATCTGCTTCCAAGTAATTCAAAAAAGAGAAAGTCCGCTCCTAAAAAAATTAGAAACTATAAGGCATCAGGATTTGACCAACACAGTGAATCTGCTCAAAGAAGCCAAGTGGACTGACTTTCAAGCAAAGTGGGAAAATGAATACATTCAATGGATGAACTTGTTTAGAAAGTTTGTGCCAAGCAAAGCTGAAATTTTTTAAAAAGAAGTGAACCTACAACCAAAAATGACAAATGTAGAAGCAAAAGAGGCTTTAGAACAATCCATCATAAACATAAAATATTTAAGAATTGACTAGTAGTAAACAAAAGAGCTTGCGGAAGGTTGAATCAATTTGCAACATAATCAACACATTTTAGATCCATCATGAAGAGTAAGGGGTTTGTGACCATTTGCCAATACTCAAGATAGAGGAAGCCACTGTGAAGAGAAGAAACCGCGAACCAGCAAAAGGGCATTTGATTGGAAAATTACTAGTTGAGCCAAAGTGCAAAAGAACCAAACACAAACCAATGTTATATACATAATGCAAAAACATCTTATTAACAAAAATGAAAAGGCTATCAATTAATGCTATTTGAGGGGTAGGGAAAAATAGCATCTCACCTAATTAATGGGTTGTATAGTTAAATCCATGATGCTCCAATGAATAATTAGAGGAAGTGTACAAAGAAGAACAACAAGCACTTAAATCATTTTTCCGATCTATGTTCAACTTGTTTAAAGTGCTTGAATTCAAATTGTTGTTCAAATCTTGTAATTGGATGCCATCAACCATGAGCGAGTTAGCATTTGAAAGACTAATGAATTGTAGCAAATCTTGAAATGTGCCTTCCTTTAGCTTCCATTCACATAAATTGCCAGACATCAATGGCATCTTTGTATTCACAAATGGTAATACATATGGTAGAATGAATCTATCAACCACCTAAATTTCCTAACACTTCCACTACCACTAGCACTACCAACACTCGAAGATGGATGAAATGGACGAATGGAAGAAGAGTTCCACTAATGGCTGCCATCTCCTCTCTTTGCCTCTTTTTTAGTTCTTTTTGTTGTTCAAAGGTTTCTAATTGAATTTGCATTCCAGGCATAACCTCATCAAGCACTTCTGGGCATGGATTAGCATCTTGGCCTGGTATATGTGCAAAATGGTATTTTAATTTGTTAATGCCTCCCCCAAGCATAGTTGTTTTGTAATGAAAACAAGTTACCTCTCCTTTCTTTTGCCCAGGGATAACAATGGCATATTTCCAACAAGGGTCCCTTTTGGAGTTCGAGACATTGTGATAAAGACAATTTGTAAATCTAAAGAATGTTGCAATAACACAAATAGAAAAATATTAACATTTATGGTTCATAATTAAACTAATATAAAAAAACTTAGGATTTGCAACTATAAAAATATTTTTTTTTTACAAAAACACCTAGGGTTTGTTCTTTGGTCTACTAAAACAAAATAGACAAAAGAAAGAAAAAATGTAAAAGGGAAATGATTTTTTTGCAAAAAACCAAAAAAAACCTTCAAAATACAAACTTACCTCTTAAATCTTGCTTGAAATCAATGGTGAGATCTTTCCAATCCTTTGTAGACTCCTCTAGATGCACCAAAAGTAGCTACAAATCTGCCCAAATGTGATACAACCACTGATTTTTGTTCAATCTTCTTGCTGGTTTCCCTTCAATGCAATTCAATTTTCACTCAAAACTCTCTTTTTTCCTTCTTTAGCTTGAAAATGAAATGAAGTTTTTGGGGTGTAGGAGACAAATATAAGACAAAAAAAATTAAGTGAATTGTTTTTTACTTTTCCTCCCATTCAGCTACAACCAAGTCTCCCCATCGGGACTCACCTAGACTCAACAAGTCTAGTGAGTCTAGTGGACTTGGTGATTCTAGCAAGTCCTCGGCTATTGAGTCTTCCAAACTCATCCGTGTCCACTCGCCAAGTTAGGCTAGTTTTGGCAATTCTTGTAACACTGATATATATGTATATATACATACATATGTATGTATGTATACATTTATGAGAGAGAGAGAGAGAGAGAGAGAGAGAGAGAGAGGTCTTTGGGATAGGAGGACAAGTTTTGGGGATGTTGAGGAGACAATGGTTCAAATAATTTATAAAAATTCATTATAAAAAATAGTAAAAGAACTTGCAATTTATCTTGTGTTATTGGTTCGCTCCTTTGCAGCCCAGTATTTGAATCAAATTCATTTTGGATTTGGATTTGAGGTTCGGGTTTAGGTTTCCTCTGGGTGTGGATAGGATTCTGTGTTTCCACTTTGGATTTGTTTGTGTATGTCCATTAATGCCCCTATGCAATTTTTACTTGCAAACACAAAATTTAGAATGTACGCACAACAAATTCGTGGGATTTTTAATTTATGTTTTTGTAATGACCCCTCCTAGCCTTTGTGCAATGGATATCACCTTTAGCCAATTCCATAGTCTTTGTTGGCTAAGTGGTTTAGATAAGGGGACGCAGTTCTAGTTTGGGTGATGGGTTTGTTGTTTGCCGGGAGGCTTTCTATTTTTAGTAGGGCCAGTTTGGTGCTCACTGTCTACAGTGAGTCTTGGTGTGATATCAGTTTCTCTCTAGTTTGATCCATTGGATTGTAACTTGCTATTTTTAGTACTTGCTAAAAATATTAAGTCTATTTTGGGAATATTGGACCAGGTCAGGCTTATCACAACAGCATATTCAGTTGGCAAAGTTACTTTGATAAAATCATTTAAATATTTGATTTTAGCTTTGAAATGTGTGCTTTGTTATTGTAACTTTATATTTTTTTAATTAAGGGGGTCATAAGGGGACTTTTAAAAAGGTGACCATGGACGCCTAGTGATACAACTCAAATTGTTTTTAAAAGTTAAATCATTTTTATAATGCTTAAATAATCTTTGGGCGCCCAAGCCTTTGGAGGTGAATATTAAAATTAAAAGGAAATCAAAAGTAATGAAATGGCGTTGGTTTTAGGGTTGAGGTTCGCCCTATTTTGAAGTCTCTCATAAAAGTCATTTTAGAGGCTTATTTTTCTTATGCTAGAGATTGACGACACAAGGATATGCTGCTGGTTTGTTACCAGGGATTGTAGAACGGGATTGAGGATGAAAACCCTTAGATTCTAAGACTAGTCTCGGCGGTGAGAGACCCTGCTCAAGCTGGTGTTTGGTGATTTCATACAAGAATCACAACTGGGCTTAAAGGATGAAGATTTATCAATACTTTTCAGTGATTTTCAGTTTAGTTTTTGGTGTGAGACTGCTGGTTTTTGGTGTGGTGTGATTTTCTTCAGTTTGGGTGTGTTTATTTTTAGTTTCTGGGCACTTTGCTTCTATACCTGAAACCCATATATTTGCTCATAAGTCTGAAATGGTGATGGATATCAAAATGGGTATTTGACTAATGGATGTCTCTTTCAAAGGCGCCTCCATCAAGATATTGTTTGGAATTTCTGAAGCTGGAATGAATTTTTAATGCAAGGTCGACCTCTTGCCAGGCAGCGCCCTTCTTTGGGTATTCATTCAGTTTGTACGGCTCCTTCAGGAAGGTGAGTTGCAGTCATATTGGGGTCTAGGAGTAGGCGTCTCAACCCTACAAGAATGCTAGCTGATGGTCTCAATCTATGATGAAGGTCGTCCCCTTGAAAGAGCTGACTTCTGCTGCTAAGTGCTTGCAACCAGGTCTGAAAATGTTTTAAATCTGAGATTGTTGATGTTCATGTATGACTGAAATATTACTGTTAAAAATCAGATTATTGGTACTTCCGAAAGTGTTCTTTTCAAGTATATTTCTCTTCATTTTATACTCCTGTTTTTGCACTTCAATGAAATATCAATGCATATGCAAAACCCTATGAAAAAACATCTCATAAACTCACAGTCAGCAAGCAGCAAACTCAGTGAAAGAATCAGAAAAAAATAAAATATCAGGGTTGTTTATTACAGTTTTACACTTTTATTTATCTATTGTTTTATGGTCCTCATGTTTGATTGGACAACCTAAAAACCTAATGCTAGACCCTAAATTGAACCTTAAGACAACACACACTGACCTCATTTTGGAAACGGAACATACAAACCAAATAACATTGCCTCAATTTTGTTCTTGTGTGTCCTTACACATATAGAACTGAAGATTGACCATTGAAGGTTCCAAAGAGGTTGGATTGCTACAAGAGCCCATGTGCCACCAAAGATATCATGGAGAAGGATTCTTGGATTGGAGATGAGTTTTTTTTGGTTTTTACCTTCATTTTTTCTTCTATGAGAAACTCTCTTATTTTTTGTTTTGCTTTGTTTTCATTTTTCTAGGTTAAAATGAGTTAGGATCTATATATTTTTTGTTTTCATTTAATTGGAATGCATTGTTTTCCAAACTTGTTGCCATAGGGATTACAATGACAGATAGTTTTACCTCCTTGGGCCAACTTTGCTTCAAAGTAGACCCAAATTTAGCCTTGTGGTTTTCAGCTTCATTTTTCTTCTATGAATACCTCTCTTGTTTTTTGTTTTGTTTTGCTTTTCATTCTTCTATGTTAAAATGAGCTAGTTCTATCTTCGTGGACCAACTTTGCTTCAAAATAGACCCAAATCGACCCTTGTGGAAGTATGTTGGCATGACAGAACAAGTTCCAAGTGGTAGGTTGTTTGGATTTGCAATGGGTGTGATGTGAAATATAAAAAGTTCATACAATCGGGTGAAAGCCCATTTGCATGGCATTCTTGGCATGGCCATTAGATCATGCCCAGGCAAGAAGGATGCACTTGTGCCAATATCTAGAGTGTTGAAATAAATTTGAGAGTAGAAGCAAGCAAAAGAACCAGTTGCACTTAGGGCAGGTCATCCTTTGGAAAAGAGGGGATCTCAATCAAGCAGGCCTTCTCTTTCCTGATCTCTTTGCATTCCTAAAGTTGTTGTAGAGAGCTGCCCATTTTTGGCCACACATGAAGAAGAGCCTATGACACATAACAGAATGAAAAGGCTATTGGAGAAGGCATTTCAAAATGAATTGTGAGAGATTGCCAGTTAACCCATTGCAAGATGTATCTATTGAAATGGGTTGTCTTTCAATGTTGTTCAGTAACCGGTAAAGAAAATTAATGAGGCCCAAAAAGTTCACAAGGGCTTGGATTTTGAGAGGATGTGTGGCACTTTATTGGCAACATGCTAACAATTGCATCTTACTATTTATAACAATATTTTAATAATGGTATAGGAGTTCCAACTAGGCATTAGATGAGCTCTTTCAATTGTGGTGTACCACCTATCATACCAAATACCTTGTATTGATGCAGTCTTATCATTGCCAAATATGTAACTATTCATTCTGCAAGGTAATATTCTGCACAAATAATCATTAACAACCAGTGACCAGCGTTACTCAAAATATCCTTTCATAGACTCATGGGCCTTGAATGTTACATTGGAGAAACCTTCAATAAAACAATAAATTAAACATAATATTATTCACAAACAATAAAACAATAAATTAAAACATAATATTATTCACAAACCCTGTAATCCAGATATGTAATAATAAAAATTCAATGCTGTCAATCCAGAAACCATATCTAACAATTATACACTGTGAAAGTTTAAAGTGATGAATAATATGTAATTGCAAAAAGGGGAAACTAAATAGGTGTTGATACATTACACATTGTATGTTCTCTAAGCATTTAGGTTACAAGTAGAATTTGATCTGATCTCTTATGATTAGGTCTTGCATCTTTGACATCAGTGGCTATGTTTAGTCATAATCATCGGTGGGATTGGTTGGTCATTTACATATAGAAGTGGTTCCCAAGATAGAAAGGTGCAGAAATCACAAAAGGTTTAACTGCCCAGGATAATGCCTTGAGAAAGCTGTGGTACATATTTACAATGCAAATTTGCAGCTCCTGAAGCTTCTCACTTAATTGAGGCCAGTTCAATGTACACTGATCTAGTTTAAAGCATTTTCATAGGATTCAAATTATGACTTAAGGGATGGCACCCGTGAACCTGAGAACTAACTCCAATCTTTTTTGCATGACTTTGCTTTGAATGAAAAATGTTGTTATTTTGTGATAACTCTGATCATTGATAATATTTGTATAAGGAACACATGAACTTTTTGGACTCAAGTATCAGAGGACTAATAATAGAATATTTTTACACAGGCAAAAATTTTAAAATAACTTTATTGGGATAATAATGCTTGATTGCAAAGTGGGAATATAATTAGGGTGCTACAATATGCAGAACACTGCATTTGCTGAGCAATTAGGCTATAGGCAGGACTCGCAAGCTCATTGAAAGTCAATTTTATTGCTGAATTTGGTTGATTCAGAGTAGACAACAGCCTTCCAATAAGATTGGTGCAAGTACAATGTTGATGGCATTCTGTCTCATCATCAAAAACCACATAAACTATTTTTGAGTACTATAATCAAGGAGACAATAGTATGGTATCGTTTGATAACCTTCATGATAAGAATAGTATGTATTGATTTAATAACTATCTGCTCACAGTTTTAAAACTTTCCCTGGTGTGCCAACCTGCGAACTTGAAAACTGTCTCTGATTGTCCTTGTTTTTGGGTTTTCTTCAGAATGAACATAATTACTAAGAAAAATACCCATTGAAGGTCGCTAAATAGAATGAGTTTATGTTCATGATAATTGCAGATATGGTAAGATTTTCCCCACACGAGTTGGATGTTCCTCTTGATAGTTAGAGTGTGCTTTGATATGCTTTTGCTGAAACTTAAATTTAATGATATAAATTTTCTCTGTTGCAGTTTGTTGTGTTTATTTGGTTAGGATATTATTCTCTATAGCAGTCAAGATCATTCTAATATGGGCTAAGTTTTAAACCATCTGAATTGACTTATTTGCAATATGTGAACAGGACAGCTATCAGTTAGCAAAGTGGAATGGAACAAAAGTTGCTGTAAAGATTCTTGATAAGCATTGTATTTCTGACTCTGAAAGCATGTGAGTGTTGTTGTAACTAGCTGATATTTTTTTATCCCAAATCTACTAATATATCGTTTTTTTTGCTGATATATTTATTGGAAGTGAATAGGACAATAATGGGTATGCACACAGATTCACAGAAGACAGTCATTTCACCTGTGCATAATCTATCAATGCCTAATTTTGAGGGGTCAATTGATTTTGTATAAGACTTTCACTTACATTAACTGTCAAAACAGGGGACAGGATAAGTTTTATGCATTGAAGGCTTTCACAGGCATTTAAATTAGAATTTTTAGTTTTTGTGGGATTTGACCAATGTGAATTTTAAGTCACATCAAGGTGACCACCATGATTAGTTGCTTTCTCAAATGACATTTTATTTCCCCATGTATGTTGGTAATAATTCCAAGGCAAGGGTGTCCCACTTAGGCCACAACCACTTCTAAGCATTTGCTAGTAAAGGGGAGGAATGGTGAATATGATCCATGGCTTTGGGATTTTCACCTGTTAGCTTCTTTTCCCCATTTGTACAGCTTTTGGAGCTTGTAATGCCTTAGAAACAACATATACAAGGAAATAAAATTGTTATTAGAGTAAATTACTACTCATAGGGATCATTGTGAGATGACTTATAATTCACATGGGGCAAAGCTCACAGAAATTAAAAATTCAAAAGATAAGTTTTGTCAAGAGCCACATCCAAGGACTATTCATATAATATTTTAAAACCAGGCTCTCAAAAGACTTGATTTGGCCTTATATATGCTATATTTTGTCAAGATGTTGTTCAATATGGTGTATGCTCAGTATGGTGTTCAGTAATTGTCTGAGATTCTAGTAGCAACTCACCAAAATGGATTACATTTGTTAATGGCTTAAACAAATGAATTATCTGCTGCTCTCAAGTGGTTTGCTTATTAAATCAGCTTAATGTAGAGTTGTGATTAACTGCTATTGTGTTGGAAATAAATAAGCATATAGAAATTAACAAGAGATTTGAAAAGAAGGGGTAAAATACAGCAAGAACATCACCGCAATGTCAAAATTTACCGTAGAAAACCTGTTGTCAGAAAAATCTTAGCAAATGATGGCCCATACCTCCTCTTCATATTTCCAGTTGTAAATTACATGCAAGATGGCTCAACTATGGGCATTGTGGGTTCTCCGCCAAACAGAAACACTTCTCCTACAATGACCTCTGTATTCTTGCTCTGCAACAAACACTACTGTGTAAATTTTGTTACTCTACAATTACTGCTACAACTCCAAATGTGAATTATGTTCCAAAACATGCATATTTATAATTGCAATTATAAATAGACCATTGACATCCTGTGGGAAGATGAAATTCAACAATCTTAACTTCTGATATTTATGCATTTTATATTTTATTTATAAACATTCCTTGGTTATTTTCAAGCATAGCTGCAAGACCATTTATACATGTTATGGTTTTTGTTGATCTCTAGATAGCTGTAAGTTAAGTTTTATTTTGATTGCTTCTGCTATTGTTTTTTCAGTTCATTTCTATGTTTTGGGCATTCCTTTTAGTTGTTGTATTTGTTAGCTAAGTTAGATTAGGCTTTCCTTTTACTTCCATCTTCGATTACAGCTTGGTAAACAACATTTCACTTATCAGCTGCAAGTTTTACGGCAATTTCTATTGTATTTTTCAAGCTTACATTTTTGAAGACATTTATTTCTAACAGCTATCATTGTCATAACATCTAGTTTTAACAGCTCTAATTTTCATAACACAATTTGTAAGAGTTCTCATTGTAACAGTTGCTAATCTTAAGTATTCGCTTCAATGAACAATTTATAATGATTATACATATGTTCTTCAAAGGTGTAAAGGGTTCTTGTTTATTCAGCTTTTGGCTTGTAAGGAAGACAACCAATTCATATTGTGATTCCAAAACAACTGAAATTAAACTTTAGAGGTTACACCAAGAGCTAGTCATAATTTTGTGAATCCCTTTTGATCTTATGAGCATTTTAATTTGCACCTTTTAGTGAGACACAAAACGGAAAAGATGTGCAGTAGAATTGCTCTTAGAATTATAAGGGGAAGCTCCTTGTAAAACAAAACTAACCTACTATGAATAATATGTACTTGCTATTCACAATCTTTACAGTGGCTTTTAGGGTGGTTTGTGTTCACGTTGAATAAAACTAAAAGTGTCTTTTTGGATTTACCTAGCACAAAAGGCTGCGATACTTTTCAACTCAAGGCAAAAGATTTTTATACTTTTTGACTGAAAACAAATCCTATGGCTACATGCTTGTTGTTTTAGCTAAAACCATAGACTACACAATGCAAGTACACAAGGACTGAATATGCTTAAACATGTGAGGATGAAATGCTTTGGTAGGTTAAAATTAAGGGAATAGTACACAACTATAATCCTCAATGTTAAACAAACCTACAATAAAAAGCCTGCAAACTTGCTAAAAGCAATTCAATTTTCTTGAGCACACATAACAAAACATTTCAATAGTAATTTAAAAGAAAGATAGGCATAATGAATTCTATTGAATGAACATTGAATTTTGGATTAATATATTTTTTTTGATCGGTGAACGCTTTTGACTAGAGCTATGAACCAGTGAGGCCACAAACATGGGACCTCATCCCCGGCATGAATGCACAACCACCACCTAGATCTGCAAGCATGGTAGCCCAGCAAGGGCATAGAGCTCATGAGCACACCAGCCTAGTGAGGGTTTGGCACAGGCTTGAACGCTTGTGAAATCACTGGTATGAACGCCACAACGGTTCACAATCCGCGAGCACACTGGATCAGCAAGGCACAAGCCTGCGATCATAGTAGCCCAGCGGGGATTTGAACCTTGGTGGCAATATCAACAATGCCACAACTTAACCAACACACTATGCAATCAACCCTGAATTTTGGATTAATATTAATGAATACTTGGTTAACAATAATTTCAGCAACAAGTTGACATGAGAATTACTATACAAAATCTAAGTGCAAAATAACACTTATTTATAATGTTTATGAAGCTATTGCCTGAAAATAAATAAAAAATAACTGCTGCTTCAGCTCTAGATATTGACTTAATTATTTCAAAATTGTATCATCTAATGCTAAAACTAAAATCACTCTAAAAATAGTTTTAAATTGAATTTTTTATTTCAATTAAGCTGTAAATTAAATTTATTATAAACTATGAATTAATACTCACATCTCTTGCATGACATGAGATCTAAAAATAGATGATATAAGAATAGAACTCTGAGCTATAAATAGAGGACACTAGTACTAGAGGAAAGCTAAAGATAGCACAGGCTATAAATAGCTCTAGCTAAAAATAGCACATTTTAGACTATAATCTTCTCCTTGAAAAAGGTGATAGTGTGTGGGCTAAAAATAGACTTTCCTGGCAGCTCTGAATGATTTTGACAATGCTTTTCTTTGCATTGATCATGGGGGTACTTTGAAACTCTGACAATCCGCTTTGGATGCCTTCTTTTTGAACACCGTTTGTTGGCTTTGTTGGTCTTTATCTTGAATGCTCTTGAAACCCTTGAGCATTTGTGAACACTTATTAGATTCCTTGGAAAAATTGAAAGCTTGACAATGACAGGATTGCAACTTTGCAAAAGGCTAATGATCACTGTTAGTGGCAAAGTCAATATGAGATAAAGTAAGAATTTGAAGGAGAACTGATGCTCTTATGTTTGATGCAATTGCTATTATAACTGTTTTTGTTCAAAACCAGCATCTTGCTGATAACAAAAGTGATTTTTTTCACCTTTTGAAGACCGAAAACAATCAAAGAAAGGGAACGTTTGAAAAGAGAGGCCACTGTGCTAATAAAGACTGACTTTTACTTCTGACAAATGACAACAACAGCTGCTCTTCACTGTCCAAAAACGCTGCAAAAACTGAGCAAATTGCTGCTGTACTTGCTATTCCAGAAGATGATGAAAGTCTGAATATGTAAGAAGATTTATATATATGCATAAATCTCTTTTTACTTGGTGATACTTAAAAAAAATCTATTTGCCTTTCCAAAGATAGATCTAAACTAGGCACTGCACTTTATGTGAAGACTTTGATTTATTTTGAAATTTGGTTCCTGATTTGGATGAGATGCCTTCTATAGATAGACTTTGTCCTTATTTGTAGCTTAGTCGCTTGAAAATGGACTTCTATGATAAACAAACTCAACCTTATTCCTCCTTTAGCTTGGCTTCTTACAAATATATATTCATTTAGAAGCTTGTGCTATGCATTATATTAAATCTGTTGACATTCTAAATCTGTTGACATTCTTCTTAAGGAAAGTGCACACCTATATATTGGATGTGCACCTGAATACAGGCCCTTTTGAAAGCAAAGTTTGAGAATAAAATTTTGGTTTAGTTACGTGTGCCCTTGTCCCCTAGGTGAGCTTGACTAAACAAACAAAGACAAAAATTAGAAACAAAGAATTTTTTTCCCTATGAAGTGTGCCTCTCTACTAGTGCCACGTGCAGCAATATACATAGCTTGTTTTTTATTTGAAACTTCTCTCCCTTATGAGGTGTGCACTTCTTGGTCAGGTGCACACCAATATTTGTAGGATTTTATTTCAAAACTTGTCTTTGAATCATTGACTTTAGGTGCACCCCTGCACCGATACACGTACCTCTAAACTTGCAGGCTATTATGCATTTTCAAGAGTAATTATCAGGTGCATGCTTCTGTGTTAGATGTACACTTGCTAGTTGAAATTTTCTCTACATTCAATGCTCTAAATCTTACATGTGCACTTGTCTGTTTTCAACTTTGTCTGGTCCTTTAATGAAGTATGTGATTGCCTATTCTATGTGTGCCTTTGAATTGTGATCCAATGTTGATCCTACATCTCTGTCTTTAAGTGTATTTTGATATTAGACTTTACACTTTTGTGTTCACACTTCCAGTACGCTTTTCAACTATGAATGGAAACTACCAATTGAGGAATTGGAGAACTTTCATTGTTAGGTATAATTTTCATTCCAAATGTGTGCCCTTATGTGGTTTTACGTTTGAATTTGCAAATAGTTTTTCCTTACATTAAGGCATGCCTTTGAGTCTCCCTTGCAATTAATATATAATAAATAAAATATTCGTAAGAACCATACATTTATTCGTAATATATAAAATAATCAAGAATAATAAATATATGGCACATATAAAGTTAAATCATTATTCATTTCCAAAAAAATTAAATCATTTCTTATAAAATATAAATAATTTCAACTATAATCTACTCTATGAAATTTAAAATTAGATAAACTCTTGAAGATGCCCTTGACTACACTTACATGCAACCACATCATTTCTGGGGTTTTGGCTTCTTTGTTCAATAATTTAGAGTACCTGTTGTTTGCTAATTGTCAGAAACCTTTTTCCAACACTTCAGAGCAGAAAATTGTGCTTGAAATATTCTTGGTGGGGGAAAAATGGAGCTAAATGTTCGATTCTCTCTAGTGGAGGCAAGATATGAGCTGTTTAGTCCAGCAGAGATATGAAAAACATTTACTTGAAAATTTATAGATCCAAATGACCCCCAAAAATCCATTTTTTGGCTATTTTCCTGGTTTGTTTGGTAGATTTGTGCTTGGGTTGGATCCTAGAAAAACCCATGGTGGTCTTGGTCCCGTATTTAGAGGACCCAACTATGCCACATAAAAGTGCTAAACCTGGTAACATAGTCCTCAAGAGGTACCTTCGGAGGATAACTGCACAAAAGACCAAAACAAGCTCTTTAGAAATATGTCTAGAGTTATCATTGATGTTGACAATGACAAGTTTGTTGCCAAAATCACAGAAGAGGTACTCATACAATGGGTATTCTCCTTTGACCTAGACAAATCTCTTGGTCCGGATATGTTTTCCACTCTCTTCTATCAATGTTTTGGGATCTCATCAAAAGGGATCTCCTAAAGTTTTTGTAGAAATGAAGAACAAACCAACAAATTTTAGCACATGTTAACACCACTAAGATTATCTTAGTTCCTAAAATAAGGGCTGATTTTTGGAACATCTTAGACCCATCTCGCTTTGCTGCATATAAGATTGTTGAAAAAATAATAAATTACCTTGGTAAGGTTAAAACCCTTTCTACCTATAAGATAATCTCAAAATATCAATCTGCTTTTCTCAACCAAAGGTAAATTAAAATACTGGATACCATCATTGCTGCGCAAGAGATTATATAGTCCTTGAAAATTTGAAAAAGAGCATGGGTGATCTAGAAGTTTGACATGTCTAAAGCTTTTGATAGATTTAATAGGTCTCTTGCTCTCAAGACTCAGAGCATCTTTGGTTTTAGTGATCAAATTTTTAGATGGGTGAAAACAAATTGATCACCTCTGGTTTTTATTTCTGATAAGGAAAAGACACTTGACCATCTAAAACTGAAGATCCCAAACTGAGAGCTGGTCACAGCGAAGAGGAATTGAAGGTATCTAAAGAATTTGCAGAATAAAATGGAAGAACTGGAGAAGAGGCTAGTGGAAGAACTGGAAAAGAGGCTGCTGCAAGAATCAAAATAAAAAATCATTGTAGGAGGAGATAGCATTAAGTAATAGTTAAGAAGGTTGTCAAAGGAAGATAGGGAAAGATGCAAGTGAATGCAGCAACAATTGCAGGACTCTAGGGGTTGAATGACAATATATAATTTCTCAATCGAACACTTGAGAGTGGAACAATAGGTTGAAATAAGTCTGCAAAACCCATGCTAGGGGATAGGTTGAAAGGAGAGACGTAGGGATAGAAAGGAAGAAGATTGCTGAGTGTAATGGCTAATATTGAGGGCCTTCTTCATAGAATGGCAAGGGCTGACTATAATTGAAGACTTAGAAACCTTTTTGCTAAATCTTTGGAGTGATATGGAGGCTTTAATGATGGGAGGAAGTCGTGTAGGCGCCTCTTTATTGAATAGGGAAGATATGTTGAAATTCGCTATCGAGCCCACAAGCAAGCCAATAGTTGGCTATGTAATGACAGAGTTATTGGAAGAACAATTAAAAGACATAGTAAAATTGGAGTATGAGGTAGTGGTAGTGTTGGTGATGTCTACACTAATTGCTTTACCTAGAGGAGAGATGTATGTGCATGAGGATATGGTAAAGATAAGTGTAACATACATCTTCTTACAAGGATATGACTAGGAATTTTTCACCAAATAGTTATTAACTGATATTCAAGGTTGAAAGAGAATTTTTTTTTCATTAAAGAAAACATGCTATTGCATTATTATTTCCATTTAGATATAACAAAACATTTGTAAATACTTTTTTAACTGAAAAGATTAACTTCATTTACTTTATGCATTTCAATTCAATGATTTCATTTAAGCTATAAACAATAACTGAAGGAGAGCTAGGTTAGAAATCCTTATCTAGATTCTTTCTGTCTTCCAAGACTTGGCATGTCATCTGCAAGAGGGAGAGCATCACTTGGATGCTTTACCTCCAACCACGGACTTAAGCGGTCCCCCGCACACCTTCCTAATTGGAAGTGGCCTTGCCTTACAATGAAGGGATTAGTTGGGAACCCTCTTAGTTCTGCCATCTGAACTCTGGTGTTGTGCCCTACTTAACTAATACCGTCGCACAACTATGGATACCTTCCAACTATGTACGACATCTTTGACTAAGTATTTGGGTCACAGTGAACTGACGAGTGCATGCAGAGACAACTGCACTCACTATGGTCATAGTATTTGTATCGTTGATACAATCGCTACCAAGAGCGAAGTCATATGTTCACTCACCCTACTTGACTTGGAATACCTTTCCTGACTTAGAGTATACTGGAACTAACTGTTCCACCCTATAAACAATCACAAAGAACTTATGACTCGACATAACTTAACTAAGTTGATAAGATGTTAGATCTTTCTTGAACCTCCAGATTACTTGGCGTAACTATTAGATCTTGGCAACTGCCATTGGTTCAAGATAAACAAAATACAAGGGTTATTTCCCCACATAGCGGTTTACTTGGCATTTCCTTGCCAATGCAAATAACAAACTTGACCTAATTGGTCCTAGACTGGCAAGGCAACCTTCCTTAACATAATACCCTCTACTGGGTGGTATTCAACTCAATACAAAACCCTAGAAAGGTTTGGCACACTTACAATGAAACAATTTTACATTTCAAGGAAGTAATTCATACCACAAATCATTTATCAAAAGGAAACAAGGATTTTATCCTTTTATTGTTTAGGCAATCTTGCAACTATAGCACCTAACGTGCTCGTGAATTCATGACCTCTTCTTTACTCACATTCTTAATTTATTGACAAAATGTTTAATCATAACTATTAATAGATATTAGTCTTAAGTTGAAGATCTCTTCTTCTTGTTATAGTCTCAAATGTTTAGTGATTTAGTTTTGTTATAGGGTCCTTCCTTAGAAAGTGAAGATTTACAAAGTAAGTAACTCATCTAGGTGGTTGGTTATTTCTGATTCAAACACCCAAGCTATTTTCATGTAACTTCTTGGGTCTTGGCTACAACCACTTGTTTGAGTCTTAACCCTAACCCTTGAGAGCAACTACTCTCATGATAGACACTCTAAGCAATTCTTGTCATGAAACAATATCGTCTTGACCTTCTCGGTCATTAATGTGGTATGAATAATACATAGACAAAGTCTACACAGTAAAGATTAGATCTTTGTTAAGGATATAACTTCCTTTAGGTCTTAGCCCTTCATGCAATTCAGTGAAATCTCGATAACTACGGATAAACACAATTGTAGACCAACTGGTCCCCTCTTACAATAAATTTGCACATCAAAGTGCTTACTCACCAAGTTTTGTATTAGGTCTGATTCAGGTAAAATACCTTGGGCAATGAATTCGTTTGTTACGCATTTGTAACATCTAGGATTCATGCTACTGCCTCTAATTCAAGCCCTAGAAAGGTTTCACTTTCTCACCTATTCTTAAATTTCTTAGCAATACTGATGACATTATGCTATCATCATGACATACAAATGGTCATAAAGGAGATTCTGACGTTACGTCATACAAGCTTAGTCGCAGTAATATTTAATCCAGTAGGGGGTTACTCCCTCTTACTCAAGTCTTCAAATTCCAAATCTCATAAGAATATTAAGGTTTCATGATATACATATATTATCATCTAGGTGTTCATATGATCTTCTTGATCAGATTGTAGTGCAAAGGAATCATAAACAAACCCCCTTGCTGAGGATGTAAGGAAATCTAGGGGGCATCTCATAGAAACCTCCATAATAGTAGTGCCTTCGGTAACTTTCATTTCGATTAGGTTGCCTCAAAGACACGTACAACTATGTCCTAAAGCGGAAACATACACAGTTTATTTCCCACATTGATCCTTCTGAGAGAAGCACATGTAAATTCAACAACATGCATTAACAGATTCTACAAGAAGAACCAACAGACATGAAAGATAAGACATAAACCAGAACAAACAGATTTATTTGGGGAAAATCCTTTCGGATAAAAAACCCCACACTCCAAAGATCGAGCCATTGTATTATTCAGCAACAAACGGTTACAATACAATTTCAGGCTCATAACCTTTTTCAAAGATTACATCTTGTTCCTTTTGGATACAACTGGTAGCAAATGATCACTCAGTACACAAGAGAGAGTTCGGCAGCATAACCCTGCCTCTGCTTCGGCCTCATGGCCTCGGCCTTTCAGCCAGCCACTCGGCTCTCTCTCTTCTTCTCTTCGGCTCTTAGACTCTATGCATAGAACGTCCAATGCATACATATATGCATTTGTTCTCAACAGGCTCTGTGAAACGGTTTTCTTCCAACTGTCGGATCATAACTATCGAATCAACCAGCTCAACATCGTAGATGTTTCCACTTCCTTGCATAGAAGATAATACGTCCAGGTCACACCACATAGGACAATCTTCAAACGGTCAAGGGCGTTCAACCTGTGTTGGCATGTCGGTGAGACACTAACCGTGTCTCCCTGATGCCAACACAGCCAGCATTCGATATCGCCAGGAGTTGTCCCCATCGACAAGAGGTTACATCGAGTCCAGAGAGCTATTGCTAAGACTTCGTCATGTCGCCAAGACCTCACACCGAAGATCACAAAGTATTCCGAAGAGTTCATCAGTCGGCAAGACTATCGCTCTTCGCCCAAACATTACACCGAAGTCTTCAAGTCACATCGACCTCAGCATTCTCATCGGCGAGACAATCGCCATTCGATGAGACATCATACCGAAGTTCAAAGGTCATATCGATGTTAGCTTTTCCATTGACAAGACACCCGCAGTTCGCCAAGACTTCATACCGAAGTCTTCAAGTTATGTTGAAGCACCTGACAGTCGGCAAGACATTCGTCTTTCGCCAAGACATCATACCGATGCCTTCAAGTCACACTGAAGTGCTCGACAGTCGACAAGACATTCGTCTTTCGCCAAGACATCACATCGAGCACACCATGTCATACCGAGTCGGCAAGACTTTTGTCTTTCGTCGAGACCTTTCACCAAGCACTCATGTCTTATTGAGTCGGCAAGACATTTGACCTTCGCCAAGACCTCATACCGATCGCCTTGAGCTACTTCGATGACTTCAGTTGTATCCCCGTCGACGTGACCTTCCATTCTCACTGGGACATCTTACTGAAGCCCTTGTGTTAGCCCGATGATCTATCGGTGAGACTCCCTTCAGTTGCTGGGACTTCATACCGAGCGATCAAGTCACCCCGAAGACCCCAGTCGCTGTGAGTCTCCCTGACACCCGATCACATGTAGCTTTGTCGGCCAAACTTACCGCTGTCACCAAGAGGTCATAGCGAACCCCTTTTGTTACCCCGATGACTCCATATGTCTGTAGGCGAGACATTCACACATCGGTAAGACTTCTTACAGATGCAAATGGGTTACACCGATGACTCCTTTCGCCACAGGTCTCCCCGACAACCGCTAGACACCAACCTGTCGGCCAGACATCTCCTAGTCGCCAAGACTTCATATCGATAGGCGCAAGTCATGCCGATTACCACATCGGCCAGACAGACCAAAGGTCACGCCGATATTGGCAAGACTTCCTATTGTCGCTGAGACATCATCCCGACTGTCCAAGGGTACGCCGAAGGTTTCAGATGCCGATTGCCAAGACATTTAGGAGGTCACAGCGATAGTCAGGATCTACTAGTAGGTTGGCCAGACTTCTCCTCAGTCTCACCGAATTTGCTCACAAGAAGTTTCAGCCTGTGGGATTGAGGCTCACAATTCCAATAGAGGAGTCTATCCTGTTAAAGAACTTTTCTCAACCTCAGGGCTTAGTCTTCCTTGACTCTTAAAGGGAGTCTATCTTAAAAAGATTTCAATTAAATATATTTCTCTTTTGACAAGAAGTCATGAATAAGAATACAAGGTTTAGTGTTGGCGTTTTAATTCGCACCTCTGGAATGCGAATTAGAAATGGACAGCTATGCATAGTAAAATTGCTCTTTGAATTAGGAGGGGAAGCTCCCTCTTTGCTGATGGTGTTCAAGAAAGTAAACTAAAACTAAGTTGCCCATCTTTTTGATCAGCTAAGAGCACAAGGTTTATAAAACTCAAGCGTTGTAGCTGAGATTTTCTGATTAAGGAATTTCAACTACGACTAACCTACGCTAATGACGTTTCTATTTTCTCAAGTAAACGCAGAGCAAGAGAAATAGAAATGAACAAAGTTTGATTCTCTGACAAAATACTTAAATAAACTCTTTTTCAACATACATCTACTTACTTTCAATGCAGGCTGAAATTAAGATCATATAAGCATAACACAATAAACGGAAATCTAAGACATTATATCAAGGAAAAGAGGCTCAAGACTTTTATTTCTCAAATTTTTGGAACAAAGATTACACTAAACACATGCACGGAACAAGAACTTGCAGCTAAAAGAGACTTGCAAACTTGTTCTTACACAAAGTGAACAGTAACTACAAGACAACAACTTGAAGGAAAAATAAGCTCAGCAATTTGTTATCACTAGTACGGTTGAAAATAAATGAGCAAGGCTGCTGTTATTTATAGCCAAGCAGAGGAGTAGGGAACCCTAAAATCTGCTTGCTTTTACAAGACAGACTTGCTCAACAAGCAAGCTTTATTTCTAAAACTAGAAGAAGATAACATCTAACACCTAAGAAAGTAGGAAAAATAGGAAGCGCTAACTATTACATTTTATCTTTTTTCTCTTCTACAAAGAATAGATAAGAATTGTTCCGAGAATAGAAAGAAAGCGGAAAGAAAGCTTCTAGAAGAAAGCTGCTTTAAATCTCTATCACATCTGCTAAAAAGTTGGAAACTGTGTCTCTATCAGGTGCATCAATACTATCAATAGCAAAGTTTCGCTTTTCTAAGATATCCTCTCCATCTGCAATCGATCTCAGGAAATCTTCAACTTCATTGGCCGCTTTCTCGAACTTTGCTGACATCATGGAAATCTGCCGCCATCACTACTGCGAACAACATTCTGAAACTGGGCTTGCACTTCATCAAGTTTGACATAGGAACCATCATCATGATGACACCGATTTGGTCTCTCTGTAATAAACTCATTTATGAATAGAAAAGCCTCGACCACCCTTTGCTTGTATGCAACAAACTCCTCGGCTATTCTCTCATAGGTTCTCACCTTGAAGATGTGACGCTCTCTCCATGCAAGGATCTGCCTCTTGTGTTCTCTTGAAACCATTAAACCATAGGCTGTATCCAAATTTGCAATGATGATTTCATGCCTTGGTTTCACCTCTGCCATTGACTGTTCAAATCCTTGAATTCCTTGACGTAGCTTATGAGCATCATCCCTTAATTGAAACATCCGTGCTAAGATTTCTTTTCCTCTGACAATGAAACTCTCTATCCATTCTTGAGTTTGCTTCCCACATATTACCAATTGCCTCAACTGATGATGATTAGCTGGTGTCTCTAGAACTTGGGGCAGCAACTGAGTAGCCTGTGAAGTGCCATGGACAAGGTTAGAAATGTAAAGCCTGAGTTGCTGTATTTCAGCCTTGAGGGCTGCCTTGTCTTCTCCATCTTTGATCACTCTTTCTTGAAGGATTTCAGATACAACTCTGAACATACTAACTTCCGCATGTCTGGTGCTTTTGCCAAGATTTGCTTTCACCATCACGAAGTCACCTAGATCCACTTCATCTCTGTTTCTATCTTCAGGAGGTGTAGTAGTCTCCATGATCATCTCACCATTAGGATTTCTCTCAAAGTGGACTTGTTTCTTTGCTTTCTTCTTAGGTGCTTCCTGATAGATGTTGTCCAGATCATCAAAATTCAACTAATATGAAGGTCTTCTCCTTATCCTTCCCAAGGAGCTCTCAAGCCAAGACACGATAGTATCTCTACTAACTTCCTTGGGAGGTTCAACTGCAACTTCATCTTCTTCAATCTCCAGATCAATGTGAATTGGCGAAGACCTTGGCAATGTTGTAGGATCATGTGTTAAAGGCACGTCTTTTGTTTCTTTTTGAGGTATGGGCTCTTCTGGAGGAGCTTTTGCTTCAGCTATTGATTGCTCCTGTATTACTATGCTCGAGAAGTCCAACCTTCTTCTTACATTTTTAGTTGACTTGCTGCCCTTTACACCTTCTTGAGACTGACTTACACCTTTCCCTTTTGATTGTGCTTCGGAAGAAGAGGGAAGTGATAACTGTACCCTTGGCGGCTCTGCTACTGGTATGGATTTCTTCCTCTTGAGGACTAGGAAAACCTTGCTGTGCTCGAGGACTTGTCTTGTTCGTTCTTCAACTGAGAGGGACTCTTTGTTAGCCCAATTGACTTGTGGAAGGGGTTGATCTTCAATTCACTTCTGAGTGTACATTGGGAGAAGTACATCTCCATCATCATCTGATAACCCTTCGATATCCTCTGCTAAGCAGTCTTTCATCTGATGAAGAGTGAGCCTGTTATAACTACGCCTCCGCACCTGTAACGCTTGCAAGATAAGCAAAAGCATTTTGAATTGTTCATCCGTTTTCAAAAAGGTTTACAAGTAATTATTACCATTCATAAAAGCTTTCAAAACGAGCTCAACGTAAGAGAGGATAAATTGCATTTCATGTATATAATAATAACATTATAATTTATCAAGATTATGCACAAGGCAAAAAGTACATCAATGAATTTTCATAAATATATTCATCCATACTCGAAAGAGTTCAATAATTCCAATAAAAACATCTTTTCAATGTTACATCATAAAACCTTAATTCTACACATCAATGTTACATCGAATTCTTTCATGCAATACTTCTATTTCAAAGTTCAATAATGAATGTCAAATACATATACATATACAATAGGGCTTTAAGAGCCATTCTAGAATGATACACAAGTACATCCATAGCAAATAAAACTCTGATCCTCCAACCGCCGTGACACCATCGGTCTTCTTGCGAGCTGGGGCCAAGAGTGTGATTCAGGCGCCTTTTCCGCCCAACCACGAAGTACATGACTTCCCCGGGTTCCTTCCTAACTCGAAGGAATCCCCGGCCCTGCATAAAGGAGCCTAGCAACCTGACACAATAAAACAGGAGGGAACTCTCGATGCATGCATAGTGCCTATATGCATTTCTAACATGAGAAAACATATTTCTTGCAACAGGAGGTGGCAGAGACTCAAATACATATATTTCTAGGCTTTTAAAACAAATCCATCTATTTCAATGGTACAAGTGCTTGGCCAAGCATAAATAAAAACAAGTGGTAGTTTCAGAAAAGGTAAAACTACCGTCTCTGTAGATCCACCTTCAGCATCTTATCCCGGAAGTTACCAAAATACAGTATAATAAAGTGCAAAAACAAAAAGTTGTGCATTTTCCTTATATGCTTTATTCATTTCATTGATTCTAAAAGAATTTCCTTCATTTATCCATATTCATAAAATGTTTTTCAAACTGATTTCCATTCATACTCAAGTTTCAAACGAGAGTTTCAAAACATCTTTTGAGTTCCATTTTATCATGTTGAACAAATGAATAGGTTGTAAAGTTTCAGTATTAAAATAAAATCTGCACTTTTCTCAGCATATTTCCTTCTGTTTAATAAAGAAATCTGTTCTCACTCCAAGCTACTCTCTTGAATGTTCTTGTTCAAGTTTGGTTTTCAAATGTAAAAATGTATGTACATTATATTTTCAGTGTATGAACACAAGTAGAAGTAATAATTTTCTGTATAAAATAGTGTTCTCAGATTTATGTATATTTCAATATCTTCAAAATTCAAGCTGATTTGAAAGTAAAATTTCCGATTTGCTACAAGCTTCTGGTTAAAATAAATAGCATAATTATTTCAGAAATAAAACAGAGGTTTACATATTTGCATCTGTGTTTTCTCACTCCAAGCTACTCTCTTGAATGTTCTTGTTCAAGTTTGGTTTTCAAATGTAAAATGTATGTACATTGTGATATTTCAGTGTATTAACACAAGCAGAAGTAGTAATTTTCTGTATAAAACAGTGTTATCAGATTTATGTATATTTCAATATCTTCAAAATTCAAGCTGATTTGAAAGTGGAAGTCCCAGTTTGCTACGGGTTTCTGGTTAACAATAATATACAGAAACAGGATAATTCTTTCAGAAAAACAGAGGTTTACAAATTTGCATTTGAGTTTTATATTGTATGCTAATATTCAGAAATCTACATCTGTATGTAAGCATAAGACAATGTGACCAAAAAAGATCACCAATTTGCATGGTTCTCAGAGGTACATTTTCATATTTTCAGCTTCAAAAATACTGAGATGTTTATATATATTTGTCAGAAATATATCATATTCTGAAGATGGTTTTCCTGTATAAATTCGCATTTATGTATATATATGTTATAAACAAAAAAAAGAAATACAGATTTTCATATTGTTCTCACATTTTCTGGCCGTGCACACAGAAAAGAGCATTATACAGGGTTCTGAGCAGGTGATAAGCACCCTAAAGGTGCTGGGAGGCCTTGCCTCTCCCATGGAGAGGGCGCGGGCTGTGAGGAGCTCGCGCCCCCTCCACAGGCCGTGCCTGTGGAGGGCGCGAGCCTCCCCACAGAGCCGTGCCCTTCCTATGGGAAGGGCTGGGGATTAAATCCCTCCCCTCTACAGTAAAACAATTTCATAAAAACAGAATTCGCCCAGCATTCAACTGCAATTTAATTCATTTCAAAAGAATTTCGAATTACTGTCTGGTAAAGGTTTTCTTGCGAGATTATATGTATATATATATGATTTCAGATCTTTTCTCTCACAAATTTTCTGTACTAAAGAATAGCAAAAGAGGGCAGTTTAAAGAAATGCAGCTTTGCAACAGATTATAACCCTGTTCTGGAAGAAAGAAATTGGGTATTTTCTCTACAATGCAACAAATGAGTAAAAGGTTTTCACTCAGATTTAAAATCTGGAAGACATTTCTCAGATATTTGTAATCATTTTCATAAAATGATGCATACAATTTCTCCAATTTCATACTGAAATTTAAACTGGTTTTAAAAGCAAAGAATGGAAAACCTGGCAGATTACTCCAGTTGCAAATGTCCAGAATTACCTTCAGTCTCCTTCTCCCTGAGCCCTGGTTATGTTCTCAATAATGTTCTCTTCTCTCCCCTTAAAGCTTTATTCCTTCTTCCGAGAGTCATGTAGACCATTTCAAAATGACAGATGTGTATTTTTCTTGGCAAATTTACATGCAAATTAAAGAGGTAGCCACCTGCTGAGAGCTTTGTTGGTTTTAAGGAGAATTTCCCAGAGCCCAAAGTTTCTCGGGACTGTTCGTTTTTTTCCTTCTCCAAATTTTGGACTTAGGTTTAAATGCAAACAAAGCTATTTCCACTTTCTCATATGCAAACAAAGATATTTCCTCTTTATCATATGCAAATATAAAATGTTTCCACTTTATTTTAATTTCCTAATTAGATAAAATTTAATAAACAGATTTTCTATTATTGCACAGAAAGTGGAATATACTAAATAAAATAAATCATAATCTTTTCACAACTTTAATTGATAATTAATTAATTAATTTTTTTCTTTTTATGTTATTATTTTTACCATTTACTTATTCAAATCATTTATTACTTATTTGTAAGCAATTCAAAACAATCATATTGAAACAGACATTGCCTAAATGCAACTATATGATTTTTAGGTGCTGTGTGTGCGATCGAGAGTTACTCCTCTTCTACCCTATCGAGAAGCTAGCCTTCTTTTCCTCAATCACACTCTTGGTCTTCGACCACCTGCAACTCAAATGCACTCAGGCGTGCAACAACGAAATTGTATTAGTAACCGATATAGAAATATAAATCAAAGCAATAATTAAATCAATACTTCTATTTTGTTCTATCTTGTATATTTAAAAATAAAATGCGTTCATGATTCTAAAAGCAAATATTTTTCTATATTTCCATACACCAAAGCATTGTATTATATTATATTACTCTAACACGCACCATCATTCATATAATAAATCCCACAAAGTCAAGAGAAAAACAACACCAAAGTCTGAGACGTGACAGCACCTCAAACTCATCTCTGCAGTTAGCCCAAAAATCTTCAAGAGCGGGCAATGAACATAGTTCTTCTCAAGTTGGGCAACGAAGACACCATGAGGGTCATATGATCGTCTCTCGCTGTAAGGCTTGAGACCGAGTTTAGACAACTCATCACCCATGGATTTAGCATCTGCTGCTGATCTGCATGTGTAAATTCCCAGCCCTAATGGAAAATTGAGGGTGGGTTTCTTTCTATTCCTCAAGACTGTGTGGACATCATGTGTTGCCTTGGGAATTCCATGAAAACAACTTCATTTGATGGGTACCTTGGCAATGTGAGTGGAGCACTGGAGTAGCCATAGACCTTGAGGTAGGTGAAAGTAGGAAACTATATAAGTCAATCTGCCCACTCTGCTATTGCTGCCCTGGCGGTGGATGAGATACAGACGTGCAACTCATTGTCCAGGTCTCGTATTGTGTACATCAGGAAAGCCTCGTTCACCCTCTTGTAATGCTGTAGTGACTTCGTGAACTCCAGCTGAGGGTAGTAGTTGTAGACATGCTGTACATTCAGGGACCCCTCAGTGTTCAACCCTTTGAATTGGCCCTGGAAGGCCACTAGGTAGACTAGGTAGGAAACCATATGGAATTCATGAATCTGGAAGTATTCTGTTATTTGTTGATGGAGGCTGTCACTGAATAAGGTTGCCCAATCATAGAATTCAGTCTTCTTCATGATGTGAGGTATAACATAGAACATCCAGGGTTGAAATTTCGTAGCATCTTCTTGTCTAGTGACCCTGTTGAGGAAGGTGATCATGATAGCAATTTCATCTTTGAACTCCCCTCGCCCAATGTTCTTCGACAAAGTCTTATGTTTTTCCTTCATCCACTTTTGTGCAATCTTCTTACTGTATTTGTCCTTTTGCATCTCCCATATCCTTTCACATTCTCCTTTAGAAATAGTCACACTTTCAGGCCAAGGAGGAATTGAGAAGCATTTCTCGATCATGTCGGGTTTCATACTGCAAATCAATCTGCCATCTATTGATTGAACCTCCTGTGTCGCCGGATTGTAATGCTTGATGCAAGCGATTACAAACTCCAGACTCTGTACTGAAATAGGAATGGATGTTGCTGTGAGAAGTCCAGAGTGCCCTAGGTTTCTGATTGCAATGTTGTTACCTGTGTTTTCTAAAGCATGTAGGTCGAACACTGGCTTGACGTGATGCAAGTCAGTCTCAGTTGTTTTGATAAAGTCATGGTATAGCACTGATTTGGTCTTGAAATCATTGGGAGTGTATTCCATTATGAAAACTTTGAAGAATGACTATAAACTCGCCTATGTTCAGACAAGTTTTGAGCAACTTACTATTTTTAGAATGCTGATTTTTCTTCTTCAAATAGACAAATTTTTCAAAATTTTTCTGAGATATGGGTTTTGCTTAGAATTTCGTTGCAAGACAACCCAGATCGTCCGTTTTTGAAAATTTTGAGTGTAACTGAAAAAGCAGCAAATCCTAATTTCTTCAATTTTTCACGAAAAAAGCTAGCACCTGGGTTTTGTTCAGAATAAAATTTGGAATGAACCCAACTGACTAGATTTGAAAAATACAGAGGGCTGATTGAAAAAGCAGCAAACCCTAGGATCTGAAATTTTCTTGAAAAAAGCTGTGATCTGGGTTTTGTTTAGAAGAATGTTTTGAGAGGACCAAGATGATCAAAATTTGAAAACTATGATGATTTCTCTGACATGCAAGGAAAAAGCAGCTGCCGCAACTTGAGAAATTTCTTAAAAAATTCTTCAGAAGGATGAGATGAAAAGACCTAGATAACTGAAAATTGAAATCCTTGACCACCTTCTTCAAAAATTTGATGTTTTGGATGAAAAAAGCATGAAAAAGCAAGGTCTTATGTTGCTGGTCTGAAATTTGATGAAGAATTTCTGAAAAATCAGCAAGTTGATGTCTTGAATCTTGAAAGGAAAAACTCTGAAGTTGCTGCCCTTCTTCAACTTGGACGCTAGTTGCAAAGAATCATGAAATTTGAATGACAAAAGCCTCTTAAATAAGCCTTAGGCTTGAGAAAACCCTGCTTTCTTTTTGTTTTTATCTTCAAAATCCTAAAATCTGCCTGTTCATTGAACTTGGACATTCATCTTCATCTTGCAATTTTTAAAATTTGAAAATTTTGACTAAGGCATGGTATTTTGGGTGCCCTTCTTGGCTGGGGGCGCCAACTTTCTCCAGACTTAGTCATTTTTCAAGTTTTCAAGTTTTTCTCAACTTTGAAACCCCAGTTTGAATTTAATTTTCGACTTCCAGATTGATCCGACGGATGAGCTGAATGATTCATTGCAGAGTTTGATTAAATCTGACGAGATCATTCTGGAGGCACCTTCAGCTAAAAACTTCGTTTGATGCTTCAAAATCATGGGCGCCCTTCTCCTTCTGGGGCGCCCAACCTTCATAGTGTTAGCCATTTTTGCGTTCTTCAAGCTCTCTATGTTTCCCTTTGATCTTCTGAAGAATTCTTGATTCCAGGAGCTACGTTGATAAGATTGACTGGTTGACTGCTCCGTTGGATAGCTTGGTTGAATCTAATGAGGTGATCTTGGAGACTGCATCCGCAAATACTGTCATCTGAGGCCTCAAAACTCCAGGCGCCTATCTTCTCCAGGGGCGCCCATCTCAACCAGACTTAACCATTTTCACATTTCTTCATCAACTCCTCTCCTTCAGATGATCTTGTCATTTTGATGATCCGGAGCTCAGATGGATTGATGGCTGGATTCGATGCAGAGCTAAGAAGATTCTAAGAGGGATCTTCTGGGAGTACTATCTCCTGAAAGCTGCATCTGAAGGCTCAAAAGCTTGGGCGTCCCTGGCAAGCTGGGGCGCCCAACTTCACCAGAGTTAGAAATTTTTCAATATTTTCTTCTTTGCTTGACTTCTAATATTTTGCTCTTGTTTCTTCCTCTATTCAGCCTTTGACATCTGATGACTGCCATCTGTGATTGACGAGCTGATGGTTGCGTTGAAAAGCTTGATCGAATCTGAGGACATATTGGAGGCTCCTCTGACAAATTCATCCATTTAGGTAGTTAAAAACTTGGGCGCCTTTCTCCTCCTGGGGTGCCCAACTCCTCTAGACTTGGCCATTTTCATCTGATTTTCATCTTCAAACTTGAACCTTTGTTTTATACCTTCAACTTGATTTGGTTTTTCCGGAGATTAACAAGTCTAACGATCTGACGAAGACATCCGTTGCGAAGCTGACTGAATTATGAAGAGATTGAACCCATGTGCAAACCCTACTTGCTGAATTTGACCTCTCAAAAAAAGGCTGGGTGCCCAAAGTTCCTAGAGAGAGAAAATTCCCAGGGGCGCCCAAAGTTCCCAGACAGAGAAAATTTTCAATGATTTTCATGGTTTGCCTTCTGTCTTCTGGTTGAAACCTCCTTGTTTGATCTTGAATTTCGGGTGACTGGTTGATCTGATGATGATGCTACTGGACTCACTGCAGAGCTGGGAAGAATCTGAACAACTTTGCCTCGAAGCACGAACCCTGATTCCACCATCTGATGTCCTAAAAAGTTGGGCGCCTATCTGCTTTTGGGGCACCCATGGTTGGCAGACTTAGTCATTTTTCTGCAATTTTTGTCTTTATCCTTCGTTCTTCGTGCATGTTCACCATCCCATCTTCTGTTCAGTGCTTGAATGTTGAATCTGACACCTGGCAGCTGATTGACCTCCATTGATGACTTTTGGAGCTCCTGAAATGCTTTTTGAAATTGAAAAAAATAGAATAGACCCACTAAGGAAAAACTGATTGTTTTGTGATTCTGACTGCACTAGCCTGATGAGGAAGTATTTTGAGCCAATCAAAATCAGTTTGAACCCTAACAGGCAAACTTTCTATTTTTAGAAAATTTACCAGTATTCATTTTGAAAGAAACCCAAAAAACCTAGAAAAAGTTACTATTTTTGGAAAGTTTCTGAAAAGTAGGGATGAAAAACTGAAATCTGGGTTTTGTAGATTAGGCCGCTCTGAACAGACCCAGATCATCAGATTTTGAAAATTTTGAGTTCTATCCCCTCATGCAAGACATGCACACCCAAATTTTGACCTTTTGACAAATTTGACAAGACTTTTACTCATTTCTTCAAAATGCCTAAGTGTAGCAAATTTTTTTAATTTGGGGTACAACATTTAGCTAATATAATGACATAGTTAAGCATTTTAATGAAGGTACTATGCTCTTCTGCCAACTCACAAGTTTGCGGCCTACTAATCTTTGAACCAAATATCTAACAAGGAAACTAAGGATCATCTTTCACTCAAAGAAGGTTTCTTAAATGTAGTTATATTTTCAATTATTTGCATACCACTGTAACTTACCCATTGAGAAAGCCGAGGGACAATTTCTTTCAAAAAGAAATGAAGAAAGACTCCAAGTTTACAATGACAAGTTTCAACTTTTACTCAACTATCTCTAGCAAAAGGAAGAGAGTTGAAAAACATGACTTGTTTAAAATCTTCAGCTGCACTTCTTGGAATGGCTTGCAATATTAACGTGCACATGGCATAGCATGGAATCTTGTAGTTTAGTAAACTTATTGTGATTCTAGAGCTAACTATATATATTCTTTCCCCATCGTTTGGGATCTAAAAGGTCGGGCATTTTGTTTGAGAAATGAGGAAATCCACTGCCACATAAAGATGTATTCAAAGCATTGCCATACGTGACCTCCATATCTCTCCGCCTCTCACTGGTGCTCAATCGTTCTACAATTTCTTGGAGGCAATCTTTATTTGGCCACAAGAGAAACTAATCACCTCTTTACCAAAAAGTTTACTCTTAAACCTGACTGCAAAGGCTCAAAAAGAGTGGTCCCCCATAGACGTCTTGCGTCCCATTCTTCTTAACATCAAGCATATCGTTCCCTCCCTTTTTCGATACTCCTTTGCCTAGGCTTTGGCAAAGAAAAACGTTAAAAACCGTTGTAAAGTGAAGTTATATAACCACTTCCATGTTAATGCCAAGAATTGGTTAAAAACAACATCGAACACCATTCGAAGATTTACACAAAGAAAAAGCAACCAAGAAATGGTTAGATAAAAACCGTTTGCTAAGTGTCATACGGAATAGAAGGCCACGCTTGTACATGGGTCTTAAAATGCTTAAAGATAAAGCTCATGGCATTCATAATGGTAGCCACGATTTCCATCGTGGATATCCATGTTAAACTCCACGCTTACTCTCGTGCCACCTTTGGTAGGATACCTGTGGCCTTAAATGATTTTCGTAGCATTTTAAACAAAATATATATTAAGACCTTTTCCACTTACATATGTTATGCCACAACCAATTTGGCTCCATAAGACATTTACTCATCTTAGTTTCACCACCTCTAACACTTATATTGCAGCTTTTAATAGTTCACAAACGATACTTGAACAAGCTTTATATTCAAAACTGAGCCACCGTTTATAGCTTAGCCCGCGACTACTGTCATTTTAAAAACATATAAATCATTGTCGCTTTCATAACATTATAAGTTGCGTCCTTAAGCTTTAATATTTAGGCAAGGCATTAATAATTGTATTTGACCTGCCTTTAATCATATAAGCTCCTCATTACATGAGTCGAGCCACATTTCCATCCCATGACTATGTAAGTCGGCTCAAGTTATCAATAGAAAATAAAGATAATAATAATCAAACAATATTGGAGCATTATTGCATGGAATACAACGTTGGTTATTACGTCATGGCGTGACATCTTTATCATAATGAAATTATCACACCATTACGTTTATTAATAGCACAAATATACACATGAATGTGCATAATTATATTTTCTCATAATTGTATAAATTTAAATATATTAAGAAGCAAGGAGACTTATAGACCCTAAACCATCGTTCCCCGCAAAATAGGGAACACAACAAGCTAACACAAAATGGCTTACCACAAGCATGCAAAAACATCCCCTAGACCAATTAGGTTTACCGACTCATACATGACCGTCACTAGCTCAGATGGCATAATTGGAGAATCCTCAACATCACGCTTCTCCCAAGTGATACTCCCCCTCTTTCTCTCTGGAGGTGTTCAGATCGCTCCTGCAATCTCACTCAAGAAATGAACAAGTAGTTAGCTTGTAAAAACATTATAGCATGATCTTATCATTGCATTTACATTAATCATTTGAGTTAAATAAATAGAATCATCTCATTGTATTTCATCATATTCATGACATCAGATAATCATCAACATTCTATTTAAATGAAGTAACATATCATTGCACAATCCATCATAATATGCAACTTTCAAGATTTCATAATCTCATGATTCATCAGAATAAATACCATAAAGTGAAAAGTAATTTAGGAATCTAGGATGGGGTGTAACAATAAGGGCCATGAACATACTGGATACCCAAGTGGCATGATTAGCAAGGGATGGATCCCAAGAAAGTATGTAAAGGATGTTTGAAAACAAGAGATCTATGACCGAGCTCAAAGAAGAAATTCGGAACTTTTGGTGACTTTGAAATAGTTTAGGGGGGAAATAAAGAGGACCAAGGAAAACATAAAGAAAGTGGCTGCACTTATTGTTGGATAAGGTTGAAGATTGTGATGGATGAGAGCTTCCTGCCAACAGAGAAGTTGTAGACTGAACTTGAAGCATTGCTAAAAGGTGATGGCAGGAGTTTGAAGGAGATCACTATTGTGGTAGATGGGCTTGGAAGGAAGTGTTGTTGAAGTTAGAGCTGCTAAAATACGGAGTATTTTCAATGATAGAGTGTGTGAAGCTGGCCGACATGATAAGGATAGTAGGGCCAAGGACTGATAGTGACTGACAGGCTCTAGGCAAGGTAGTAAGAGAAGCAAGTACAACAAAGAACCTTGAGGGAAGATTAAGAAGGCCAAAAAGGTGAGAGAGGCCAAGAAACAATGGGTTGCTAAGAAGAAAAAATTAAGGAAAAGTGCTTAGCATTAAGGAGGAATGTAAGAATCGCTAAATACAAGTGATTTAGGCATGTAAAGAGAGTGAAATCTGTCACTTAAGAAATGATATTAGCAATCCATGACTGGGAGGTGTTGCAAGCCAAATGTCTTGACTCCTTACTTGGGAGAACTAAGTAGATAGTGTTAGCGAAATGTTGGCACCAAGACTATACCATCTTTGCAATGCTTGTCACCAATGTTTGACGAGGATAATTGATCATCGATTGGTGGACATAAGGAAGTTGATCTCTAAAGAGGGGATAGGGGTAGCTGGACTTTTGAGGTTTATAAATGGTGATATATAGTGGATGGTAGTTGTATGCCATTTAGCACCCATGTGCCAAAAATTGGGGATTACTTGCCGCATGGCTTGGTGTCAATGTAAGGGAAGGCCAAGTTATGTTGGTGGCTAAACCCTAGGTTGGATAAAAGCCTATAAATACCCTTTTATGGTTCATGATCAGATCTATTCCCTAATAGGAGCAAAAGGCATATGCGTGCAGAATCAAGTAGCCATTGTGACTATGGTAGAAAAAGGATAAGGATAGAAAATGCTTTGAGTCTGTAAAGTACCCTTCCAGGAGCATGTAGTTTTTGCGATATATTTTAGTTTGATTGATGTTCCATTTAATCAAACTAGTTGAGTACTTGGCATGGTCAAAAGCAGATTTCAGAGATTCCACATGAATAGATTCAATAACCAGTTTTCCATACTCTTTGAATACCCAGAATTGAGTTATAACAGTATAGTGGAAGGTGTAAGCAACATTTACATGCAATATTGACTGAGAAAACACATACATGAACACATAAATCTGTTACTTAGTTTGAGCAGCAACAGTATAACCTTTTCATACTTATATCTCTTCCCATATATTGACTGAGCAAGATTAGACGTGTACAGAAATACTTTTCAGAATTGCACGAATTCAGTCTGTGCATAATACATCAATGTTTGAACCCAAAAACTTACTACAGCAATACATCTAATGAACCCTCAATGATTATTAACCGAGTAACAACAATAATAGGTGCAGATAGGAAGAGACAATGTTCAAAAATGCATTACTATCTCAACGTGTATGCCCAGAACTTGCTACAACAGACTGTAGTTTGTATTTACAACAATTTCAGATCATCTATATATATTTGAAAGTCATTACAAATTGAGAACTCTCAGCTGAGTTAGGTGTTGGAACTGAGAATGGCTGTTAGCAGTTAAATGGCAGACTTTGACCTTGGAAAATGATAGCAAACAGCTTCAGCACCCTCCTAGACTCTCACATCAGCCTTGGTTTGATCAACAACTCCACTAACAATGCATAGACTGGTAAAATAAGCTCACTTCCAGCTTCACGAATGCTCGATGACCTTTATAACAGCAATATGCAACTCTAGACTCCACGTGCAGGGTTTAATGCATGTACATGGGAATAAAGAAGCGCCTAGGTCTGTAACCCCATGTCCTACCTCAAACAAGGCGCACACCCTTGCTCTTGAGAGCCTGAACACTACTTTGGAGGTTTGAGAAGGAAACACGTCCCAGGTAGCAATCTGAAACCAATGTTAGAGATGGCGCCCAAAATATAATTGCAAAGATGGTCTTCAAACCCATGCACAGCCGCTGGAATACCTCACGCCAAGCTTAGAATGGATTCTGAGGTAATCTCTGGCCACAAGTTGCCCAAGAAAACTGAGTATATTAACCCCTTGCAAAGGTCGACCCTAGATGCAGGAATAATCAAACCCAAAAATATAAACCCTTGCGACAAATATTCAATCTGATTATCAAACGCTTCTCCAATTTTGTCTTCTTAAATATGAGTCAAATCAATCCTCAGACGATTGAATGTGCAACTAAAACTCAATACCAAATTGTGTTGTTTAAGTGCACTTGCAAATCTTGAGTGCATTTGCCAACGCCAGCTAGGGAGGAATCTTTCACCACCAAAACTGGAATCCGTAAGAATTCCCACCTAGGGTTTCGGACTCCGAAGAGCTCCACCAGAAAATACAAACCCCAAAATAAAATAATAATCCAAGATATTTTGAGAGAATGAGCTCTCAAGTCTTTTTATAATGCCTTTTTACCTTTTTAGGGTTTTCCCACCAAAAATCACATAACACATAATTATAAAGTGACTTTATTAATTTATCATTAAAATATTCCCTAATGTCACTTTATAACCTTTTTAATATAATTAATATTACCTTTATAATTTGCACTATTTGCCAGGCAACATTAATTAATTAAAGTAATTATTATTCATTAGGCAAGCTGGGAAAATGGGGACATTACAGAGTCTATGTAGAAAATGATGCTTCTCCTAGATCTCATATAATAGTAGCCTCAACTTATAACTAGGGTGAACACACCCCAAGCTGAATGAGGGGAACCCTTAGGCCGTGTAGTAATTATAATGGAAGTAGTATGATCACAAGAAGCATTCTAGATCACATGTTTAGGAGCATGTGAATCTAGTAATCTAAAGTTGGAAAGTAAATGTGAGAAATGAATGAAAATAAATATAATAATTTGATAAAATAGATAGCCTAGTTGTTTTCTATGTTGTATCCATAAGATGTTGTAATAACCACCCTAGATTTTTTTTGAAATTATTGCAAACTAGAAATGAGATGTAGTTAGCTTCCTTCACACTTCTGATCACCCAATTCCCAATAAGGGCAATGTGAGAGCATATTGTGTTCAAGATTACAAATTTACTGAAATATAGTAGCTGAAAGTAAACATCCACTTATTTAGTGGGAATGCTTATACAATTCTGGAAATGTTAAAATCAAGCTTCTTCGACTTTCCAATGGTGAGCGAGTACACAAAATAAGAACAACACTTCCACTTATTCAATGGTGAGAGTGAACGAAACATAAGAAACTCATCCACTTATTTAATGATAAGTAATTACAATAAACCACTTTTTCAATGGGGTAAATGTCAACGATAAACAAAATCCACTACTACCATCCAATGTTACAAATCAAGTATGGAAAGGAATGACTTTGGTCGCAAGACCGTCCAAAACACTACAACATTAATTACATGAGCGTTTTAATCATCAAATCAGGTGGGTTAGCTACTGATATGAAATTGGTAATAACTATGGCATTTATCATCTCCAAATCAATTTTGAAATCATGAACAATCACCAAAAATGACAACCAATCAATATACGTTGAAACATTAATGTTGGTATGTTACACCCCATTGTGATATTACCTATTTACTGTTACTTTGATGAGTTAAAATATTTTAATACATGATTATGTTTTGTATATTTTGATGGAAAATGCAATGAGTGAATATGTATTGCAATGTGAATATTTTAAATGCTTTGAGGATGAAAATATATGATGTACATGATGTTATGTTGTCGGCTAACTACTTTTGTGATGCACTAAGTTGGATGCAGGAAAGAATCGAGCCCTTTGGTAAGAGAGGGGGAGTATCACTCAGGAGAGGAGCTTGGTTTGGTAACCCTTAATATAGCTACTTGAGCTATCACACACTCACATCCTAGTTTGGTCAAGTTGAGTCAAGTCAGTTCTAGACTCGATAAGTAGGCCCTTGGTTGTACTTTTGGGATAATTGAAATGATTGTGTGGTCATCTTTGATTTCCTATGATTGTTTCTTTGGTTTTAATTATGTGACTAATCTTTGTATTGGGTATATGTTCTTCTTTATGTATTTGTTCTATATATGATAATCAATACGTATATACATTAAATGTATGTGTATATATGTATATATATTCAATAACTCATGTATATGAGCATATACGCGTATGTGCACACGTAGGTAGAAATACTTATGTATACGCATATACAGATACCCATATACATGGGAAATTGATTGGATATATATATATACTTGATATATATACTTATTGATAAACATATGTATACCTATCCTCTGAAGAATACAAGGCTGGAGGTTATGCATAAAAACCGTGTTGAAAGCTCGACGTTCACTTAAGGAGCTCCTATTTCCGAACATGTAAGGTTCAGATTAATTCCACAGAACTGCGTATGTTCCAGAGAGCTTGGAGTCCATGTGTCTCGTCCCATACAATAAGGTAATAGTAAGTTTGTGCCACTTTAAGCAATTCTTTAATGTTTCAACTTAAAGTGAAAGCTCTGTGTTGACAACTCATTTATATATTTAATGTAGGAGAAGAAAGCCGAGAGATTATATAGGGAAGGGCTTATCTAATTACGCGGGGAAGGGTTTATTTGTGAGCCCAATGGTTTGTAGTGTAGTTGTACCTGAAAGCCTTGTTTCCATTAATGGTCTGATTTCGTAAAAGCGCATGGGCAGCGGGCCATGGATCCATAAAAGTACCCCTGTCCTCACATCATGAGCCATGCGCGAGACAAATCATGTGGTATTGGCTGGATTTCCTTATGGGGAAAGGTTGGGTAGGTTGAAAAGTTAAATCCCAAAATTCTCTTGCAACGGAGGAAATGAGCGGCTTTTAACGAAAAAGAGAAAAGATAGGGGAGGAACTCAATCATTGTCAGATTGCACATGCAAAGGAAAAAGTTCGCCCTTGCATTATTAACCAACCTAAAACTTCTTTCTAGGTCTACTGACTCTGCTGAATAATAAATAATGTGGATGGTTCGTGGGATTGAAGAAAAGTCGAAGTCCACAACAATTAAGGGCATTAAAAGTAGGTGAATAATAAATAATGTGGCTTAGATTTCATAGCAGCTTTTATCTTAAAATAAACATACATATGTTTATTGATAAGTATATATACCAAGTGTGTATATATATACATATGTTTATTGATAAGTATATTTATATATATGTACACACACACTTGGTATATATACTTATTGATAAACATATATATGTTTATTTTAAGATGTTGAAATAATGATAAATATGTGTATATCAATACATACAATAAGTATGTTTATTTTAAGATGTTGAAATAATGATAAATATGTGTATATCAATACATATGTATATATGTACAATTATATAAATACATATATACATATATATTAATATACGCATATGTATTTACAAATATATGTGATTGGCAAATAAATGGATTTTAATATATATATATATATATATAACACGAATAAGATAACCATGCATATGTAATGCGAGTTATATATATAAAAGCAACGCTTATGTAAGCAAGCAGCATAAAGCAAAATATAAGATAAATGTTGTGTGTATAATCATATATGCGAATGGAGTTACTATTCTGCAATGCGCGCATGATATGGGGCGTATGGGGAAATATTGTCAATAGCATTCAATAATAAAGGCAACGCCATGTTAATAATTAAAATGTCAATAGGAATCAATAAGGTTGCATAGCATGTAAGAGGTGTATGACTTGGCCAAGCCATGAGTTGGTTGGAGATAAAAGAGTGATTTGTTGTGGCAAGCAACTGAAGGCCACAGTGAGAGTTATTAACCTGTAGGAAACCATTGCTGTGTTTGAGTGAGTAAAAGAGCTATTGCTGGCAGTTTAAGAAGGTGACTCTGTGTTGGCCCTGACCTATTGTGTATGATTTTGCGTTTTTCTTGAGTTGTGATTTGATTTGCTTTGTCACGTAGATGCAGCCATTTCATACAATTGCGGACAATCCAATAAATAGCATACATGAAAAATGATAGAATTCATGACTTCATGCTTTCAACTGTATTTCAAAGCAATGAATCTAACGTCTTTGACAGAAAATAATACAGACTTGTATTTCAAACTTGACAATAATTTTCTGTGCATGATTGTGACTATGACAAGGCTGTTATAAACATGAAGTTAATGGTGAGACCTACAGCATTAAAGTGCAGATTGAAATAGGTTCCACACAGAGAGTATTGCAGCAGATCATTGGGACAACAATCTTCTTTTTTTTTTTATCAATCAATGATAGTGCCAACTAATGAGTTCTTATGACAGGCTCACATAACAATAACAAGTCCTCAGAAATATTGTCAAAGCTGTAACAACAGATTTACCATGCTATTTTCTGCGTCTATAAACAGCAATTAAAGGTTTTTCCTAAACCAAAGATTCAATGGATTTGCTAATGTGAAGCAGGGACAATACGTTGACTGTAACAGCAGTTCAAGAACAATTTTCCTGAGTTTTCAAACCCTGACATGCTACACCCAGCAGACCCAGATATCAAAGATAACAGTGGCACTATATTAAAAGGGAGACATATTGCTACAATCACAACTACACAAAATATAAACATAAAGCTCCCAGACCTGGTTGAGTAATTTGCAGCAAATAGAACATTGAAAGAATCGATTCAGAATGGCCCAGAATGAGTTACAGCGACTGATTTCTTCATGTTGGCACTTGTTTCTCTGAATTTTTGGTGAACCCAACCTGGTTATCTTCACACGTCACCTCCCAAGGAACCCAGCAGCAAAAATGACCCAGCTTTGAAGTCAAAAGAAAAACGCCTTCTTCACACACAACACGTCCTCACTCAGACACACGTTTTCTCCATTTCTCTGCCCATCTTCTGCTAAAAATGACCCAGGTATGATGTTAAATGTCTGCAACAAGAGCGCCTAGGGTTTCTTCATGAAGAAACGCCTCAAAAAGAAAAAAACGAGCTCCAAAACTCGCATCCGGAATGAAGAAAAACCTCAGAAGTCAAAATCCACAAAAATTCTGTTTAAGGATTGTTCTTCTTCCAAGACCTTCGATTTCATAGCTAGGAGTGATCTCTCACACTCGAAACCATGGCTGATAGGGTTTCTCGCATCCCAACCAGAGGGTTCGACCAGTTTCCTTCCCATGAAAAAAATATGCATATCAAAAGTGTCGAATGAATCTTATTTCCTTCCTTTTGTATTTTTCTCTCTCAAAAGGAAAAGTGACTTTTTATAAAGTTTCTTTTATGAAATATTTTCATTAGTCACTTTAATAAAAGTTCATAAAGTCACTTACAAAATAGATTTAATTAATTACTTATATCACCTTTAAATATTTGAGTGAAGCTTAGGCAATAAATTAAGTAATTAACTAAATGATTCCCTCCACTTCGTCATTAGCCTCAGGAATTAGAAGGCTAAGTGATCGCCTGAAGCGCTATCGAGAAGGGGACATTACAGACTAAACTATAGTAAAGAGGCTGAAGTTGCTGGGACTGTATATGTGTTTGCATTGCAATTGTTTAAACAACCACATTTCACTTAATCTGGCTTAGTTGACTCATTTAGAAGAGAAGTTGGTTTTTGTTGTTTAGTAGTGGCAAATGAAAGAGAAAAGGTGGTGGATAGTAGAGCTTAATTATAGCAATATGTTTCTCAATTTTTAGTATAATTAGAGGCAGCCTCTTAACCTTTTGGTATTCTTCTTTTAAGAGTTCATTGTTGTAGTTTTTTCTGTGCAATTCATTTTTGAGTGCATTAGTGAGAAAAGTGAGATTTCTTCGAGAGTTTGTAATTTGTTGAGAGTTTTGAGGGATTGGAAAGAGGCTAGGAATTGGAGAGAGGCTGATCATAGAGGGAGCAACAATTGTGATTGTGGGAATTAAGCTTAGAAGGTAGTTTCTTCTTTGGGAGCTATAACTCCAAGCATGCTGGTTTTACTTCTCTATTCCTTTTATGTTGATATCATATTTGTCTATGAATGTAAGTGTTTGAGGAAAAGATGTTTATATGTTATGTTGAGCTTGCTTGCATGAACTTTGATAAATTCTTATTTTAGTGAACTTGCATGATCTTTGGTGAATTCTTATTTTGGTGAAACCTATATATATATATATATATATATATATATATATATTCCTTATGTTGGAATTATTTGGTTGTGTTTGCTAAACAAGGTAACCATAGAGTATTAGTATAATACCTAAGTTGTATAGACCATATGTATGCTTACATGGATCATGAAGTATGGGAAATGATATTTCATTGAAATGCTATATTGAAATTATCAGTTTGTGATGATATGTGTAACCATGTGGTTAATTTTGTTGTTCCTGGGGTTAGGACAATCCATGGTTGGAATTAACCTAGTTGGTCAGTAAAATCACTTAGATGTACATCACCTTTTGGGTTGGAATTATGTTGTGTAGTTTGTCAAGAGTATTTGTGGTCATTTACCAAATCGAACTTAGGGGTGGGTGAACATATGACTATCACTTCATAGAAGTGAGACTCCATTTCTTAGGAAGTGAGTTTGATAAGTAACTATCAAATCTTTGGCCAAAGTAGTGTAAGTAGCCACTAATTACACTTGCCTGTTCACTGTGAGCCAGGTTTGCATAACTAGGCTGGGAATGTTATGCATGTAGGCAGGTACCCACTGAATGGTAGCTCTAGTTATGTACGACACAACACCATGCTCAGGAAGACTATTATTATGAGGGTTACCAAACCAATCTCTTCATCAAAAGGAGGGCGATCTTACTAGTCAGGTAGATGTGTGGGGGACTGCAGTAAGTCCGTGGTTGGCGGAAAAGTGCTTGAGTGATACTCTCCCTCATACAGTTGGCAGCCAAAATTTGAGGATGTATGCCCAAGAAGGGACATTTGGACCATTTGTACTTTGTTTCATTGAGCTCATGGAAGCTGTGTATGTATTCATGTATCTCTATCTTTATGGTAATTGTATTCAGAAATTGTTATCCTTACATGGAATTATGTAATATGAAATCATTACTTGGGATTATGTAATGTTTCTTTATAGATGCAATGGAAATTTGAAATGAGATTATTTTGTATGTGCATCTTGTTATTGAAATAGAAAGGAAATTTTTTATTGCTATAAATTGGTGAACTTAAACTGTTCACATGTGGTTTAAAACTTCGATAAAATCAGTAGGTAAAACATTGGGCTTGTTAAATGGTATGATCATGACAAGTCTGGAAATCAGAGTATAACTGCTGGAAGGTGATGTAGCAGGTCTGAGATGACTGGATTCAGCTATTACAGGTTTGATATATTGCTGTTGCAGGTCAAACAGCCATAGAAAATTCACCCAAAACACCTTCCAAACAATGAAGTTCACCTCTAATCATAAAACATCATCAACAAGTACTTCCTATGCCACAAATCAGCACATAAAAGACCAAGAAAAGAGGACAATTTAAGCCCAAAACCTCGCGCCCAAGTCTGCATGTGGTACGGCCCAGCAAGATAGTTCTTCAAAAATCTTCAAACATTCATCACACTCTGCAAAATTAGACCAAATCACTCCAAAATATCTGCATATTAAAAGACATTGAATACCTCCATCATGAAACCCCAAAAATTGAAACTCTGTTGAAGCACAATGGTGATTCTTGAATGAAATCACACTAGCTCCAGCTAGGGATTGTTTTTCAAATTCAAAACTAGAAATCAAATGAGGGTTTTTCGTCCTCAAAAGATTTTTGAAGAACATTCAAGCTCAATTCGGCAACATAACGGTGTAAGAAATATTCAATATATCAAAAATGAGAGCCCAAACCTCTTTTTATATCTTTTTCTTTTTCTTTTCCAAATTAAACAATTCATTACATGCAAAAGACCCTTTATGCCTAGGCATCCACTTTTGAGGGGAAAAAATCACTTTAATAAAATACAACACTTGAGAAATATTCTAACATTTAACATTATAAACTTAAGTGTATATTTTAAATACTCCATTCGAGTTGCAAAAAGCATTACCAAGGCTTCGGAAACCAATTCTAGTCATGTCAAGATGTAACTAAAGGTAAAGGATAATGACAGGTGCCAATTCAAAGACTTACTAAAAATAGATGTGCTCTCCAAGAAGTTTGGAGAACACCCCAAGAGGCCAAAAACACTTTTGAAAGTGTCACTGTGATCCCTAATGCCAACTAAGCTCAATGCCACACATAGAAATCCTGAAATATTGAACTTGCATACTCCAAGAAGTTTGGAGTTCTCCCTAACACACCTTGAAGCTTACAAAAAGACTTGGAAACTAGCCAAAAGCTCAAGAAACAATATTGCGAAAAATGGGGATATTACAATCCTCCCTACTCAGAATTGCTTGCCCTCAAGCAATTGCCAGTGTTAAACGTCCAATCATGTCGGCAATATTGTCATTGATGTCAAAAGCTTATGAACAGACTTTAGGAGGAATTCTGAGACATCTTTTGTAAAGATTTTATATATATCATTTGTTGAAAGAAAGGATGACTATATGAATAGAAGAGCATGAAGTGATACAAATATACATTGAAGAAGCTACACATGGAAGAAGCCACACAACAGAAACGACACTGAACTTGGATGAAATAGTTGAAGAAATTCCGAGAACAATTCCTATTGGGAGAGTTTTTGAATATGAATTGGATATTCTCTATAATAGTAGACATGCTTACTCCGCGCCCATGAAGATGAGTTAAAACAAACCATAAATGACTCAAGAAGATAGGATAAATTATGAAGACTAAGGTCCATACAAAATGAGAAGGTATCATGCAAATGTGATATACAAGCTGCATATGTTTCTTGAAAGGTTTTGTCTAGATTACATGTTGAAAGCATCGAAGTAGGAAATTAGCAAAAGATTAACAACCACATTTAGGATCGCTGACAAAGGATATATCTAAATATGCGTCGATCCTCTTTGCTATGCAAGTTAAACTGATATTGGTTAATGCTTGGCCGATCACACTCTATGCTGGTCAACATACAAATATAAGATCGACTTATATATTATAGCAACAAATAAAGTGCAATGACTGAAGGAAAGTATCGCAATTAGAAGCCAATATAAAGTCATGGCCTTCTCAAAGGCATAAGATGGGAATTAGAAGAATCATTGATTTGGAGATGGGCGTAAGAATTGACTAATGTTGATTTCAATGGATATCATGGCCTGCTTGACTAACGTGTCTATACATGTCAAGCAAAAAGACAAGGATCATATGCTAAGCAAGGAGCGCGTCAATATCAAGAACAAATATGAAAAGATGTCGTGGCTTTATTTGAGACAATGATGTGAATCTAGAAGAAGCGACGCAAATTATTTAAGACTATAGGCGTGTTGATGGGGAGTTTTTAAGTGACGGGTTTAATTGGAAGAGCCGATATCATTTGGAGTAAAGTGATTTTGCCTAAATGGTTTGGTCCGCCGCCACCTGAGTTTACTGACTGATGAAAACATGTGAAATAAGATAAGCCTCTGAGGTGGACGTGGAGAATAATTGATACCACTAAAATTATAAGCATACGTCTTTTCTAAAAGACAAACAATAATCTTAAGAGGGGTGGGATTGAAATAAAACAATTCGTTATAAAATAATTAAGGCAAAATCGAATGTATAAAACTAAATAAAATGGTGCGATCTCATAAATGGAATGGTGTGATTTGTTATGAAGAAAAGCATTGTAATGAAAGGCAGCGCTTTGCAATGAAAGAGTGTGAATGTTTAAAGAAGATTAATTAATATGTTCATTTGAGAAAGGACAATAATATATTTGAAGTGTTGCATCTGTTGTGAAAGGAGGTAGTCATTATGAAAGAATGTGTCTATCACCCTCTTTGAAGACATATAAAAGATAAAGAGTGTGGATGGCTGTGTGTTGTGTGAGTAGTGGTGTGTGGAATTAATGCTATATCTTTGAAACACAATCAAGTGCAGAGAGTGCTGAGTATTGTGCGAAATAAAAGTCTATATCAGACTAACACCTACAGATATGCACATGAGAAGATAAAAGGAAGATCATCAAAGAAAGGTTGAAGACAAATTTGTAAGAAGAATTTATGGCAGAATTGTAAGAAAATTATATTGAGTGATGGAGTGAAATAAGTGAAAGAGATACATGAAGCATATATGAAAGAATAAATGCAGATTTGTATGAAGAGTATATGAGCAGATTTAACAAAGGGCTGAATTAAGAGGGAGATATATATGATTGCATCAAGTTTGTAAAGAAGATATCATTAACAAGAAGATCTTGATGAAGGCATAGAAAGAGTTTATCATCAGTTGAAGAAGACATAGTTTGTGAGGAGGAATATTTGATTATACCAGATTTGTAAGAAGTGTGTTTGAGCAGAATTGTCCATCATCCGTTGAAGAAGCAACATTGAAGGTGGAACACTATTCCTGGTATTTCTACCTTTGCTAAGTTGGTGCTTGGTAAGTGGGGGTTGGAGCCTTCGGTAGGCTGGTGCCTACGAACATTAGGGGTTGGTGCTCCTTGTAGATTGGTGCCTACTAAATCAGGATTAGGGGTTGATGCTCCTTGTAGGTAGGTTGGTGCCTACTAAATCAAAGTTAAGGGTTGGTGCTCTTTGTAGGTTGGTGCCTACTAAACTACTTATTTGGTGATTCAAGTAGGTTGGTGCCTACATTCATTGTAAAAGTTTATATAATTCATAAAGTACATTATTTGTACCGTGGTTTTGTCCCGCAAGGGTTTCCATGTAAAATCTTGGTGTCAACTTGTTCATATTGAGATATTCTTGCATAGTAGATTTGTGTTAGAGTTTGAAGTTGATAAAGATTGTAAAGGGTCTTGAATTGTTAACATGATTCAAGTACCCAAAACCAAGCGAGGAGGTTTATAACTCCTTCTGCTTGATGTTCTTTGTTGCAATACATTCACTAATAAAGTCTCCTTTACTCCTCCAACCAATAGAGCAACAATTCTCTACAAGTAATTAGCAAGCTTCTCGGAATTTGATTTTCCATTAATGTGAGTTTTTGGCACCATTTGGATAATTTCGAGAAAGTTATTGCTATCCCTCTCAATTTTTTCCTCGTGACTTCCAACATGGTAGTCACAATTACATGGTGGTATGCTATCCAAACCACAAATGCAAGCTGAAAGTAAGGAATAACATCTATTGGGTCCTTTCCAAGTGACCGAATGGTCTGAAAATGCATGAACTTGCAGCTGTTCACGTCTGTAATCAGCAACTTACAATCTGTTTTTCTCAAAATCAAAACCCTGAAAGAAGACTAGTTGCAACAAAACTGAAAATCCTCAACCAAAATGAAAAATCTGATTATTCCATCAGATGAACTCACCTTTCCACAAGACACTAACTTAGTTGAACTCCAAACCTTGTTTAAAATCTTCTCCAATCCACTTGTAAGAACACAAATGGAATCATAAGATGGTTGTATGAAAATGTAACCACAACATTATTTCTGCATTTTTGGCCCATAACCTCCCATGTTATACTTCTCCTATCATCATTATTCTTGGCATAAATACTCACCAAAGAAGTAACCTCATCAAACTTCAAATAGCAATAGTAACCGTCATGCCTTGTGGTGAACCCACAAGGTCAACCGTCATGCCATGATGATTCAATTCATAATGTTTCATAGTAGAAGGAAAACCATCATAAGAAAATTGTTCTCCCCGCAAACTGTTGACTTGCATCTCAAAAAGAGGATTATGAAATGAAAACTCTACTACATCCATGTCAAAAAGGGGATTATCAAAAGTTTGGAAATTATTTTCACCTTCTTGTTTTGACTTTGTTTCTTGCCCATGATTGGATATTCTCCACATCATCTTGCATGTGGCAATACAAGATCCATCTTTGGACATTCCTCTTGACACAACCTTTCTTCCATCATCTTGAAATTTCAACTCCATGGATTTCAAATTCAAGCTGAACTCACCTAGTGAACAAAGCCACTACATACCAAGAACAACATCAGTGTCTCCAATATTCACAACATAGAAATCATCATTGGCTTCGTACTCAACTATGGGATCTTTCTCAAGTAGGACATAGTGTGACCATTAGCAACCATGACTCTAAAGCCTCCAAACTTTTTAGCCTTGAGCCCTCTTTGTGCTACAACCTCCCCATCAATGAAATTGTTTGTAGCACTTGTATCGATAAGAGCAACAATTTGCTGTCCCTTCAACATTCCTCTAACACTAAAAGAATGAGCCTAGCAAGTGTATCTCCACTTTCTTTTTCTTCCCCAGACTCTTCTGATGATTCTTCTTCCTCATTTTTCTCCGTTTCGCCTTGCTGGTCTAAATTTTTAGATTTAGAATTATCAACTGAATATGCCTCCATTTGACAATTTTTCCCTTTATCAAAACATTTATGCCCTAGGACCCATGGCTCCTTGTATGTAAAACAAAGATTCTTCTTCCCTAGCTCCTTTTTGAGGTCTCCATCCAACTTCTTTGAAGAGAGTTCTTTGGGCTGATTTGACTCCTTGTTATCATCCCTCTTTTCCATATTGTGATGAAATGTCTTAGATGGAAATTTGCTTTTTGGAGCAGCAAGCTCCATACTTCCTGCTTTCCTTATTGCTTCTTGTAAAGTAGGCGAGTCAAAAGCCTTTACCCACCCTATAATTGGCTCCATTAGTCCTTCACTGAAAAGGACTACGAGTCTCCTCTCTGTGATGTTTGGAACCATGACGGAAAATCTCTGAACCTTTGAGATGTGGGTATCTATATTACCATGTTGTCTTAACCGGGCAAGCTCTCAAAACTGCATCTCAGGGTCTTTCCTAACGAATCTCTCAATGATCTTGTTAGCAAACTCATCATAGGTGGTGATCAAATTGTGGCCTAGTGTCACCAAGCCAGGGTACCACCAGTCATGCGCTACTCCATCCAAATTCAGCATAGTAAACTTAATAGCATCCTCCTTTGGTATGGGTCTAAGGGACATAGTTGTCCAACTTCTAAACCCAAGCACAACCTATGCACTTATCACTCCCATCAAATTGTTTTAGAGTCACCTTCCCCAAAGCTTGTTGGTAGTCTCTTTGCATAGCAGGACCTCTTCTTCTTTTGGTTCATAAATCAATCTAATGTCAAAATATCACGGATCTTAGCTGGAAAAGTAACATATTTTGCATAGTTGGTCCTCACTTCGTCCACCATAGAAGTTTGGGCCTCTAGAACAATTTTAGCCTCCGCACACGAAAATGTAGGTTGTAGAGGTTTTGCAACAAACCTAAAAGTCGCTCTAACTATATGTCCATTTCCACTCTGCTGATTGTTGGTGTTAGAGGAACTAGTCTCACCATTATGAATTGGGGAAGCCTATGGTATACTCTAATTCATCTTAGCCAATATTTGTGAGATCATGTGAAGCATAGTGTCAAACTTCCTCTTTGCTTTAGAATTTGGACTATTTGGTTGGGTTGGTCTCTATCTTTGTCTGCCATATTTTCTGAAGAATTGTCACTGTCACTAACAAAAATTTGATGGACTCTTACGACTGCTGAAAATGTCTCTTCAATTGGGGTTTTAGTAGCTGATAAAGTTGTCTTTTTTGATCTCTCTTGTAATATCTCAATTCTCTACCACCCATTGAGAAAGTTGCAGCTGCATAAAAAGATTAAAGACATAGGCTAGCAAGATTTCCAGCTCTGATACCACTGTAATAATTAGCCTAGATTTTATTTTTTTGAAATTAGGGCAAATTGGAAATAAGGTGTAGTTAGCTTCCTTCACACTTCTGATCACCTAGTTCCCAATAAGGGCAAGGTGAGAGCATGCTGTGTTTAGGATTATAAATTTATTGAAATATAGCAATTGAAAGTAAACATCCACTTATTCAATGGAGATGTTTATACAATATAGGAAATGTTAAAATCAAGCTTCTATCACTTTCCGATAGTGAGCGAGTACAAAAAAAAAAGAACTTTTCCACTTATTCAATGGTGAGAGTGAACAAAACATAAGAAACTCATCCACTTATTCAATGGCGAGTGATTGCAAATAAACCACTTTTCTAGTGGAGTAAATATGAACAATTAACAAAATCTGTTCACTGGCGGTACTACCATCCAGTGTTTAGAATCAAGTATAGAAAGGAATGACTTTGGTGGCAAGACCATCCAAAACACTGAAACATTAATTTCACAGGCATGTTAATCATCAAATGAAGTGGGTTAGCCGCTGATATGAAACAGGTAATAATTGTGGAATTTATCATCTCCAAATCAATTCCAAAAGCATGAACAATCACCGAAAAGGGCAACCAATCAATATACCTTGAAACAATAATGATAGTATGATCATATCGAGTCTGGAAATCAAAATATAACTGCTGGCAGGTGATGTAGCAGGTCTGAAATGATTGGACTGAGCTGTCATATGTCTGGTATATCGCTGTTGTAGGTCAAACAGCCATAAGAAATTCACCCAAAACACCTTCCAAACAGCAAGTCCACCTCTAATCACCGAACATCATCAACAAGTACTTGTATGCCACCAATCAGCACATAAAAGACCAAGAAAAGAGGGTGATTCAAGCCCAAAACCTCACACCCCAGGTCTGCAAGTGGTACAGCCCAGCAAGATAGTTATTCAAAAATCTTCAAACATTCATCACATTCCGCAAAAGTTAGACCAAACCACTTCAAAAAATTTGCATATTAAAAGACATTGAATACCTCCATCATGAAACCCAAAAAACTGAAACTCTGTTGAGGCACAATGGTGATTCTTGAATGAAATCACACTAACTCCAGCTAAAGATTGTCTTCCAAATCCAGAACTAAAAATCAAATGAGAGTTTTTGTCCTCAAAAGATGTTAGGAAGAACATGCAAATTCAATCTGACAATGCAACAATGTAATAAATCTTCAATATATTAAAAATGAGAGCCCCAAACCTCATTTTATAGCTTTTTCGTTGCTTTTTTGAAAAAAACACCTTTTTTTCTTTTTCGTAGCTTTTTTGAAAAATGTTTTTTGTTTTTTTGTTGCTTTCTCTAAAAAAGCATTTTTTTGTTTTTTCCGAAAAAACTTTTTTTCTTGCTGTTTTGAATTAAATAATTCATTACATGCAAAAGGCCTTTTATGTGTAATGTTCCCTTTTGGGATATTCTTTAAAACAATGATATTCACTCAAATATTATAATAGTTTTATCAAAGATTACAAATTTATAATATATATTCCGGTCAATAAATCATGGCACAATACCCAAAGTTGATCAACTTGTGAATTCTTTGGAAATACTTTGCAAAAATATTGAATTAAAGGACCCCGTCCCTAAATCAACCGTGACAATACCAAGGACCCCATCCCTAGCTTGTCAAAGGCATGAAAAGACCTTGCCCTTCCAACCTTTAGCTCACCCCGTGAGCTTGAACCTTATCCGATTTGCTAACACTACTGAGAACTCAAAATTGATAACTTGATGTATTTGCTAAACTATTGCTGATTTATATTTCTTGATTGATTTACAAGTCAATCCTTAAATAATACTTGAATGCTTTATGAATAATTCTTGAGTGAATTTCTGCAATTATATATGGCTGAATGACTAGTTGTTTCTAATATGAAGAAGTTTGAACTCATATGCTGAATTAATTGCTTGTGAGTTGATTGTAAAATTTTTAATTTCTGAATTGATATTTGAATGTGTGTTCCTTGGATGATCCTCTCAAATGAAATACTCTCCCTCTTATATCTTCAATTTCTTGGGAGTCACACCTCTTCTTTATTACTGCCTTTTAGGAAGAGTCACAACTATTCACTTAATTGCTGGTCTGAAACCTTTAAGTTAATTTTAATTAAATATCTTTAATTCCAATGAATCACTGCCCTTATTAGAATCACTCCCTTTATTAAATTGCTGCCCCTTAAGTGCCGTGATCTTGATCAATTACTTTGATCTATTTCCAACTCGGATGGGGGCATTTTTTTTTGTTCATTTTTCCGAAAAAGCATTTTTTGTTTTTTTTGGAAAAACATTTTTTTCTTTTCTTTTTTGAATTAAATAATTCATTACATGCAAATGACCCTTTTATGCCTAGGCATCCACTTTTGAGGGGAAAAAGTCACTTTAATAAAATTTAACGCTTAGCAAATATTAACTTTTAACATTATAAATTTAAGTGTATATTTTAAATACTCCACCTGAGTTGTGGAAAGCATTGCCATGGTTTTGGAATCCAATTTTGATAATGTCAAGATGTAACTGAAGCTAAGGAACGATGACAAGTGCCAACTCAGATACTTTCTAAAAATAGATGTGCTCTCCAAGAAGTTTGGAGAACACTCCAAGAGGCCAAAAACACTTCTAAAAGAATCATTGCAATCTTTAATGCCAACTACTCAATGCCACAAATAGAAATCCCAAAATAATGAACCTGCATCCTCCAAGAAGTTTGGAGTTCTCCCTAGCACACCTAGAAGCTTATGGGAAAACTTGGAAATTGGCCAAACGCTCAAGAAACAATATTGTGAAAAATGGGGACATTACAGATGTAAAAGTGTCTTTATAGTATAGGCAGGTGGGAGACTTGTTGAATACAAAGCAGGGTTGTCTCAAAGGGTTTTTCAAGAGACAAGAAATAAGCTTTAAGGACTAAGGATATTATTTTTCTGTAATAACTAATAAAATGATTTCAATAAATATTGTGTTAGCCATTGTAGTTCAATTTGGACGGAGTATCCATCAAATGGATGCTAAATGTGCCTTAAAGATGGCCTAGTAGAGGAGTCTACATGCAGCACGAACAAGCATTTTTTGAAATGGGTTTGAAGATTAGTAAAGCATTTGAAGGATTGAATAAAGCACTAAAAGCATAGCATTTAAAAGTGGACTTTATCTATTGAGGATAGAATTCATGCAAAGTTCATTTGATCCCATTTTTTATATCAAAGTAATTAGGAATGATCTGTAATGTAGAAATCCATAATTTTTAATTTTATTTTTATATTTAAAATAAATCTTAATTTCTATGTTACCCTGGATAACTCTCATTTGCATCACAAGTAGTTGTGGAACGAATCTTGCAATCCTCATCTCATTTTTCTTTCATCCCATTGATGAATCATTGAGTGTGATGCAAAACATTTATCTTAATATTTGTCAATTTTTTTTTCCAAAAGTTTTATGTCAACTCAAGCTCATGGATTGTGAAAATCTTATGTGTATTATTGGTAATGATCTAGTCATTGTGACAGTTTATGTTGATGCATTCAAAATGATTGGATTAAAGAAGAATTGATGGATGAAATAAAGCCTGATATATCATTTTTATGATGAGTGTGATAGTTGCTAGTGAATTGTTTAGATGCAGTTTCAACTGCTAAGCAAAATGAGAGAAACTGTATAGTGGAGTTAGCACTTCATCTAATTGCAAAAAATTTGATGGACCTTATTTGCTTCTTTGACATACTTAATTGATAGCATTTGAATTAATCCAAAAAAAATTCACACGGTTTAATCCGGAAGCACTCATAAATCATCTTCATGGACTATGGAGAAATCTTGCCTACTACCTTCGGTAGTATCAATACATAAAAGTTCTATTTCTTTTTCCCATATTTGGGTGGATCTCTAACTGCAATTTAACTTGTAGTTTGAATATTGTTATACTTTTCTGTGGCAGATCCTTCGAAAGCATGGATGACCAATGTAATGTATTTATAAACATTAAAATATCAACAATGCAAATTTCATTGAAAGTAGCTAGGCTTGGAAAGTAGATCCTTTGCACTTGCCACAAAATTCTTATACAGCATAAATAATCTTAACAAGCCAAATCTTCCTTATATTTGGAGAGATTGTTTGAGATCATCCTCATTTTGTTTATCTTCTGTTAGGTGATGTTTTTAGCCCTTGAAAGTGATCTGTGAGCTCTCAATTTCAAATGTAGAATTCAGCAGAACATGAACTATTACTGTTCTACTTGCTTAAAATCAAATGTACTTTAGGGGAGTATATTTTGCTCAAAAATATAGAAATGATGTAAATTAAAGAATTCACCATGGAGAACTCCCTGAGAAGAAAAGCCATCTTGGTAGCAGCAATTGTTTGACTACCTTGATGTTATTAATGCGGAGGAACAAGTACAAAAAGTAACTCAAATTGCTCCTCTCCTCACTGTCAAGCTCTTAAACTCACCATGAACAACTGAATTCTTCTACTTCATCCATACTACACTCACTCTTGCTTCCAATGATGCAGCTATGCTCTACACCTTTATTTATAGCATCCCCCTCATGTATTATAAGGATCCTTGAACAGAATTATACATGAAAAAGTTGGCCGTTTGTTTCAAATTCTCTCATTTCTGCCAGTCGTCATGAAACAACTGGTAATCCTCAAATGGCAGTTTTGTTTTTGCTGCAGCAGTTACATAACCACCTACTGTCTAAAAGTGGCAGTTTTGCTCTGTTGACAAAACTGTGAGTTTCCTGTTGATGATCATTATTTGAGCTCTACATATTGATCATTCTTAGTCTTTTTCAGATCCTTATGAATTAGACAGTGATTGCTAGTCTCTGTCAATGCCACTAGTTGTTCTTGCTCAGGCCTTTTGGCTTGAATATTGTAGATCTTTCAATTGCTTCTCTATCATCCACTTGGTTGAATTAGATAGTGAGTTTCCTGTTGATGATCATTATTTGAACTCAACATATTGATCATTCTTAGTCTTTTTCAGATCCTTATGAATTAGATAGTGATTGCTAGTCTCTGTCAATGCCACTAGTTGTTCTTGCTCAGGCCTTTTGGCTTGAATATTGTAGATCTTTCAATTGCTTCTCTATCATCCACTTGGTTGAATTAGATAGTGAGTTTCCTGTTGATGATCATTATTTGAACTCAACATATTGATCATTCTTAGTCTTTTTCAGATCCTTATGAATTAGATAGTGATTGCTAGTCTCTGTCAATGCCACTAGTTGTTCTTGCTCAGGCCTTTTTGCTTGAATATTGTAGATCTTTCAATTGCTTCTCTATCATCCACTTTTTTCATGCATTTCACAATTTATTTTCATGATGTCAATATCCAAAACATAGCCTTGACAACCTTACTTGTTATAATACCCTACTTTTGCACACTTATCTAAATGACATTGATAGTTGGAGAAATGAGCCACACCTGAACCTAGTCAGTGACTCCTGCTATTAGGAGCAGAAACCATAATTCTGTTTGGGCGGCCTAACTGAACTTGTGAGGATTTCAACAACAAATCAAACACTATTCCTTGAGTCCCCTACGGTTTTCCTGCACCATTATAGAAGGTAATGTTACTGGGATATTTTAATAATAGCTAGCATAGATTTCTTTTCAAAACCTAAGGTTTTAAACTTATGTATGGACACTTCTAAAGCAACTTTTAAGCACAGTATTTATATGATACTAGATATTGCATAGTGAATAAGATTGATGCACCCAAAAGTCACTAATAGATACTTGATGGTTGATAAACTGTACACTTATGCTGTGGGAACAGGAAATCATTCCGCAATGAATTGACACTGCTGCAAAAAATTCGACATCCTAATGTGGTTCAATTTATTGGTGCTGTTACTCAAAATGTTCCAATGATGATCATCGCAGAATATCTACCAAATGTAAGTAGAACATTCTGATTCGTACTATACTTTATGATTAGATTGCAATTATGCTTTAAATATGGAAGATTTGTTCATACCACACTAAAACTGGTATAAACAGACTCTTTAGTTGATACATTTTTTTTTATTGACTAATTTCATCAAAATGGTTTATAACGTCCCATCCCAAATGTAGCCTCAAATTTTTCCAATTTTCCAGTCATGCATTGAATAAGTCTTGGAGAAAGTTGTGTATATTTCAGATGGTTTGTGAAAGTTTTGCACAGACAGCATACACATAACAAATTCCCAGAATTGCTAACTAAGATTATTCAATTGAACAAATAGCAAACACTGAAAATTCCAACTGATTATCAAAGAAATGAGATAAGAAACAGATATTTTCTGACCTTAAATTTCTGCAGCTATACTCCAGCTGGAAATGAATACCCAGTTCCAAAGTTTAATTCAATCTCCAAAATTCCATAGAGCTCCAGCAACTGAAGACTTGGAATATAATCTGATAGTGATCAGCACTGGATATGACCACCAGCTAGGATGAATTTTCAACAGTAATAAAAGGTTCAATGCTCAGAAATATTTAATGACTTCCGTAGCAGTTTTCAGAATTCAGAGATAATAATCATATAGTCACAGCTGTTCGATGGACAAGTGTAGACTGGTAATTCTGAAAATGTCATCTTGCAATTCCTATTACTCCAGCAATGTTATGTCCAGATTAAGGCAGCAGATTTGGAACCCCCCTGGCAAGCTGCGGCTGTATCTGTCTTCATTTAATCAACTTCAACTCCCCTGAAACTTCATTTCCTTTACACCTAAATAGAAATTAAGAGCTGATATGGCAATCTCCCAAAGGTACGGACTGTTCTTAACAAGACAAAACTCTTTTAGATATGAACGGCAATGAGGGATTGGTACGGTGCTTAGAATATTTAAATTTCTGGAAACTTAAATTAGCACGGCTATCCTTGTATTTCACTTCCTTCAAAACTTGACTCCTCCATATAACCCACACACCCTATATGAAATTTTTCTTAAACCAGCTATTAATTCCTAGCCCATAACTTGTACAGAAATATTGACCCTGCAGCTAGGAATGTACGGATATTGTACGGAAGCCTCCAGTTTCACATTTACGTCCCAAATTTTTTATTTTTTTAAGCATTCACCTTGACCGATGACCCCCCTAATGAATCGCATGAGCTTTTAATTTCTGATTTATGTGGTTTTTAGTTATAAAATGTATATTATGACTTGCTGTGCTCATATGTATACGTGTATCCATGTGACTTACGTGTATTTGTTGGAAATGTTGTCATTGATGTAAAAAGAAATGGATAGGATTATTGGCAAGACTATTATCCATGTGTAGCAGATTGATAGCAACAGATTTAGAGATGTATGACAGATCTTCAAGAAGACATATGGAAGAGTTTATGAGCATACGTTTGAAGAACTTTGAGCAGATTTGTAAAGAATGAATAAGTAGATTCAGACATGAACAAAATTAGGATGCAAATCTGAAGGTGAAGTCTCAAACATGAAACAACAATCATTCTAAGATAGCAGCAATTAAAGTTGGGTAATAAACAACAAAACAAATAAAAGTTAAAGTAGTGATTAAGTGTTGATAGAAGGCAGCAATTAAAAGTGAAAAACAATGATTCATATTTTTAATAAAAAGACAAAAAGTCACATAAAGACAAAATCAGAAAAATACAGAAGTAGATAAAGACAAAATCACTAAAAGACAAAGTGAATAAGACAAAACCATATGAGACAAATTGCTAGAAGACAAAGTCATTTTTTAAGGCAGCAATTGTTATTTGCAAAAGTACGTGATTTTCTTAGAGAGCAGCAATTTCTTTTGAAGAGATGTATCTATTCTAAAAAGTGGTGATCTTTGTAAAAGGGTATGTCCTTTACCCTCATTTGAAGACATAAAAAAAGAAGATAGGAGTTCATTTAAAGACATGAATTGAATGAAATATTTTTCTGAGTATAAGGAAAGGAAGAGGAAGAGGCAACACAATGACATATATTTCTGAGTTTTGAGATGTGAGAAAATGATTGTGAATATGTGAGAGTGTGTGAGAATAAAAGAGAGCGAGTATGGCTGTGTAAAATCAGAACAGTAGGGTGTGTGTAGAGAAGAGTGTGGAATGGAATATGGAGATATAAATGATATGAACAAATTATGAGAAGATGAAACATGGAATAGTGGAGCAGCAGTTCAATGAGTAAGAGTGGAAATAAACAAGTTCATATACAGAGCAGATTAAGAGATTGAGTCAAGGTAGATTTGTTAGTGAAAGACATGACTATTCAAATGGTTGCATACTTGCATCCTTTATCAAGTGTTGCACGGTTTGATAGGTTGAGATTGATATAAAATCAGATTCAATACAGATTGGAAAAGTGTTTTGAATGTAGGGAGTGAAGTTAAAGAAAACATATTCAGATTTGTATATGAAGGTTTGTGTGGAGTGGTGTGTGAAAATGAATATCATTTGAAGAGCAGATTGTGAAGAGTAAGGGTAGGAATATGAAGCTGAGTGTTGGATGAAGTGAAAATTTTGTTATGTATACCGGCATATCCAAGCATATGAAGAGCAGTTTTTAGAGAAGTATATGTATACACCTAAAATCGGTCACGGCATCTAATTAATTAAATACTAATTATTTAATTAATATTCGACTACGTATAAATAAATTCTCAATTTATTTATATTGTTCATATTTTCTAATTCTTCAAATCTAAAATCATATTCTTCTAATTTAATTAAATAAACAAATTTCATAAGCTTGTTTTATTTAATTAAGTTTCACTAATCCTGGATTAGGAATTCAAGCACATGTCTACCAACTTTTTATGCCACCTCACCAAGGTCGCATGAAATTAAATAATTCTAATTTTTAAATTAGAATTATTTTTAAACACATGCCTTATTCCTCACACACTTCTTCAACCAATTTTCAAACACATGGTCTTTTCTTCCCACACTTTATTCTTCCATCCATTTGGCATGTTGCCTTTGGTCAAGAGATTCCTCCATCTATTTGGCATGTTGTCTTTGGTCAAGGGGACACCTTTTTGATTCTCTCCATCTCCACCATTCATTCCTCTTGTTTGAATCTGGACTGTTGATCTTTGCCACCTCACAAGATGCTTGGAAAAGCCTATAAATACAACCCTTTGGCATTGTATTTTACATCCACATTTGAGTAGAGCTATCATGTAGGAATATCGTTTGAGGATTGAAGCATTTTGGAGTCTTATAGTTACATTTCATATCATATTTTGCATCATAGTTAGATTTTAGAATCACACTTTGCTTCAAAGTTGTATTTTATGTCATCTTTTGCATCATAGTTGCATTATAGTCGCATTTTAGATTAGGATATTCATAGTTAGCATTTGAGCATATGTAGAATCATCCTAGTTCAATACCATAGTATCTACCTCGAATAATCTAGCACCATCATCCATTCATCATAGTATCCATTATCATCATCATATAGTTTCATGTAGTAATTTAATTGGCTTGCATGTTGAATATTTTCTCGTTTCTCAAGTTGCCATTTTAACAACCATAGTGCACAAAGAAATCTGAGGGCCAAATGGTTTAATAAATATTTGAGAATAGAGGACAATGAGACGTTCTTAAAAGAGTTGTTTAGCTGCAAAAATAGAGTAGTTTACTTGGTTCAAATATTTGATATAATTCGTTTCATTAAGGTTTGTGTTGATTTACTAATATTCCCAAATTTCACACGCACACAGTATACATTCAGATTTGTGATGAATTGTGAGAATGTTAAAGAAGATCTAGAAGAAGTTAAAGGGTAGAAAAATGAAGTGTAACTCAGATTTCTTTTGAGTGTATATGCAGCCCATGTATGAACGATAAATGCAAACATTCATGATGAATATATGTGAAGATAAGAAGCAAAAATCTATGTGAAAATATTGGCGTAATAGTGATTTGATTTGTGAAATGAAAGAGCACTTGATTTGGATCAGATTTGAGGTAGAAGAAAGTGTGTGATCAAACTTGTGAGAGAAGAAAGTTTATATGTGTAAACTTGATGCGAAAAGAAATGACTTACTTCATACAAAATCAGATTTGTGATTGAATCAAAATTATGTTTGAATCAGATTTGTGATTGGATCAGAAGTTTATTTTGAATTGGATTTGTGATTGGATTAGAGTTGTGAGAAGGAAGGGAAGTTGTGACTGGATCAGATTCGGATGTGGAGTTTTGAAGATAAATCTTTTACACCAGCAGATATATATACAGACTTGACAAGACTCATATGCAAATATAGAAGATGAATATATGACAAATCCATAGAGAAGATTATAGTAGATTTGTAAGAAGGATATTTGAGCAGCAATGTCCATCATCCGTTGAGGAAGCAACATTGAAGGTGGAGAATTATTCTTGCCCCCGCAGTATATCTTTGTGCTCATCAGTATTTATATGTATACTTCATGTATTATGTGTATTTGCGTGTATTTTTCATGCTTCCCATGTTCACTTTATGTATTATGCGCATTCAAGCGCGGCTTATCTGTATTCAAGTGCATTCAAGTGTATACCTTGTGACTTATGTATTCAAATGTGGCTTATATGCATTCAAGTGTATTCAAGTGTGGCTTATATGCATTCAAGTGCATTCAAGTGTGGCTTATATGTATTCAAGTATATTCAAGCATATTCAAGTGTGGCTTATATGTATTCAAGTGCATTCAAGTGTATACCTTATGATTTATGAATTCAAGTGTGGCTTATATGACTTATGTATTCAAGTGTATTCAAGTGTGACTTATGTATCCAAATGCATTTAAGTGTATACCAAGTGACTTATGTGTATTCGAGTGCCTTCAAGTGAATACTTTGTGGCTTACATTATGCTTTATGGGTGGTCATGCGTACACTTTGTGACTAGTATCCATGTGTATACCTTGCGTCTTACTTGTATTCATGTGTATATCTTACGACTTGCGTGCATTCACACTTTGCGACTTATGTGTATTTATGGGTATACTTTGTAACACACATGTATTCCGGCATATACTACGTGTATTTATGTGTTTGCTTCATTCTAGATGTGCCTTCAACAAAGATTACCCCATGGGTGTTTATGATTACTAAATAAGAACTGTGTCTATCAAAATACCTCTTGAATTGGGAGGTACTAACAAATTAACTTATCTGGAACTAAATTATTATTAGAAATGTAATAATGGCAAGTAACTATCAAAGTGAAAAGGTAGGATTCTCTCAAACTTGGGATACAAAAGGGATTGAAGAAACCAATTAAGAATAGAACCTTAGTTAATCTTGCAAATCAGGTTGATGTGCGAAGGGGCTTCAATGTTGGGTACCTTGAATAAATTTGATACAAATCAAGTTTTAACAAAATTGATTACATAAGTATAAGTTAAGTTAAATCGTGGACCCATAACCTGCAAACCCTAGGTCATTCTCACCTCAAAATTGGTTTAAAGTGATTGCTTGAGGACAAGCAATCTTTGGGTGGGGTGGACTGTCATGTCCCTGAAAGTATTACACTAAGATAAAAAATACATATAAAAGAAAGATATTAACAGTTTAATATAATTATAATTATCATAAAATAATATTATAATTATAGTTATCAAATATAATAATATTTTGATATTATTACGATTATAATTGTTATAAAATATAACATATGAAGCCAGTATATAAATAATATATTGAAACATATAATATATATATTAAAAGAAATAAGTGCAGCGATCAAATAGAATATAGCCATAGGGGATATGAATTGTATCGAGTGAGTATCGAGGTCTCACTACGGGAATATAAGATAGTATTGCCATTATGGTAACCTGTAATGACCCCATTTTCGGGTTCTCATGCAGCTCAGTCGGAGCTGACTTTTTGGGTTGGTAACAACCAAATTACTAGAGTATTTCAATGTCATCATTGTGTTCAGGCGATCTAGTGGAGTTGTATGACACTTTTCGGAGGGATTTTGGGCAACTTGTCAATACTTACTATTTTTAGTAAGTTTTAGTTTGGACACTGTTTCGGTGACTTGGATGGTTTTGTCGGGGATTGTTGGCAGGGTTTCGTTGTGATCTTCAGTTTGGCTTTTTCTGGAGATGGATTTGATTGCATGGGCCGAACTTGCTGTTTTTGGAAAATTAGGGTTTTTGGCCGTTTCGGGATTTTTAGTGTTGGAGATGAAGCTTCTTGGCGAGACCTTTCCAACGGTCTATAGATCACTAAATTCCGAGGTCATATGAGCCTCCGTTTTAAAGTCCGTTAATTATTAATGTTTATTTAATATTGGACTTTGGGTTATAATGGTTAAGTGACAAAACAAAAATATTATTAAAAGAAATTAAAGTCTAAAGGGAAATATTATTTAAAAGTCACTTAAGTCTTGGAGTGAGCGCCTACCTTGAGAATATTTAAAAGTGACTTATCTTATGAAGGGGTTAAAAAATAAAATAAGCTAAAGTTGAGATAAAAATAAAGTAAATTAATAGGCTTTTCCTTGTGGCATCGATTTCTCTTGAGGACTAGGGTTTCATGGTCACCCTAACTTGGAGTTCTTAAAAGAGCTTCTTTTGGAGTCATTGGAGCTTATGGATGTTTGAATATTTTGATGCTTTGGCTTTGGAGCTTGGCTCTGAGGTGGATTTCGACTTGTTGAGACGAAAATCTCTTCAAGATCGCCTTTCTTCGTGTGTGAAAGACCACATCAAGAGAGGATTTTGGAGGCTTCATACAGGAGCTTCAATTGTGCTACAAGTTACAGGTTGCAAAGCTTATTGGATGAAGATTTTGATCAAGTTTTGAAGTGGGGATTGTGAGATTTTTGGTTGGTAAGTTTTGTTGCATTTGGAGATGATTTAAATATTTTTTCATGGTACTGACAGTTGAACCTGAGAGTCAGTTTTCTGCTCATAATTCTGAAAGGAGATTTTTAAACCATCTGGGTATTGTGTCAAATAAAGGGCCTATTGAAGGCGCTTCCAATGAGTACTGGATTGTGAATTAAGGTGAAAGATTTAATTTTTAAGACCAGGTCGAACTTTCTGGGTGGGACACCCTTGCTGGAGTGGAAATCACAGTCTGTAAACTGCAGATGATTGGCGCCTGTTGAGGGTTGTAGAGGACTGTTTGGGTGTAGTGTTTGGGAGATTGAAACAAGGGTTTGAGCCAAGAATAACTCTGCTTCAGATCACTGAACTTTGAAAGCCTTATCTCTTGCTTTGTCACATTGACTAGACCCTGGTTGCAGCCGTTGAGGGTGAATTTACCATTGCTTCAACGTTTTTGGAGATCTCATGTCAGTGGAGACTTGGATGTGGACAATAAGAGGTTATATCTGCTGTTAAAGTTTGAAACAGACCTGTAAGTGATTTTCAGAAGTTATAATAAGCTGTTAAATTGACTTCTTTACTGTTGTCTTGGGTCTTCCCAGGTCTGAAACTAGTAATGTCCTATGCTATTGTTGAGTATGTGAAATCTGTAATGCTGCTATGTTCTAAATTAAAAGCTGAACAACTGTAATTTCCTGATGCTTAAATCTGATTATTGAAAGCTTTAAGAAAAGCCTAGCTTAAGTGCTCTTTCTTTCCATTTTATATTCCATACAATATAATCTTTATGCAAACTCAAACTATGAATGGCACATAGAATCCAAAGCAATTATAGTCTCAAAATACCAATCTGCAAGACAGTAGACTCAGTGAGCAAACAAAGAAAGAGAAATCAGGGAAGAAAATAAATTTTAAGAAAAAAATTATTACATTTCAGGGTAGTTCATTATATAACCGAAAGCTTTCATCAAAGGTATGACCATTGCGATGGACGAAGAGACTGGTGTATACTCCGGAATACGGAAACATTCCTCCCTGCACTCAAAGTTAAGGAATGTCGATCATTTCTCCTGAGCGACTTTGTAAAGGCACAACGTTTCTTCCACGGGGGAGTTTTGTTTGGTGCTTAAAAGAAAAATGCCTGGAATGAGGCGACAAACAGGCATTAAGACTTCATCTACAACTTCATACTTGCCTCTGATTGAACAACTTATACCATATGGGCAGTCACCTAGTATTATCGAGGATATTCCTTAGATGATCAATGGGAGCTGACATCCTTGTTGTCGATGATTATATCAGATTGGATATCAAGTGAACAAAAATTGCTACATTTTCTCAATGTTATCAAGCTCATACTTTGGCTGCAACCTACTTGGTTGATACTCTGACATAGAGAATTACATCTATACTCATTGCCAATTATTTTCTCTCTACTATCATGTGGGTTCCAAAGCTATCAACCATTCGATTAGACATTACCAAGAGTCAATCTGTAAAAAGAGTTTTATTTACATTAGCCAATAAATTCATATACGTTAGAGATAAAACAAAAGACTGAGGGGGATCAACAATTAAGAAAATAACAATAACTAAAGGTAGTGATTAGAGAAGCATTGATTAATATCTAATTAATATTAATGATAGGTCATGACCATTCAGGCGGTCATCTCAATTACCAAGAGATATATCTCTTCTTATTAGAGATATAAGGAGACAAAAGGAAGTATGGAAGAATCATCATGGGTAGTTATTGATTAAAGGAAGGACGAAAGGAAAGCTCCAACAACAGTAGCCGAACAGAGGTAAGTTGCATATGATATCTTGTAAATATGTTGCAATCTGTGGATTGACAGTCTATGTATTTAATTAATAGGTGAACAGTAAGTTGCAAAGAATCCAATATCTATTGGAAATAATAGGCTGTGCATCTATATAACACTGAGTTATCATTTACTGCTGGATATAAATAATAGATCTGTGTTATTAATTTAATATGCAAGGAACAAAATCTGTATCTACACTATGGATTTATATTCATATTATGTCATGTAATTGTTAAATAGTCAAGATCAGAATCTGTGTTTTGCCAGAAACAGAATGGAATAATATTCATATTATGTCATTGATTTAATAGTGAGAATTTGTGTGTTTATATTAATTATATTATGTCTGAATGTAAACAACTAGCCATGATAGGGAGTTGAGGGCCTACGAGGAGGGGAAACAGCGTTGGGGTCACCCTCTAAGTACACCACCCATATGGATGGCAAGGGCCGCATGGGCAAAGAGGGGTGTACTGCTCTTGGGCTTAGAGGGAATGACTATCTAGGACACCCTACTGTAGTTGCACCCTCGACCTCTCAATGTGATTAAGCAATAATGGTTCTGATATGTGGGATCGGCAGTAGGACACCTCACTAGGCACACCACCCATATGGATGGCAAGGGCCACATGGGCCAAGAGGGGTGTACTACTCTTGGGCCTAGGGTAGAGGGTTCCTTGGGCACCCTATCAGACCATTATATGCAAGGAAGAATAAATTAGGGAAAACCAAAGAAGACTCAATGCACTCATAAAATGATGTTTTTATTTATACATGTCTACTAACATATTTGCAGGTTTAAATAGGTAGTTGTATCCCTAATCATGTTCTCTTGATTTTCTTATATATGCATCCTAATTAATATTATCTTTTAAACATTCTCTAACTCTATTTTGCAGGGGTCTACTCACACTATAAACATTCCCAAACCCAAGGTGATCACTTGAAATTGATAGATTAGGGCAGATTCAGGGTTATCCCAAAAAGGGGACATTACACTGCATCCAGAAATATTATTAAGTCTTGCAAATATTACCAGTTGGTAAAAACCCATTCCTCATGAGATTTTCAACTCTGCACATACACTGGAGGAAATAGACAAGACAAACAACATAAAATCCTATGACGAAATATCAACAATCATCTAGGGAGTATTTTCCAACCTTGAAGATGATACTCTTCATGGAGGTTTTCGTCCCCACAAAGTTCAGAAATCAAACTGCAAAACTTCTCTCCAGTTAAAACTCCAACATATCCAAAAATGAAAGCCAAACTTTGTTTTTGCACCCTTTCCAAATGTAACTTCCCACCTTTCTTGAAATTCCCCTTTTTTCTGTTCTTTTGATTTAAATTTCACTTCACTTAAGTTCTCCAAAAAATATTATTTTTGTTCACCTTTTAATAAACCCCATTATAACTCCGTTTTTGCAAAAATTAATTTATTGCTAAATTAAATAATAAGTTTAACTTAGGAACTTTTATTATTCAAGGGGTAAACGCTTTTGACCGGAGCTATGAACCGGAATACAACCATTCAATAATACCACCCCAATGGGGTTTGAACCTTGGTGGCAAGAACAACAATGCCACCATTAAACCATCACACCATGCCAATACCGGCAGTTTAACTTAGGAACTTTACCATTAAATTAATTAAACATTTATTGGCATATTATGAGAGGGGACATTACAGGTCTATATAATTACTTTTTGCATGTAGTCTTTTGCAAAAGAATCATGCTGATTTTGGCATGTGGATGTTACAAATGAGCTACAGAATTTTCATGGTACATAAGCAAATCGATGAGCATCTAAAACCATGTTGCATATATTCATATTTATTAATTGTGTTTTAAGTACATCTTGCATGCCTGGTAATTTATAAATTGAATCACTAAAATGAATGTGTGGAAATAATGCCCATGCTACTCTATTTTGTTTTTCCTTTTGAGGCTACTCTTTATATTCTAGCTTCTTGTTTTCCTTGTTTGATTAGATATGAAACATGTCTATTTAAAAAAAATGTATCCCTATAGGATGACTTTTGAAGCCTTGTAGCTAGGCTATAGGGCTTGTTCAATCTTGAGGAATTGTATTATTAGCTCTTGAGCTAGTATCCACCACCTCATTTGTCAATGTTCAGCCCAAATATCCATTTGAGCATTTACCACCCTTGTTCATCTAACTAGTAGGGTCAACCATCTGGTTGTGTCAAGGAATTGAACTTTTACCTATATAGACAATCGGCCTAGCATTAAATGCAAACCTTTTAGAATGTGTAGAAGTTCATTTACCTAGATAGGTTTCAGACTTTCCTATAATCTGCAAAGATAAGAGGTCAATTGGGAATACTTTTATGCATCTGCCCTGTTGGCATCATTGTCTTTGATGCAGTGGTTTAGACTTCCTTTGTGATCTCCTTATGAATTTCTGCTTTTATATTCAGCACATCCAAGTACCGGTTCTAGATACACATCATTCTTTACTTGATCTCCATGGATGAACAAAGTAGTTTCTTTAATGCCAATTAGGTTTATCTACCTTCCTATCTACCAACTTTAAGTAGAACATTCTGATTTATACTAGTCTTTAGATGATTAGATCGCAATAATATTTAAAAAAATTGTATAAAAAAATTGTTTAATTGATGTATTGGTTTTATTTGACTAACTTTAACTAAATAGTTAGTGCATGTACTCTTTTGCAAAAGGAATCTGCCATTGTTAGGGTGTGGATGCTATAAACTAGCAACAAATTTCTCATGGTTCATATGGTGATTGATGACTGACTGAATTTAAGTTGTTGGTTCGGGTACAGGTTCAACTTTGGGTATGGGTTTGGCATATGGCCGACTTGTTTCCTAAGTTTAGTACAAATGGGTGCGGCAATACATATATATCATAGTTACAAGACTTCGATCCGTTCCAGACTAGTTTGGCTGATTTTTGACTTGGACTCAACTCTCATTTTTATAGTTGTATTTGGTTGCTTTTTCCATGCTTAGATAGGGCTTTCTATAGTTGCAAGTGACCAATTGGAAAGGGAGTTACAAAAAGCTAAGTCTTTGCCAAGTTTGGGTCATTGGGATTCACCTATGCTTGCTCTCCTTGGGACTCACCGATTTGGGAAAGTTTAAGCAACTCCTGTAACTTTGATATATATATATTGTTGGCGTAAAATCTAACACCTCTGGAGTGCAGGTTTGTACGGACAGCTATGTACACTACGCAATGAGTGCTCTTCAAATTAGGAGGGGAAGCTCACTCGTTGTGCTGGAATGCATGGAAAAGAAAAGTAATCTAAGTCCTATCTTTTTGTTCTCAGCTGGAAGAGGCACAAGGTTAAGAAAACCAAGAACGTTGCAGCTAAGGATTTTCTGGTTTCGCAGATCATTAACTACAACTAAGCTAACTACTTTAAATCTATCCAGTTTCCTCAAGAAAACAGAGCATGAGGAAATGGAGCAGGGTTTGACTATCGGACGATAAACGAGTTTAGATTCTCTACTTGAAGGCAAGGTGGCGCATCTATCATCTCAATCTAAACAAGCTTATTGGGCACAAACAGATTTAAGAATTTACCATGACAATCTTATGAAACCCTATGTGGCATAACACTTGATCGAAATAGTAAAGACTTCACAAACAGCTTTATCACCACAATCTCACGAAACCCTATGTGGCATAACCCTTGATTATAATGATAAAGATTCACAAAACAGATTTATCACCGTAATTTCTCGAAACCCTGTGTGGCATAACGATTGATCACAATGGTAAATATACATAAAACAGATTTATCATCTCAATCTCTTGAAACCCTATGTGGCATAACAATTGACCTCAATGGTAAATATGCACAAAACAGATTTATCATCACAATCTCACGAAACCCTATGTGGCATAACACTTGATCATAATGGTAAAGTTGCACAAAACAGAAAGAATTCACCATTACAATTGCATGAAACCCTATGTGGCATAACAATTAATCGTAATAGCGAAGACACATGAACAAATACCAAAAGAGCAATATTGAGGGCAAGGTAGGCGCAGCATATATTTCTCTCTCAAGCAAAAGTTATTTACAAATGAGCAAAAGCTCTTATTTATATACATCAAGGTGTAGGGAACCCTAAAATCACCTTGAGTCATCTACAGTTCTTGCAATGCATGCAAGATTTTGCCAAACCCTAATGAAGTAAACTATACAGTAATGGAAACTACCATCAGTTAACTGAAACATCTAATCTAAAAATGGACAATTGTGCGAGCATGCACGTCCTTATTGAAAGCGAGTTAACTGGAAGACTATCATCAGTTAACGAAAACCCTAAATGAAACTCCAAGTGTGTAAAGCTAATCTCAGAATAGATATGCATGAGATGAGACATCGAGTTAACTTGAGAAGGTAACACCAAGTTTAACTCCTGTGTGTAATGTCTATCCTGAGAGGTGGGAACTGAAGTCTACTGGTCGTGATCTTGAACAGTCAATCCCTCAACGAGATTGTTAACTGCATCAGCATCTGAAAGTCAGCAACTTGAGCAATCTTGGCAATCTTTGCACACTCAAACTAACATTTCACTGACTGGTAATCTTTGGCGGCTCCGTAATTGAAGTGATGGACATTATCTCTTCTGCAGCTTGATGCTTCTGACGCTTTGGCATGACAAAACTGTGAGGTTTGACTGCGCACACTCTAGTTGTGAGAAATGCAAATGAACTTGCTGCACATGCAAAACTCCAACGGTATCAACCCTCTAAACCGACTTTGGAAGACAATCAGCCATACGAGGCATGCAATCATGTGAACTTGAGTAACTACACCTGTCAACCCTTCGAATACGCTTGATACAAATCGGTCTCAGCTTCTCTGATGAAGTCATGAATTAAGACCGATTTGGTCTTGAATTCAATCTGTGTGTACTGTACTCTGAAAAACTCGCCTGTTGACTGTGAACTTGACTATGTTCTGACAAGATTTCTGGAAAGCTAAAAAAGCCTGCTGAGCTAAAAATAGCCTATCGAGGGGTTAGGCGAAAATCTGAGATATGGGTTTTGTCCAGAAAAGATTCTAAGACAACCCAGAACGTCAGTTGCGAAAATCTAACTTCTACTCGACCATGCAAAGAGTTTTCAGTTGAGAAAATTAGAAACTCGAGAACGAATGCTCTGGAGTTAAAAATTCCTGAAAAATCAAATGCACGATTTTAATTCGAAGAAACTATATAGAAATGATCCAGATGCTGAGACTTGTCGAATTTTGCCAATTTCAGGAACATGCGAATTGAAATCTGAGAGAAATCTGAGATTGAAGGATGCAAAAGACGTTTTTATTATGTCTTCTTCTGTGAAAATCGCTCAAGATTTCTTTGAATTGCTGAGAACTGTGAACTTTAACCTGCAAAAGAATGTGATTGGAGAAATCGCCTTTGCAAATAGATGAGAAATCTGCCTTTGTTTGAGAAATACGAATCTCCCTTGAAAATACGCCTTGTGAATGAAGAAAAACGAATTTTGCTTGAAAATACGCCTTTGCCTTGAAGAAAAACGAATTTTGCTTCAAAATTATGAATTTCCTTTGACAAAATTTGCCTTTGAGAATTACGATTTTCCCTTTGAAGAAAATATGAATCTCCTTGAAAAATACGAATTCTCTTGAAAATATGAATGATAAATGAAGAAGGCGCCATGCTTAAAGAAGATGAAATTCGCATTAATCTGACAACTGCAAGAATTCAAAACCCTGACAATAATAGAAGTCCTCTGATTGGTTGCCCTTCAGTTGCACTGCCACTGACTGGAAGCTCAAATAATAATAAAATATTTATTATCATGCAATTAGCAAGGGTGCTAAAAATAGAAAATTGCTATTTATAAATAAGCAAATTTGGAACTTCAGTTGACAACCCGGGTGAAGCTCTGAGATTCATCGTGAGACTTCAACGATTCCGAAAAGTCATCTTTTGAGCACATAGGCGTCCATTTGCTCAAGATACTTCATTTTTTACTAACTCCCTATTTAATAGCTGACAGCACTGTTACGACTGGCCAACTTCGACACTGATTTCCGGATGACCGGGTGATGCTGAGACTGATCTGAGATATTCATCGGAAAGCCTACTGAACAAGGAAGAAATGTCTGCTGGGAGACATAACTGCAAAATCCATCGTTTAACTCCTTGAAAAATTAAGCGCACCTGATTAAATTGCTTTACGGGTTCCAGACTTGGCCATTTTCCTAAACTGCCGTCTGACACTTCAAACGGCTGCTGCCGGCAAACGGTGAACCCTGCTAATACGAGACGAAGCTCACTGCATGACTGGAGACATTCTGCATCCAACGACTGTATACACGACACCTGAAAGCTGAGTTAAGGGCCTCAAAAATAAAAGTGCCCCTGGCTCTTGGTTGCACTGGTGTCATTTTGACGAAAGTCGAACTTTCACCAAAATACCTACTTTGACCTCTGATATCTGGAGCTGGGATGACCCGATTCAGGCACAATCTGTTTTAACGGACAGCCGAAGAGCCCACAAGAGAAGTCTCTGGAGGTGACGGAGCAAGAAAACTGCTTCTAAGACCTCAAAAACTCCAGTGCGTATTTTATTTAAAATTACCGCTCCAGACTTGGTCATTTTCCGGATATCTTCACTTTGCAAGATTACACTAAAGATCTCGCACGCACGAGCGACTGCCAAATCCCGAAGGCTGACGACTATGCTCGTTGGAAAGATAAAATGATAACGCTCAATAGTCGTGAAGACTTTGAACGCGAACGAGCTCATCTGACAGGCCTAAAGGCTAGACGCATCTAGACTGTAAAAATACACTGAAAATCATTTGTTGGTCCGCCCGTAAAATTACGTGCTTGGTAGAATCTCGCCGACCACCCGAACGCCGGATTGACAAGCGAATGGTGCGTTGCGGAGCTGAGCTAGAATACTACTGATGTTAGGAAGACTCGTCGCAAATTTTGCCATCCGAAGGGTCCTTTAAGCCAGCCCTGGCTTATACTTGCACTGGGAACAAACGAGAAGCTCGAAACGTGAAAACTCCATTTTAAGCTGATCTTCGGATGACTGCCACCGGAGTTCTGAAACTCGAATGACCGCGCTTGATATCTCGTTGGATAAGCGGACTAGTCGTAAACAAATTGACTGTATTCGCCATCAAAACTGTCGAGATTTACCCCCTCCTTAAGATGGGCGCCCTCAGGCTAGAGGCGCGCTTTTGCCTGAAAATGACAAATTTCTCACATCTGACAATTTAGGGATTTCAACTTCTGTCGCTGTTTGCCGGAGCTGTGGGTCTCAGAATGCTTCGCTGGAGGGCTCGACGGATAGCCAGACTAATTCTGAAGAGATTGACTGTATGCTCAAGCATTTTAAACAAGATCTTGACCTCCAACAAGTTGGGCGCCCCTGGGCTATACTTGCACTTTCATGCTTTTTCTTGAGAAATCTTCATAAATTGATCACTGAAAACTCTGTTCTGATCATTGAAATGACCGTGTGCAATGTGAAATGCCGTCGTGAGATGCTCCTCCATCGTGAAAAGCTCCATTCTGAGTCATTGCTTCAGGTTTTGTTCAATATAACTGACTTTGACTGACAAACTATTGACAAAAACTCCATGTTTGATATTGCCCAAAACTGTGTTTTACAACATTTTAGCAAGGTTTAGACTATTTCATGCAAAATGCCTTGATGAAGCAAAAAATTTGGTTTGGGTACAACATATATATATTATATATATGGTCTATGTGCATTCCAACTTGCATCTCTTGTCACATAAATAAGAAAGCCAATTACAACGAGGGGGAAACAAGGAAATTGGATATAACCCCTAAGTGTGCCAACTTAGACGCTTTTGTTTCACAATGTACCTTAGTCTCTTCAAATGAGGCAAGATCTACACATGACATGGCTAGTGGGAGTGGCGCTACAGCTGCTGGTCATTCAAACAAACCAAATATTGACCTTGATGCTCTCAATGAAGAGCAATATGTCCTTGATGCTCTCAATGAAGAGCAATATGAAGATTATTGATTATGAAGATTCCAATATGAAGATTATATAATTTACCAAATTTCGATGTCCAATCAATAATCTTCATATTGCTCTTCATTGAGAGCATCAAGGTAAATATTTGGTTTGTTTGAATAACCAGCAGCTGTAGTGCCACTCCTACTAGCCATGTCATGTGTAGATCTTGCCTCATTTGAAGAGACTAAGGTACATTGTGAAACAAAAGCGTCTAAGTTGGCACACTTAGGGGTTATATCCAATTTCCTTGTTTCCCCCTTGTTGTAATTGGCTTTCTTATTTATGTGACAAGAGATGCAAGTTGGAATGCACATAGACTAAATTCTCTATTTTTTGTGTAGCAAACTGGTTTCACTTAATTGAGTGGATAAAGGAGTATGTACTCCAATTCTACTCAGCCAAAGAAGAGCTTGCAACTTGTTGAAATTGCATGCAAACACAATACAACATTTAGAATTATAGAACATATTATATAGCAGCAAAAGAAAAGTAAGGAAGCTAAAAAACCAAAAATTCCTGACTTTGGATGGAAATTGGGAAAGAACGCACTTCAATAAGACCACTTTCTTGTGACCTCTTTGCCATTATGCTTCCATTTATAATTTTCTCATCCAAGTTCAATTTCTCTATGGTGGAAACATTTGGACCATAAATTTTTTGTTGCATGAGAATTTTTGCTGCACACAAATTTTTCTTTGCTCGATTTTTGTGATTTCTCTTCTTTCTCTAGCTTGTGTAAATGCTACTTTGTGCAAAGTCTGCCCTAGGGTTTTTTTTCCATGAATTGTACTCACATCTTTTGCATGTGAAATCCTAACATTTTCTACATACCTACTATGCACAATTTTTCTATGCAATACAAACTTTTGCACCCATATTTCTCTTTGATTGACTATTTTTTGTTGCAATTTTTCTCCTTTCTCTAGTGTGTACAAATTTTGTCCTAGCTAGATTGCACAATAAGGTTTTAACATGTGAACTAGGCTTTCTATGAGAACATGGAGTTCCTATTAACACAATATCTTAAACTCTTCACCTTCAGAAGGTCTTTTCACCACAAAACATGTACACGAGTCTTTCTTGCTGAATAGTTTTGATTGAAACTTTGGGCCATGAATTTTGGAATCTTTTGACATTATTTTAGAAATATCCATAGGAATAATTGCCAATTTGCAAGCAAGGATCACTAAACTTGAATAGGTTCAAGCCACCCCTATCGATCACCCTTACTTTTAGCAACTCAATGAATTGGTCTTCAAAATTAAGGCTCAACAATTGGAGATTACTCAACATAAACATCTTAAAAAAGAAACTATGGCCCAATAACACTCTATCCAAAAATAAGTTGAGGAGCAAAGTTCATGGGTGCAAGTGGTTAAAGGGATGAGACACCTCTTGTGGTTGGGATGGTTGTCTAAGTAACCAAGGCACTCAACCTTCGTGTTTGTGGCCTCCCTAAGCTAGTCAATCCTTTGTAGGTGGGTCACAAATCATTGCATGAATGCTTAGACTTAAGGATATCTCCCTGAATAGGTCTTGGCATTATTCAAGACACCCTTGTCATCTAGTTCCAATCTGCAAAATAACATTTACAAAATCTTGAGGAAAATAAAAGAAGCTCTTCTCCCTACCTCAATAGATTTATCTAGAAATGGATCTTACAAGACTCCAAGTAGAGGAGCTTCGGCAAGCTCATATTCAAGTTGCAGCTACCAAGAAAGAAAACAAGTGGGCTATTATCCAAGATTGATTGCGAGGCTATCATTCGTGACTACCACCTTGGATGATCACACTTTAAACCATGAACATTACGACAACCTCGTGTCTCAATGGGTATGGATGGTGGTGGCATTTCTATTGCTTGTTGGAATTGTAATGGTACCATATGGTCTTCTCTAGGTACTTTCTAAGATGCTTTTTCTTCCCGAGATCTCATCCTCGTCATAGAGACCCATGTGATCCCTAAACAACTCCTCCCTATAGTCACAAGTTACTCTTGAGTTTTGGCGTATCGACATGAAACTCATAGATCATTCGATGTCTATGGTTCTGGTGGAGTGGTTCATGATAGCTTTAGATCCAATTTTTTGTCCGTAGCTTCTATGGTACATGTCTTGTAGGTTTAGAGGGGTCCATATTCTACTCTAGATGTTTTCATTGTTATGTTACTTCCCCCATGCCTCTTCTCTGTTCATCATACATGTTGAAGGGGACTCGTACTTTGATCTCTATCCAAAGATCACCAAGTACTCCACTATTGGTAATATCATTCTTTTGGGTAACTTTAATGCTCATATGGGTACTCACCAAATACCTCTTCACAATCTTGTCCATGATGAGTTATGCCTTAAAGATGGATCCTTAGGAGTTTTGTTTACAAAGAATATCTTTTGACAATAATATTGTAGTCTTAAGGGGTTTCCTTGCTACCCCAACTTAGTAGGTTCAGTTGCTTTCTCTATGGAGGCGGTGTGAGTGTTGTGGACTAATACTCACTAGTAGATCCTTCATTCCCCACATTTGTGATTTCCGTATTTCTCCACTACTCTTGCTTGTTGACCATGCTGCCTTGATGTTCAACCTCCTTGCTGATTTTCACCCAATTCACCCACTCCATCCTACCATGCTCCCCCCCATCCTAGACACACCACAATCCGCTTTGACGATGATTTCCCTATTGACTATGCTGCCCATCTTTCCCATATTTTGTTTGGGTTCTACTCCCTCCCTCATCTCACCAACAATTTCTTGCATGAGTTATTATGTCAAGCCCTTTGGAATGTTTCTATAGTATAAATTACTCTAGCTCACCTCAGCACCATGGATTCTGTCCTATGAACCTATGTTATGATTATGAGTGTAAATCCCTTCATTAGAGATTTTGGTTTTCCCTCACCCATGACCCTACCTCCATACCCTCCATTTGCAGGGAGTATCATTGCCTATTCTAACACAAGAAATGAGAGTTTCTTGCATTTAGATGACTTGCTCTCCTCGCTGATCTCCACCACTCCCCGAAGGCCTTTTGGTGCACTCCTCTCGCAAAAGACAACTGCATCCAACATCAAACCTGAGGCATGGATTCCATATGCTAGTTCTCTCTATGTTGTACTCAACCAACCTGATGTCATTATTTCCTCTCCATTGTCATTCTCTATTGTTTTCTTTAATTGTACCATCAAGAGGGCTATTTTGAAGTTGTGTACCAGCAAAAACAATAGATTGTCAAGGCCTCAAAGTTGAGTTCCTCAAATATGGTGTGGAAGCCCTTAACTTCCCTTTGGCAAAAAAATGGAATGAGGCAATTTGTTCAATTTTTCCTTGGTCATGGTACCAACACATAATTCATCTTATTCATAAATTTGAAGATGTCTCCAATCTTGACAACTACACAACCATTACAATTCAGCATTTGTATGCCAAACTTTATGCCATGGTGTGAGACATGCAACTTTCAAGGCACTTGAGTACATTTGGAGAGACTACCTAACTATTGATCACATCTTTACACCGATCTTCCAAAGTCTTTTGGTGTTTTATAGACCTCAATAAGTTATTTGACTAAGTTCCAAAACTGGCATAAGTGTTGGCCAATCTGTTCTGTTTGAATCATATCGATGTCATTTATTTTTGTTTGGGATGCACATAGCACAAAGGAGTTGCACAACCAATTAGTGAGGGTCACTGTTTTGTTTCATGCAAATTGTTCTCTATGACTGTGTGGTTATTCCTGCTAGCTGTTTTAATTGTGTTTATATGACAGAAACAAAGCGCTTCTCTATTGTGTGGTAGCTCTGCATAAAGCTGTTCTTTGCCTATATATTATGTTCTGAATTTTTAGATTGTTTACAGGGAGACTTGAGCAGTTACCTCAAAAAGAAAGGGCGTTTACAACCTGCAAAGGCAGTGAGATTTGCACTTGAGATTGCCAGGTCAGTTCAATCTTCCCCTCTTCAATTTAAACTGGCATGGTATATGTCTTTGAAGAACATCAATGTATATTGAAATGAATAATCTCCTAAGGACCTTCGACCTAATTAGAAAATCCTGAATAATGAAACTTAAATTTCTTAAATAGCTAGCTGACAAACCTTAGAAGGTTTCCTTAACAGTGATACATACAGTACAATATGATGTATGCAAAATGAATCTTATATAAAAACAGTGTTGGCAAAGGATTCACAGGATTCAGAAGCTTGCTCTTAAGCTGCTTAAATAGTTTTCTGTCAAAACTTTATAGACTTTCTTTAGTTGTCATAAAAAATATATGATCATATATTGACATTTCCTTATTATCTGTCACTTTAACATTTGGTAGAATTATGTGGGAATTTTTTTTCAAATCATGTCCTTGAGTGGGCTGACGCTTATTCATGCTTGGATATTCTGTTACTAAACAAATACTACATGAGGTGTTGCTGATAGAAATCTTTAATCAGACTATAGCTGTTTAGATTCATCCTAGAATATGAAGAATTATACATGTGGTTTGATATGCTATGCACAATCATCACATCCTGATCAGCAGTGCAAGAGAATTTGAGAAAGCTGCACAAATGTTCTTTGTCATCCTTTATATTCTCAAGTTGAAAGCATAGAAAATGCAATATTAGTTCACTGTTCAACAGAAAGTAGAAAACTTTGCATAATAAGGAAATGTCAACAAAGGTCCTAATATAAACACATAGTTAAGTTGACAAACTGACAATAAAATGGTATATGATTTAAATTTATGCTGTACCATAGAACTTAATAATTGGAATTGTCTTCAAGAGTTGATTTGACAATGGATAACTATTATAAGCATAATGGTACTATTTGTTTGAGATATGGGGAGCAAAGAGAAATGAACCTTTTTTGATGTGTGACATAATTGCTGATAAAATGCTTTTCTATGGTAATTAAATGCTCACACGTATAGATGTTGCCACTCTTCTTGAGCTGTTTGGACTTCAAAAATTCCAAGTGGATTGAAATTTCACATCTACCCCCCTAATTAAACCAATTTTTCATACTTGATTTTCCATACTAAGCAGATTCACCAAGGACTGCAACAATTCCCTGTGATGAAGAATGAAAGGCTAGTGACAACACATTGTCCAAGCATTCTCATTCGATGGTGACTTTCATAACTTTTAGATTCACTACATTTTGATCTTTAAGAGATTTCTCCTTTAGATTCATGGTCTTTAATACTAGCGGTTGTTAGTACCATCCAACTGACTATCAAATTCCTCTTCAAGTGCTCCGTTGTTTGTTGCCTTATGAGTTCTATTGAAGGATGCTTCAGCAACAACATACACATTAAATGAGATCTATGATATTGACGTTCAATGGGAAATGGTTTGTGTGGTGGAATGTACTGGAACATGGGAGATTAGATGTCATATGCCACTTAGTAAAGCATTCTAGAGCTTCGTACTTTTCTATCCATCCATTTTTTCCTACAAGCAAATGTTCATAGAGATTTGTTGGATGATAATGTTTGTGGCTATGACAATGATTGCTTTTATGGGACTATTTCCCCAAAATGAAAGTTAATATATATTTAAAAGAGTTTTGTTCCCATAGCAAAGATCTTTTGGAATTCAAAGGGAGATAAATTGAATTGTTTTATAACCCTTTGGTTAAAAAATGGGGACCAAAAGTACCAAGTTATTTCAAAAAGGAGATTAAAAAAGAAGATTATTATTATAGACGTGTAAAATTGTAAAATTCTTATTAAAATGAAGGAAAATAATGCATTTAATAAATAGCTATAAAACAACTATTGTGAATGGGTATGTTTATTATAACCACTTTTAAGAAAATATTATAAAAAGGGCTATGCTTTTTGTCAGCGGCATGATTATGAAATTTCTAGTTGGAACATGTCCAACCAGAGATATAGAATATACTCTGGATTGTTCTTGGCCAACACATAGAGAAAATACTTGAAATGATTCCTCCATGTGACCATTAGTCCAAGGGTCTTGGCATTTATCCTCCATAAAGGTGACATGCCATTTACCAGGCGACTTACGAATATGTATCAAATTTTTTAATGAATGACATATTTTATTGATGATCAATTGTTGTGTAATAAAAAATTAAAATTATATATATATATATGAGAAAAAGCACATAGCAATTGGGTTTTATATCTTGATTATTTTGTTTGCCCACAATATCATGATGTTAATAATTAGTTTTGCCTGTATAGAAAGTAGGTCTATCTAAATATTTAAGGTCTTTGTAACGATTATGCATAATCTAGTTCTGCTTGAGTATCTTCCTTAATAAGCGTCTTCTTGCTTTGATTGGCACCTAATTCCTCATCAAATCTAACCTATGTACAATAAGCGTGTTCCATTGTGTTGGTATTTGGTATGCTTGTCTTATATGTTGTAATAACCCACCCTTAATTTTTTCAAATTGCACTCATTAGCGTTAGCCAAAATGCAATGATAAACAACTAAATAAGCAACCCTCCACTTTTTGATCAACCAGATCTCGATGTGGGCAAGGTGAGAGAATACGGTGAGAAGGGGATCTTGCATTGACTGGAAAATCAAGCTAACTGAATGTAAACACCTTCCACTTTTTGATCACCCAAATCTCGATGTGGGCAGGGTGAGAGCATACAGTGAGAAGTGTTAGTTTTATGATCAGAAACGTAATAAGCAGAAAATTCAACACATAAGACAATTAACACAACATTTTTACCCTGGGAAAACCCTCTTACTTGAGGGAGAAAACCCAGCAAATAATCTCTTATATATCAGAAAAAGAAGTGCAGAAATTTTGCATACAAAATCAGGCCCTAAGAATAGACCAAGTCTCATACAATAAAGAATGCCACTTCTCCTTGAAGTGAACCTCAAGTGCTGTAGATGATACCACTTCTTACAAAAATTGGATCTGCTGTTGCTAGGAATGAACTGCTGCTAGAGGTGCGAATTGCTGCTTATGGAAGATGTGAATTTGGATGAATGATTGTGATTTGCAAATGAGATGAAATCACCTCCATTATATACTAAGATAGGCGACCTCTTCACTAGGTCGGCCCCCTTAGAAAATAAAAAATATAAAAATATTATTTGAGACAAGAAGGCCGACCTGCCTTAAACAAAGATATATTAGGGAGAAAAAATATCTCCTGCAGCTACAACACTAACACTCCCTCTTAGCTAGGGAGGTATTTTTCCAGATATCCATGTCATGGAGTCTCTCAACATGACGCCCACAATGGCTACACCCATTTGTGGAAAACCACATCTTAGTCTTAGAGATGTACAAGAGTTCATCACAGAGTCTCTCAACGTGATGTCGTCATGGAGTCTCTCAACATGACGTCTCATCTCAGTCTTAGAGATGAACAAGGGCTTGCAGCTCATATTTCTCTGTCTCAAAGAAATATACATTACAAGGGCTTTCACCTCATATTTCTCCGTCTCAGAGAAATATACACTACAAGGGCTTTCACCTCATATTTCTTCGTCTCAGAGAAATATACACTATAAGGGCTTTCACCTCATATTTCTCCGTCTCAGAGAAATATACACTACAACAAATCTTCATGATGATGTGACTCCCTCTGAAGCTTCAAGTACCCACATCGACCTTCTGACCTCCTCTTCCGAGGATGCCTTTGTTGGTTTGTCTGACTCCCTTTGAATGTTATTTCCTCCTCTTTGAAGAAACATATCGCAATGGTAATCTGTATAGGTTCTCCTGACAAGTCCCAATCGCATGAGCTGAATTTATGCTGGAGTTCTTCGACCATGCAAGAACCTTTCCTTCAGAGAAGGCAACCTTGTACCCTTTGTCCTCCAAGGCTGAAATGGAAACAAGGTTCCTTTTGATCCCAGGTACGAACAATACATCACTCAAATGAAGAGGGACACCTGAATCTAGCTAGAAGGAAGTGGTCCCAGCTCCTTTTACGGCATAACTAGCATCATCTCCAATTATCACTTGTAAGTTAGACTCTTTCTCTACTAAGTCTGTAAGATGCTCTCTGTAGCCTGTGATGTGACGTGAAGCACCACTATCTATCAACCAATTATCATTGTCAGATTGTACATTACTTGAAAGAGTGGAGATGAATAAGAAACCTTCTGAATCGACTTTAGAACTTGGCTCCTTTTGAGATGTCCCTATGTCAATTTCCATAGTAGAAACATGTTGTGTAGACCTTAATTTGCAATCTCGAGCAAAGTGACCATACTTGTCACACCTGAAACATTGAATGTGAGAGAGATCCTTCTTCTTCTTTGGTTCTGGGGCAGAATCTGATTCTTTGTCTCTATTCCTCTTTCTTCCTTTGCCTCTTTCTCTAGAAGTATGTGTAGCAAGAACTTGATTTTCTACATCATGATAGTTTCACCCAATTCCTCTTGCTGCCAATCTGGTTTCTTCTTGAATGCAATCAGCTCAAAGACGATCAAACTTGGGAAACTTATATCTCCCACTGATGCTTTGAACAAAGGGCTCCCAAGATTGGGGAAGACCATTTAGTGCCAACATAACAAGGTCTCTATCTGCAATTATATCTCCAGTAACGCTCAACTAATCTCTCAAATCAGCAATCTTCATAAAGAATGAGATGACTGAATCTTCTTTATCCATTTTTACATGGTGAAGCTGTTGTCTCAAAGCAAGGGCTCTGCTGGTATTGTTGATCTCATACAATCCTTTTAGAGTATCAAACATTTCTTTAGCTGTCTTCAACTTGGAGATGATCGGTACTAGGTGATCCATCACAGAGTCTATTATGATCTTTCTAGCCTTTGTGCCATTTTTCTTCCACTGGATTTTCTTAGTATCATCGGAAGGCTTGGGCATATAACTTTCCATGAAATCAAGAAGATCATTCTCCTCTAATGCAATGAGTACCCTGGGTTTCCAAGAGTTGAAGTTTGAGGCTCCATCAAGCCTATCTTCTACCTTGACACCGTTCACCATCTTCTTTTTCTGCACAAATTCACCTTCAAAGATCTGCCCTTAGGTCTGTAATAATTTGCAACCTTAGATCTGCAATATTTTTCCTTCAAGATCTAGCCTAGATGAAAAGTTGACTAGATTGCTTAAACAAATCTGATCAGATCTTTTCTTAGACCCGCTTTGATACCATGTTAGTTTTATGATAAAAAATGTAATAAGCAGAAAACTCAACACATAAGATAATTAACACAACATTTTTACCCTGGGAAAACCCTCCTACTCGAGGGAGAAAAACCTAGCAAATAATCTCTTATATATCAGATAAAGAAGTACAAAAATTCTGCATAGAAAATCAGGCCCTAAGAATAGGCCAAGTCTTGTATAATGAAGAATGTCACTTCTCCTTGAAGCAAACCTCAAGTGTTGTAGATGATACCACTTCTTACATAAATCGAATCTGTTGCTGCTAGGAATGAACTAGTGCTAGAGGTGTGAATTACTGCTTATGGAAGATGTGAATTTGTATGAATGATTGTGATTTGCAAATGAGATGAAATCATCTCCATTATATACTAAGATAGGCGACCTCTTCACTAGGTCGCCCCCCTTAGAAAATAAAAAATATAAAAATATTATTTGAGACAAGAAGGCCGACCTGCCTTAAACAAAGATATATTAGGGAGAAAAATATCTCCTGCAGCTACAACACTAACAAGAAGGCTTACAAATTCTGAAATTCTCTATGCTACCACTTCTCCAGTGGGGTGAGTAATGAAACCAAGTGCGTGAAAGTAAATCATCGGCTTATTCAACGGGAATTACAAGAAGTAAGCAAATACTTGGCGGCAAGCCAGCCAATCAAAACAAAGTCATCCGCTTGTTCAACAGGCATAACAAGAAAGCAAATGAAAACTCAACCACTTTTTCAATGAGAGTAGCATGTAACATAAAGAAGCTCAACCACTTATTTAGCGGGAGCACCACTTGTTCAGTGGGGTGAGTATCAAGACAAATACAGGAGTAGTCACCAATGGTACTACTAATGGTGTTACATTAAGCTCATCATGAAATATTTCAGTTCATCATATTGCTTCTATGAAAGGAAAATGATAGAAATATGAAGTATAAACTACCACCAAGATGCTACAATGATGATATGAGAACACCCCCACAAAATCTAACAATTATACCTCAATGAAAGGTCCTTCAGAGGTTGATAGAAGGTCAAACAAGTTGCTGCTACAGGTCTGATACACAGGACAACAGTCTGATATGTTTGAACAACAAGCTTAAAACACCAACCAACAATCATAGAATGAGCATAACTTCATCAATACTCCATAGAATCACGCCAAACAACTTGCAAAGGGAAGCACTAAGCTAGGCATCTAAGATGAGCTAGGTAGCAACCCCCCACAAGACTCAAACAACATCCTTTTCAGTTGGGTTGCTGCTTTTTGGCAAGAAGGGGGCGCCCAAGGATGTAGGTTCATTTGCACCAATACGCCCACAAAATGATATGAAGTCCTCCAACCTACAAATGCAGGGCCTAGGGTAGGAAAAAACGACCAGCAAACTGAAATCTTCTAAAATCACTTGCAAAAATGCTTTCAAATTGCTGCAAGAAGAGTTAACACACTAAAACATAGCTAGAAGACATCAAAACAATCCATAATCGAAAACAAATTGAAAATATTTCACCAATAACTCCGATGGTGACTCCTACAATGAAGCTACTCCAATGTCCAGTTAGGGAGTATCTCTCAACTCTGAAACTCGAGCAACTTTGAAGGTTTTCGTCTCCAAAGCCCTTAAGGGATCCAATCCTCACTTCGATAGCATTTCATTATCATCAATCATCATAACCAAATGAAAGCAAATGAGGGAGTATATATAACACTTGGAGACCCAAAAATTTGAAAACCTTTTCCCTCCAAAAGGGTACACCACACATGGGGAGAAAATAAGCTTTATTAAAATTCACTTAAAATCTTCATTTTGGTGTCCACTATAGTCATGCATCAATTTGCTTTTTTAAAAACAACTTATGTTGTCAAATGCTAGGCGTGGGGGTCCAAGGGGCCTTTTTTGACTTTATGAAATTAACTTGCAAATATTTCCTTTTTTGAACTCCAATACTGTTGGAAGCACAAACTGCCAAAAGTAACAAGATAACAAGATACCAACAATTGAAGTTGCCACCACTGCGAGAAATAGAAAGCCTACACTGAACTGCTGCCAAGAATACTTCCAGAAATAGCACTTACTAAAATAGAATATTGCTAAAAATAGTGTGTCCAAACTCAAAATAAGCACATTTTGAGATGTAGTTGTGACTTACTAAAAAATATTAAGTACTAAAAGTAGATATTGCTAAAAATAGCAGTGATTGACCACCAAAGATCTTAGAAAACCCATGAAGACCCAAAAAACTCTCTAGCAAACTCCTACAATATCCTCCTGAAAAGCAGACAAAAATCCTCCAAGAATCTTGAAAACCCTAGAAACACCTTCGAGTAGCCTACTAGACTCTAGAAATAGGCCAACAGTCACTAGAAAGCTTAGGACCAAAAAGGGGACATTACAGTCCTCCCTCCTCAAGATTGCTTGTCCTCAAACAATCGCAAACTATGCACTGATTGATTCAAAGTTAAACTCAATATGACTCCAGGATCCCAAATAAATTTGAGGAATCTGTAGCTTCACCAAATAGGAACATTGTTCCGATGTAATCCCCTTAAGTTCCCCTAGAGGAAGAGCAATCAATCTCAACAAGACCTTAGTCAACTCCGTGGAGAATCACCCCCCACAATCAAAACCTTGAGGCACCCTATAGATAAATTTGAGATAGTTAATGCTAACTTCCTCATTCTTAGCTTCCTGCATTCCATCATTAAGGTCTTAACTGAAAAATAATCTGCTATCCCAAACATAAGTACAAGTGAATGGATTAGAATAGCAATTGATTGGTGCTTGTACACTCCTCCCACACGGATTCTGATTGCCCAAACTCAACATTCCCCTCATCTAAGACCACAAGTCAATCTTGCTAAGGGGCTGAACGGACTGAAAACGGACATACCTGCAGCTCTACAAGGCTGAAATGGTCAACTTGAGGTCTGATTTTTGAAAAATCAGCATCCAAAAAGAAGAACAGTACGACAACACTGAAAAACATCAGCCAAAATGAAACCTTTGCTCATGTCCATGGCTCGAAAAGTCCTCTCAAGTGTCACCAACACACCATAGAGCCAATATTTGCTCATAATCTCTCTCCAATCCATTGGTGGGGACATCAATGGACTCAGAAGATGATTGCAAAGAGAGGTAACAACAACAATTTGTTCATGCCTACGATCCTGGGCACAAAAAACCTCTCCCCAAGTGACCCCATCATGTTGGGGCTGCCAACAATTCATCAACTTATGTGACATAACCCCAAGAAATTTGTGAACATTTGAAACCTCAACACAAGGGCTCACCACACCGACATTAATTGATTCAAGATGATACTCCATTCCTTGCAGTGAATCCGTAAGGCCAACCTACTCATCACAAGGATTCATCCTATCACAACTCATCATAGGAAGCAAATCAATTAGAGACAATGGTTCTTCTATCACGTTGTCTTCATACATCTCAAATAAAGGATTTGGAAATGTGAGCTTTGCTTCCATGTCAAATAGGGGATTATCGTGAGTTTGGTAATTGTTTCCATCTTCTTGCTTGGACCCCATTCCTTGCACAACTTGCATGTAACAGTGTTGGATCCCCCATTAGTCATTCCTTTCAATACTACCTTCCTATCACCATCTTGGAATCTCAACTCCATGGATTTCAAGTTCAACGTGATTTAGCCTAAAGAATGAAGCTACTGCATACCCAAAACAACATTTGTGCCTCTAGTGTTGACAACATAGAAGTCATCATTGACTTCGTGGTGGTTTAACAAGATCCTCAATTGTGTTATCATCCTAACACAAGACATTGTGTTACCATTGGCAACCATGACTTTGAAACCTTTGAATTTTCTAGTCTTGAGCCCACGTTGTGCCACAATATCCTCGTCAATGAAGTTATGCGTAGCACCAATGTCAATTAGAGCAACAACTTGCTACCCTTTCAATAGCCCTGTAAGATTGAAGGAATTGCTTCTTTGAAGGCCAAAGATCCTTGCAAGAGTGCCACCAATTTTCTTCACCTTCCCAGTCTCTTCTTTTGATCCTTCTTTACTTTTTTGTACTTCAGCTTGTTGGTCTGAATTTTCTGATTCTGATCCGTCAATTGAATAGGCCTCCAATTGACGGTTCTTCCCCTTTTCCCAACACTTGTGACTCGGGGCCCATGGCTCTTTGCATGTGAAGCAAAGATTCTTCTTCCTTAGCTCTTTTCTATAATCTTCTTCCACATTCTTTGTGCGGTTTTCTTTGGGATAAATGTTCTCCTTGCTATCACGCCTCTTGTCTCTATCGTGTGAAAAGGTCTTAGGTGGAAATTTGTTCTTTGGGGCTGCAAGCTCCATTCTCCTTGCCTTACTTATCGCCTCATGAAGAGTTTGTGGGTCAAAAGCTTTAACCCAACCCTTCAATAGCTCCATTAGCCCTTCATTGAAAATAACTACAAGCCTCTTTTCCATGTACCAGGAACCATGACAGAGAGTCTCTAGAACTCTTAAATATAAGTGTCAAGTGAACCAAACTGCTTCAGTTGCGCGAGCTCTCTAAAATGTATTTCAGGATCCTTTTTATCAAACCTGTCAATGAGTTTGTTGGTGAACTCATCATATGTAGTTCTCAAATTGTGGCCAAGTGTGATGAGACCATGATACCACCATTCATGAGCTGCTCTATCAAGATGCAACGTGGAAAATTTGATTGCCTCGTCTTCTGGCATGGGTTTGAGTCACAAGTAATTATCGAGCTTCTGCACCCAAGCTCTAGCGGTGCACTTTTCACTACAATCAAAGTGTGCCAATGTTACCTTTCTCAGAGCATTCTGGAAATCTCTTTGCACTGGTGGCGCTCTGTTGTCGACTCTTCCACCCCTTTTTTTTGGTTGGTGGAGGTACTTATCCAAGGTCAATAACTCACGAATCTCAGCTGGTAGAGAAACATACTCCATGTAGGTTGTCTTGACTTCATCTACCAAAGGTATTTTCCCCTCTTGGGCACCTTGGGGCTCCTCCCTATGTGTGAATGTGGGCTAGAATGGTCTAGGAGTGTACCCTAAAACTACTGTAGTAGTGCGTCCTCCAGTGTTTGACTGGTTAGTGGCACTAGCTTCACCTTGTCGCACTTGGCTAACATGTGGAATACCTTGGTTCATCTTTGCCAACAACTGCAACATTATGTCCAACATAATGTCAAACTTTCTTTGTGTTCTTTCATTTGGGTTGGCCTAGTGCCTTCCCCTTGTCTACCATAATCTCAACTGAATTGTCACTATCTCTAGAAGAATCTGAATGGATCCCAAAAATCCTTGAAATTGTCTCTCCTTCTGGAATTGGTGGTGGTTGCCACTGAATTTTCTTTTGGTCTCTACCATAATACCTTATTTCTCTTTCACTCATAGATGATTACAATTGCATGATATGTGTCAGAAGCACAGGCTGGCAGGATAGCCAACACTGATACCACTATAATAACCCAACGCTAATTTTTTTGAAATATGCCCCTTAATTTTTCTCAATGTTTTCACAAAAATACCAGTATCAAACCACTGATTAGCGTTAGCTCCAAATGCAAATCAGCATGGAAAGTAACCCTAACCAAGAATGCGCCCTAAAACCACTTAAGGAAGAGGGGCGGGCATATGGTCAGAGGATCCCTAGGATCTAAACTCAAAATTGAAATTGAATACAACTGAAAGTAAATGATAAGACTCAATGCCAAGAATGTGCACACAAGATCCCTTTGAAGGCGAGGTGCTAACATATGGCGGAGTTCTTATTACAAACTGAAATGAACTTAGGCGGATAACCAGCCATGAGAGTTTCCACGCTACCACTTGAACAGTGGGGGGAAAAACATTACAATGCAAAACTCATTCATCAGCTGAGGCGGGCATCCACTTGTGAGTGGGGATTCACCACTTTTCAGTGGGCACAAAAGAGAGATTAATAAGTTCTTTTTCCACACTGGCGGTAAACCATCCAGGGGTTACAAATGTGAGAAATTAAACACAAATTAATGCAACAAGAAATGACTGGAATAGTACTATTGTTTATAGTCTTACAATATGAATAACAACTGCAAATTACAATTGATTTTACAATAGGAACAAGCACAAATTGATAGAAGATGTTCACCACAAAATTACAAATAATTATCTCCCAAATGCCAAATCATGAACCAAAAATCTAATCTTCTAGAAGTCTGATAATAATAACCAGCAAACTGAAAATGAATAAGCAACAACTGTAAACTAATAAAATGATCACAACTCCTTCAAAATACCTCCAATTGATATGAAATAAATTCAGTGTTCCACGGGCTTGGGGGACAGGGAAACGGGGGGACGGGGAAATGCGTTTCGGAGACGGGGGGGCAAAGGGCCTAAGTTTGGGGACGGCGGGGGGACGGCGGTGGGGTGGTGGCGCTGATATAGTTATACATATACTTATAGTACTTGAAAAACTAGTTTTGAAAAGATGTATAACAGTATAAGAATTACATTTCAAATGAAACTATAGGAAATTAGTAAAATTGTAACATGGCAAAATTTGAAATACTAAATCTAAATATGAAGATATTTGAATGCTAATTGCTAAATAAAATTTGACAAATGAAATTGTCAAATTGGAGATTTCTATTATATCGCCAAATATGAATATTTGATGTCATATGAGATATCACAAAGTCTATAAAGATGATTAATTGATTACATGATTCATCATTACAATGAGTAGCATTACAAAATGAAAAGACAAAATGCCAAAATGTCAAAACTCAAAATGTAGTGAATGGAGGCCTCTAATCATCTACAAACTCCTCATCACTGGAACTGCTGGACTCCACAAGGTCAAGATCCCTCAAGCTCACACCAACCAGCCCTGCATCTGAAGTGGTAGGATCATCCTCATCAATCTGTGAAGGCTCCTCTGGCTCCACATCCCATCGTGCCGCTGGACTCTCCTTGTACACAACTGTCTTGCGGTCCATGAGACGCAAAGCACTGTGTACAGCCACAAGCTTCTCTGCTCTCTTAGAGGTAAGTCTGTTCCTCTTAAGAGAGTGGATGAAGCTATATGTAGACCAGTTCCTCTCAGCAGCTGAAGAACTGGAAACCTGGGATAGCAGACGAATAGCTAGAGTGGTGGTCAAAGATTTCGAACCATGACAATTCCACCACAAAAGTGGGTCCTCCTGTGCCATAGAAACTATATCCACCTTTGCTGCATCTGAATAGCCTCTAAGAGTGGCAAATCTGGTCCACTCAGTGCGAATTGTGCTGGCATCTGTAGAATCATACATCTTCTCTATGCACCTAAAGAAACCTGCCTTCACCTCATCATCCTGAATCGGTGTCACTCTACCTGGTCTAGCCATGTACCACTTAGGATTCAAGGCAAAGGCAGCCATATGCAAAGGAGTGTTCAACTTGTCCCATCTGCGCTGAATGATTGGCCGGATGTGCTCATTGTAGAATGCTAGAGAGGGGTCCTTCACTAGCACAGCAACCCTCATCTGGTCAAGCATAGAGTCGATGCACTCATACACCTCTCCAAGGTTAGATGCATCCCCATCCCCATATCTGATAACCTAGAATACTAGAGAAATGATGGAGACAATGTATTTCGCATCAACCCAAAACACATCACTCTTCACTATCTCCTTCACCCTTCTCCCCTGTGCTGTCTTGGCCTCGGCCCACCTATTCCACTCATTAGTCATAACCATGAGTTGCAATGCCTCTTGCAACTCAATCATTCTCTCCAAGAGAATGAAATATGATGCATATTGGGTCTCCACCGGTTTCAAGAACTTCTTCGCGAAGGTCCTGAAGAGTGCATGGGAAGTGTGGTGGTTGCAGATAAACATCTGCACATCTCTCGCATCGGTGACCACTCCTCTAATTCAATCAATCTTCCCCATGTCCTTGAGTGCATTGTTCATGGCATGCACACAACATGGGGTCCACCAAATATGTCTATAGGCTGCCTCAATGAGTTTCCCTGCTGCGATGCCCTGTACAATCAACTGCTCTAAGGAAGTATGGGCCCTCTGCACATGTGACCATGATGTTGATGAGTGGACGATGGCTAATGTCCGTCCACCTATCCATAACTATACTGCACCCAGATGCCACCCAACATGCCTTCATCTTCTCCATCAAAATATTGATCTTGGAATAGCACTTATCCAAGATCGAGGTCCTCATTTTCGTCTCACCTAGTGGCACATATGATGTTCCTCCCTTCGCCACCATAGCCATCATCTCCCTATAATAAGGAGACCGTGTAACATGAAATGGAATGCCATTGGCAAAGAAGAACTTGCCAATGGATTCATCTATCTCATCTCTCAGCTGCACATTAAACATATTAGCTATGGGGTTACTCTGTGATGTCTGCAACTTGCGTTTCCCTGTGGCTGTCCCCCTAGCGACACTAGAAGTGGAAGTGGATGAAGATCCAAACATCATTCCTCCCGTCTGAAAAGTATGTGGCACTGACGCATGATGGGTTTGCTGAAGGGCTGCCCTAGCAGTCAAAGTAGTAGGGACTGAAATATTTGTGTCCTCTGGAATGCCCCAAAGCTTGTTAAACTCCATTCTATATTTTATATTTTGAGCCTCCTTCAAAAACTTACAAGGCTCCACACCTTTTCCTGTCCAAAAAAGAAAGTGTGCATTCACTCGAGTGATGCTACCAAACCAATCAGTCCCACAAATGTTGCACTTCCACTTCCTTGTTCCCCCACCTGATTGTGATGTGCCTTGTATTCTTGTAGCAAACTGTTTTAGAGGAGACTTCGGATCAAAATGACCCCTAGCAAACTCTGCCAACAATTCTGAAGGGCAGCCTGTACTAGTTGGTGCACTTGCCATGGAACTAGATTGGGCTGCAGGATCAGCCCCATGGTCATCCCCCTCATTCTCAGGTTCAAAATCTGAATCATGTTCACTATGAGAATGGATTTCCATGTCATCCCCACTTACGTCTTGGGTGCTCATCGTGAAAGTGACACTGCATTTCACAAAATTAAAATAAAATCAGCCTACTTTAACAAATTGAAACAATGAAATGCAAATTGAAATAACAAATTTGAAATTTTAATTTTGAAAACAAAATTTACAATTTATAATTTAAAAATCAGCCTACTTTAATTTTATACTATTTAAAAATTTAAATAAAAATATTAAATTAACAAATAATAAAATTTGATGTTGAATCTTGAGGGAAAAATGATGAAGATGAATGAATCATTCATCATTTTGCCCTCAAGATTCAACATCAAATCTGATTTTGAGATGAATAAGAAAAAAAAACAAGTTTAATATTAAAATTTTAAAATAAAAAATTTGATGTTGAATCTTGAGGGAAAAATGATGAATGATTCATTCATCTTCATCATTTTGCCCTCAAGATTCAACATCAAATCTGATTTTGAGTCTTTGAGATGAATAAGAAAAAAAAAACAAGTTTAAACTCAGAAAATAAAACAAAAACAACAAGAAATTTGAAAAAAACTTCAAAAACCCTACCTTGTGCTTGAAAAATCTCTCCAAAATGAAGTAGAATCCTCTTCCTCCTCTTCTTCTTGGTCCTTCTCACTCCTATCACACTTGCAATCTTTTCTTTCACTCTTTCAATTAGACTTCTTCATTGTTTTTCCTCTTCTTCAGCTGGCTGCGAAAAAAATTAGTCTTTGTAAATGTGATTGAAATGATCAAATTAAGAGGTTTTGTGTTGTTTTAGAGGAAGGGGTGGGGCCCATGCCAAATTAGGGCAACAATAAAACAAATAAAAGTAAAAATTTATTTAATTTTTTTGTTTTTGGCGTCCATTGACGCGGCTCTTGACGGGAGACGGCTAGGCGTCTCCCAGCCTCCCGAGAAACGCCTAGGCATCTCCCCAGGAGACTTGGAGACGTGGAGACGTCTCCAAGTTTCCTTGGGAGATGCGGAGACGTCTCCCCATCTCTGGCATAGCACCGGCGACGGTGGCGGGACGGCGGGAAACGCCAAGTACCCGTCCCCCCCGTCTCCGAGACGTCACCGTTTCCGAAACGCGCCCAGTTTGGGGGGGAAACGCGTTTCCATGGAACACTGAATAAATTGCAATTGCAGCTATGGAGGATGGCGCCCAAGATCAAGCACTGAAACAACATCAAAACTCCATCTAAAACTTCAAGCACAAATTCCAACACCTTCCAGCAAAGGTACGGCCTTCTAGGAGGGTCAACTTGCTCTTAAAAATTGGAATCAGCAAATTGAAATTTGAGAACTTGCCAAAAGGGTCGCCTTCAACCTTGCAATAGATATCTTCAATGCCCAAAATGAAATTAAATTTATCTAAAGAGCTGTGAATGAAAACAACTTTCAGCCATAACATAACCAACAACATGAAAATTGGAAATATCTCACCAAAACTCCACAATAATGCTCAATATGTACTTCTGGATGAAGCACACTCCCAAAATACCATCTAGGGAACTATAGTTTCAAGCCCGAAGAATGGAGTAAACTTCCTAAGCTTCCCCTTAGCCAGGTTCTGGATTCAGTCTAGCAACATAACTTTGCTTTCCAAAACGTAACATAATCAGCTCTTCACAAAACTGCAATATATAAGTTTCAATTGGCAAATGAAACACTTCAAATTCTAGAAAGTTGAATCACTTCAACTTCCAAAAGGGACGTCACCTTTAAGCATTTACTTTTTGAAATAATAAAGCATTATTCATGTTTCTTTAGGCATCCAATTTCACTTTTGCAATAATAAAGCATTTATTAAATTATTAAATGCTTTCTTGACCCCTTAATGTCCCCTCTTTAAAAACATGAAGTTATCACTCCTAGGCGTGGTGTACAACTGAAAAACATGAAATTGACTAAGTATAAAACTCAGTCCAAGGAGGTAACCAAACCCAACGCCAAAATTGAAACTGAAGGTTAGCAAGATGACTTGAGCTGAATTGCTGATGATGCTACTGCCAAATTTAGACTTACTATAAATAGCCAACTGCTATAAATAGTAAATTTACATCAAAACAACAAAAAGCCAAACTGAACACTGAACTGCAAAGGATTGAACTGTTGCTAGACAGATACTGCCAAAAGATAGATTTGCTAAAAATAGCAAACTACTAATAATAGGAAGTCTGAACAACATCCTCTGAATGCCAACTGAGCAGTATCTGAAAGAGGAAACCCTAATTTACTGCTTCAGCTTAGCCTACGGATTTCCGAAAATAGGCTAAATCCAAATGAAGAGCATAGGGCGAAATTGGGGACATTACAGTCCGCCCTTCCCAAAATTGCTTGTCCTCAAGCAATGCCACAACACTCCAACTGATCCCATCATAACAAATAGGATCCCAGGGTCCCAAGTCCATCTCTGAAAAGTCCCACCATGCTGATGCTGCTCCACTCTGATCATAAAAATGAAATCATTGCACCATAATTGCACAAACCATCCCTACAACCTCAAAGTGATAACATGCCTGAAATTCAAGTTGAACGACATGGAAGGAATTGAATCAAAATCTAGCAACATCTCATGCCCAATAAACTCTGAGGAATTAACATCTGCAATGTAAATGTCAATCACCATTCTGAGAACAAAGAAGAATAATCTGAACAACTCAAAAATATTCTCATCAACATAACTCCTGAAAGCATCAAAGCAAATCACAACAGCAAATGTGACTCCATCATAGCTATTTGCAAAGGAAAAATCAACTATTTGCAAAGTCATAGCAACTGCATCATCAAAACTCCTCAAGGAAGAATAATGCCTCCTTTGAGTAACTTTGATATAATCAAGAAGCTTTCTGAAAACTTCCACCAATCTCTCCCCAAAAGTCTCAAAAAGTTGAACCCAAACAAGAAGGGGTTCATTGCCCCAAACACTAGTGCAATAAATTGTATAGAGTAATTCACTAGAAAGGAATTAAACACCATCCAAATTTGATCCAAATCACTATGAAGCATCATTTCCCACTTTTGAGGCCATAAACCATTACTGAAAAAAGATTGAGAAGAGGAAGAATGAATGTACCGGCTGCCTATGAAAATTGAAATGAACCTCTCAAAATCTGATTTTAGGAAAATCATCATGCAATGAACTGAACAACTGCTGCAATACTGAAAATCAGCGTCCATAATAGCACAATTGCTCATGCCCAAGGCTGGAAACATCTTCTCAAGAAACTCCAACCCAACATTAAACCATCCTTTGTTCGACATACCTTTCCAATTCACCAATTGATGAGCAAAAAGAACCTTTAAATGATTGGCGAAGAGGGGAACAACATCAGGGAATCTGAAAATTAAATCCTTATCTCACCAAAGATTCCTCTTTCTACTTGTAACAATCTCCATCAAGCCATGTTGAGGATTCCAAACATGGATACTCAACTGAAAATGTTCTCCAATGCATCATAAAGAGTACACAACACTTCTCCAAGTACTAATCAAAGCAAAATGCAAACTCAATAAGTTAGTGTCTTCTTTGATAAACCCATGTAGCCCATCTATGAAAACATCAACATTAATAGAGCACAAAACAAATGTTGTCCTCAATTCCCATTCCCTCAAAGGACTAGAATGAGCCAAAACATCACTCAACTCAAGAGATAGATTGTTAAGAAAGTAAATAATCTGTTTAGGTCCAACTTTCTCCCAATCTTTATGAGTAATAAGTCTGAAATCTTCACTCTTTGCTGCTGCAATGGAGTGACCAGCGCCTACCAAGACTTGTTTTATTGACACCTTGAAGCCAACGATGAAGAAATCTCCACACTTCCCTTGTTAAGACTTCATCCTTGAATCCACTTATGCTTTCATTATCAAAAGGCCCTGGATGATTACTACTCACAAAACATGGCACACCCTCATAGAAATTATCTATCACCTTATGATTAACCAAATCATGTGAAGATAATTGACTGTTGTTCTCAACAATACTTTCTTCATCCCTTTCATTGGTGTCTTCATAGAATTCATGCTCAACTTTTTCAACTTGTGGATGCCCATCATTAGTTGCCAACCCACAAAGTGTAGCATGCTGAATACTACGTTCATTATCCATCAAATCATCTATCTCATAGCTGCAAACTATCCCTTCTTGTGGCAAAGTCTCTCCCCAACTCACGAGTTCACACTCTTGATGCACTTTCCAATCACCATCAACATATGGGATCACCTTGGTATTTTGCAATGTTTTATCATTATGCAGTTCATTTATTCCTTCAAGTATTTGCTTGATCTCCATAATCCTTATATTAGCTTCTTGTTCCTTAAGTGTGGCTGCAATCGGTGATTGATTTTTTGGGTAATTGGAGAATATCTACCCACGACTCAGTTTCTTCAATGATGATATGAGAACATGCCCACAAAATCTAACAATTACACCTCAATGAAAGGTCCTTCGGGGGTCGGTAGAAAGTCAAACAAGTTGCTGCTACAGGTCTGATACACAGGACAATAGTCTGATATATTTGAATAGCAAGCTTAAAACACCAACCACCAATCATAGAATGAGCATAAATTCATCAATACTCCGTAGAATCATACCAAACTTGCAAAGGGAGGCATTGGGCTAGGCGTCCAAGATGAGCTAGGTAGCAAACCCCCAAAAGACCAAAACAACATGCACACTCACTAAACACCTTTCAGCTGGGTTGTACGGCCTCCCTAGATGGGCGACCAGCAAGGTAAAATCAAACTCTCCACTAAAAAATCTGGTTTTTTGGCAAGAAGGGGGTGCCCAAGGATGTAGGTTCATTTGCACCAATACCCACAAAATGATAAGTCGTCCTCCAACCTGCAAATGCAAACCATGTGGTACGGCCTAGGGCAGGAAAAGACAACCAACAAACTGAAATTTTCTAAAATCACTTCCCAAAATGCTTCCAAATCATTGCAAGAAGAGTTAACACACTAAAGCATAGCTGGAAAAACAAAATGGAAACCTTCACCAATAACTTTGATGGTGACTCTTGTAGTGAAGCCACTCCAATGTCTAGCTAGGGAGTATCTCTCAACTTCGATACTAGAGCAAATTTGAAGGTTTTTGTTTCCAAAGCCCTTGAGGGATCCAATCCTCACTTCGACAACATTATGTCATCATCAATTAGCATAACCAAATGAGAGCAAATGAGAGCAAATGAGAGAGTATATATAACACTTGGAGACCCAAAAATTTGAAAACCTTTTCCCTCCAAAAGGGTACACCACACTTGGGGAGAAAATAAGCTTTATTAAAATTCATTTAAAATCTTCATTTTGGCGTCCACTATAGTCATGTTATCACCTGAAATTGCACCCTTGTTGAACCTGATGTTCAACACCTCAGTGTAACATGGGAAGACCTCTAAAGATGTGAGTTTCTTGTAAGCAGAGGTCAACCTCCGGAGAAGGCTGGCTTCCTTTGTGCTATCACCTAAAACTACTGATTTTGAAAGAAAAAGGGAGAAGGAGAATGCATAAAAATGAAAATTAAATCCTATGGTGATGCACCAAAATGACAGGAACAATGAGATACTTTGATTACACTTGAATACTGATGATGAACATAAGATTACACATCAAATCTGTATAAGCAATGCATTAATATGTCAGAACAGGTTTGATTCACACACTTTTTCCAGAGAGGAAAATAATTTTCACAGACTAGAATCCATATGTGATTGTGTAAACACAGTTTGTGATTTGTATAATGATGCTTTTGCAAAGGAAGGCATGAAAACACAAGATAAAGTCATGAAGGAATAAAAGAAATTCACAAAATAACTTGATTATGAACTTGAAATGCACAACACTTTGCAAGAACAAGATGGAAATCCGAACATCAATAGTCACCAAGGCAAACTTTATATATCATGCTCCAAAATGAGTTGCAGAATTTTGCTAATCTGAGAGAGGACTGTAGAAGTCACAGACTTTCGAAAAGCATTAGGAGAACTCCTTTACAAAGAGGCAAAAATGCCTTATATACAAAAGATGTCGGCCCCTAGGGCTTACAAAAAATATCAGTCTTCAGAAAAATCTGCCCATAGATCTTTTCAAATGAAGTTAATGTTGCATTCAAATGTATCCCTGCTGTCCATGTCGGTGAAGAGTCGCTTCTAGGAATGGCCTCCTTGATCTTTTGCAACTACAGTATTAATTTTATGGCCTCCGTGTCCAACCTCGAACTCCTATGCCGAACTGTCTCGAATCCCCTGGAGCATTACCATTAATATCTATCGACCCTCGCCAGTTGACATCCCAGTTGTCCTTGCGGTCTCCGCCCTTTTGTTTACCGATGACACCTCCTGGATATCGAACTGATCAATTGCTTTATTCGCAGAGCAGATCCATGTTGCTTATGCTTTGTTGATCTTCTTCGCAGGGGGGAGTCAAACAGTCAAACGGCTCATGGTGCATCCTTAGCTCCCTTTGATTGGTCGAACTCGTGCCACGTAGATTCCCGGACGGTCATAGGTCGCTTCATTAGAATCGCATGTCGGCGAGACACTAATCGTGTCTCACCGATGCGATTATGCTCTTCAGCAGTTATCGGCATGGCTCAAAACCGTCGGCAAGAGTTCATAGCGAGCCCAAAAGTCATATCGACATCCATAGTGGCTGTCATCCAGACCATTGGCAAGACTTTTCGCTTTCGGGAAGACCTCATGGCAAGCTCACAGGAGTCATACCGATATCCCTTTCATCGTTGAGACCTTCACCCTTCGGCAAGACCTCTCGCTGAGATCATTTCATTTCGCTGAGCTCACTTCATTCGGCAAGACCCCATCGGGTCGGCAAGAGTTCATAGCGAAGCCATCTTGTTTCGGCGAGAGCTCACATGGGTCGGCAAGACCTCATGCCGAAACCCCATCGTTATACTGCTGTGCTCCTTTGTTGGCAATACACCCATGTGTCGGTGAGACCTCTTGCCGAAGGCACAACCCTTCGTCAAGACCCTCTTTGGTCGACAGGACCTTATGCCGAAGGCAAAAACCTTCGGCGAGCTTGCTTCATCATCTGTCGGCAAGACCTCACGGTGAAAGCACCCTCCATCGGCGAGACCACTGGACATCGGCAAGACATCATGCCGAGCTTGTTTCCTTCACTGAGACTGTATCACTTCAGCGAGACCTCACCCCGACGGTGAGACCTTACAGCGAAGCCCCCATACCATCGCCGAGACCTCAAGCAATCGGCAGGACATCACTCCGACGACCAGACGCTACATCGATGTCATCCATGTCGGGGAGACCCTTCGTTATCGGCGAGACCTCTTGCCGAAGGAAAAACACATATCGAGACCCCTCCATTATCGGCAGGACCTCATACTTTCGCCGAGACATTACGGCGACTCTACTTTCCTTTGCCCCGAGCTCGCATCTTTTCGTTTTGGCAAGACCTTCGGCTTTTGGCGAAACCTTTTGTCGAACTGCTTGTCTTTTGCCAACGCCGCCTCACTTCGGCGAGACCGCCAACAGTCGCCGAGACTTCAAGCCGAAGCCTTCCTTTCCTGGCGAGCTCGAACCTTCTTTCGGGGAGACCACCACTTGTCGGCGAGACGTCTTGGCGAGCCCAGAACTTTCGGCAAGAGCTCCCCATGTTGGTAGGACATCACCCCGAGCTCATCGTCCAATACCGAAGGCACCATCCTTTTGGTGAGACGCTTGCTTTCGGCAAGACATCTCGGCGAGACTCACCTTTTCTCCCCGTTGACACACCTTTTCGCTGGACCTTCACTAGTCGCCGAGACATCTCCCCGTCCGAAATCATTCCCCCCGACGCCACCTTTGTGAAACTGTCGGCATGACCTCCTTCCAAGCGGAAAGATACATGAAGACTCATGGCGACCCGAATGTCCTGGCGACGGGGTGTCTAACCAAGTAGAACGCATTGCTAGTCGGCAAGACAACAGGAGGGTCTTGCCGACTTTCTTTTCTGATAAGTTTTATGCCAAATCTAACTGAGGCAGGCTTTCCAACTGAGCTCCTTGATAAATCATCAAATGGAGACCTTCTCAATGAAAACTGAAAATCTGCACACTGGGTTCAACCCTTATGGGAGCCACATTTAATCCACGTGCCAAATTTAAGACATAATTTCCCCTGATTGAGCCCGTGGGTGAAAATCGGGTAACAAGTCATGCATCAATTTGCTCTTTTAAAAACAACTTAAGTTGTCAAATGCTAGGCGTGGGGGTCCAAGGGGCCTTTTTTGACTTTATGAAATTAACTTGCAAATATTTCCTTTTTTGAACTCCAAGACTGTTGGAAGCACAAACCGCCAAAAGTATCAAGATACCAACAACTGAAGTTGCCACCACTGCGAGAAATAGAAACCCTGCATTGAACTACTGCCAACATTACTTTCAGAAATAACACTTACTAAAATAGCATACTGTGAAAAATAGTGTGTCCAAACTCAATCAGCATAACCAAATGAGAGCAAATGAGGGAGTATATATAACACTTGGAGACCCAGAAGTTTTTAAACCTTTTCCCTCCAAAAGGGGATGCCAGACTCGGGGGGAAAATAAGCTTTATTAAAATTCACTTAAAATCTTCATTTTGGCATCCACTATAGTCATGCATCAATTTGCTTTTTTAGAAACAACTTAAGTTGTCAAATGCTACGTGTGGGGGTCCAAGGGCCCTTTCCTGACTTTATGAAATTAACTTAAGTTGCAAATATTTCCTTTTTCGAACTCCAAGACTGTTGGAAGCACAAACTACTAAAAGTAATAAGATACCAACAATTGAAGTTGCCGCCACTGCAAGAAATAGAAACCTTGCATTGAATTGCTGCCAGGACCACTGCCAGAAATATCACTTACTAAAAATAGCATACTGCTAAAAATAGTAAGTGTTTCCAAACTCAAAATAAGCATATTCTAAGATGCAACTGTACCTTACTAAAAATAGACACTACTAAAAATAGCAGTGATTGCTCACTAAAGATCTCAGAAAACCTAGAAAGACCCAAAAAACTCTTTGGCAAACTCCTGCAATATCCTCTTGAAAAGTAGACAAAAAACCTCCAAGAATTTTGGAAACCCTAGAAATGCCTCTGAGTAGCCTACGAGACTTCAGAAATAGGCTAACGAGCACTGGAAAGCTTAGGTCCCAAAAGGGGACATTACATATGCCTTTCTAATGCTTGATTTAATGTGGTAGCTTTAATGTATAGGGGAATGTCCTTTAAATTGTCATTTTTTCTCATGTTTAATTTTTCATGTCATGTAATCCATAAACAAGGTAAATAATCTTGTCTAGTGGTCATTAATAAGAGATGTCATGAATGAAACACTATGAACACCTTCAAAAACCGTCGTTTGTCTACCTTCAAAGTTATGACAATGACATATGATGTTCATACATGTTCAAAAGATTAATAAGAGAACAAATATAACATCACAATGTATTATAACATACACACAGACTTGCAAAACAAGATTATAGATGGAGAAACTCTCAATGAGAGAAAACTCCGCTAAGAGTAAGTGAAGCTCCTCATCCCACTAAATGATAATCATTATAAGTGTTTCCTATGCCTTGTGGTCTAATACGAAGCATCTTAATCATATCTACCAACTCGTTGGATGTGCAAGTTGTCTTGGCACTATCATAAACCTGCAACAACTTGTGCTACAGTAATAAGATGGACTCCAACTTTACACTCCAACTATTGTAAAGTATGGGAAATGGACTCAAAACCACTATAATCCGATGAAGAGATGGACTAAAACCACCATCAAGCTGAGAGAACTCTTCTCCGATGCCTTTTGCAACAAGCCATGCCTTTCTTTATCCTTCCCACATGAAAATAATGAAGATCAAACTCCAAAAACGATATTTGTAACACTAAACCCTTCCTATTTCTTGGCTTGTGATGAGTTTGCTGCTTCCACTAGGGGGCGTATGCATGTACGCCAGGGCAATTGTGTGTTCACTGCCTACTAAAAGCAACAATTGCACCAAAACCAGTGGTCTAGGCCATTTTTGAATTTTGCAACTTGGTTTTTACTCTCTTGACTTCATGACAATCCAAAATGCACTGCATTCTAATGAATTTCTTAATGCAAGTTTGAGTTTTATTTGACAGAAAGGAATCATTTTGACCCCTTGGTCTGACTTCTTGATGTATTTTTCAGATCAGATCTCCCCCATTAGGAGGTTTTTTATCCCCAAAAGCATTAAGACTCGGTAAACTAAGGAATCTTTTCACCAACACCTTCATGGGACTCCACTTGGCTTTTTTTATGGTCACCAACCCCTTCAATCCAATTTGTTCTTCAAGTTAACATGAACCATACCCGATGGGCTTTGTCCTCATGATTGGTCGGGGTCCAATCGAGTCATGAAAAGAATAGAAAGGCACACAATGCCAATATGCCGTTGAAGGTGTGACTTAAACTTCATGCTCATTGCCTCTAGGTGCATGCAGGCCCTTAGGTTCACACGGAAGTTCTGAGCATTCTTCAACTTGCTGCTCTCTACATGATTGTAGCCTCTTAACCACATCTTCTTCTTGCTTTTCAGACTGATCTCTCTTCTCATTGAGTGTTAGGAGTCTTATCTCTCTTTTTACCCTCTCTCTTGGAGGTTATATGCTTCTTACATTCTCAAACCACAAAACAAACTAGGAAGTGCTTCCCATCAATGCATGGCAATATGCCATTACTCATGGCAAAAGATGCACTCAATGGAAGACTTCTTCCTCACATACCTTGTCTTTTTTGTGCTCCTCAAACCACTGCATAGGCTGCAAGTTTCTTTGGGACTATCTCCTTTCCTAGAAGATACATTGCATTCGCCTTGAATGCCTTTTCCCTTATTGATTGGCTGTGCACTCCTTAATGACATCTTGCTTTTACTTGAATGGTCATGAAACCTCTTACCATGATCTTCACCCTGGATCTGCCGTTCCATCTTCTTTGGAGCCTCAGATTTTTCTTCTTGAGGTGTCACAACCTCCTTGGCAATCTGTCCATAGGTTAAAGATTTCAAATCCTCTTATGCCTTAACATAGGGAAACACATATTTACCTTTGAAGGGCTCCTTTTTCAGCTTTGGTGACTTAGGTTCTTTGTCCTTGCATGCACTCTTTGTTGTGGCACTCTTGGAACACTCTCCAACCTCTTGAACGCACACAAAAATCTCCATTCTTTGTTTGGCCATTCTTCCCAAGCCCCTCTCCATGATGCCCCATTTTAGTCAACATCTTTGAACTGATTCCTTTAGCGCAACTTTCAAAACCACCAAAATATTCTTGAGCAGAAGTAAATGAATTTGGAGGACTGTCTACCATGCATACCTTTATTTGGTTTTGTGCATCTTTCATGGAGGATTCTCTTTTCCTCTTAAATCCTTCACTGGTACCTTGCAACTTTGCCAAGGTCTAATCCTTGGCTTGCAATTCTTCTTTGAAAATTTCTAAAATGCCCACTACGAAGGCTGCATGGCTCCCTAAGTGGACTTGCAATTCCTCATTCTCTTCTTTTAAGGATTGCACCAACTTCCTCAAATCTTGCTTCTTCTTGAATGAGCTGGTTATCTCCTTTGAACTTGACAAGTCTTTTCTTCTTGGCTCTTCCCATGGCTACACCTTACAAACTATGAAACCTTCCAGTTTCAGAAATTGGAGAATCATACAAGCTGTAAGTAAAACTCCAACCACAAGGAAGGACTACTTTGATACTACTATATCCGTAAATAGGGAGTATATTCCTCTCTCATGTTCATTAAAAATGGATGTCATAAAACAAACACTATGAATACTTTCAAAAGCTTTGTTTCTCTACTTCGAAAGGTCTTGACAGTGACATACAATGTTCATAAATGTCCAAACTCCAAAGAATCAAGAGAACACATATAAAATCACAATGCATGCAAACACACACACAATTGCAAGACAAGATTATAGTTCGAGAAACCCTCAAATAGGGAGAAAAATTCCGTAAGAGTGAGCAATGCTTCTCATGCCACTAAATCACAGTCATTACAAGTGTTTTCTATGCCTCATGGGCTAACACTGAGTATCTTCATGATATCTACCAATTCCCTACACTTGCAAGTTGTCTTGGCACTGTCATAAACCTACAACAACCTATGCCATAGTAATTACACCTTAGAAGGGCTCTATTTACATTTTGTTTGGTTGATACTTAATACCTCTTGGTGCATTAACCTCGTACATATATTGCCGCCAGCCAAGCTTTCTCACAAAAATAGCTTCAAATGGGCACCACTAGAAATGGAGGATTGTTGATTTGGCGTTAATTTGGGGTGTTGTGGGAGCATGTATGGTTGCGACCTAGTCTTTTGTAGAGATCTGTCACGTGTGAGGAGACACGTCCTCACTGGAGTATTGGCATGTTGGGAAACTTAAATATTCTCCATGTTGATATGGCTGCTCAGTAGTGTTGTACCCAAAACCAAAATTTTTGCTTCATCAAGGCATTTTGTTTAAAGAGTATTAACCTTGCTAAAATGATGTCAAGTATAGTTTTTGGGCAATATCAAGCATGGAGTTTTGTCAGTAGTTTGTCAGTCAAAGGCAGTTTTATTGATCATAACCTGAATCAGAGACTCAAAATGGAGCATTTCATGATGGAGGAGCGTTTTGCGACAACATTTCACGTTGCACATGGTCATTTCAATGATCGAGATGATGATTTTAAAGGTTAAAATTATGAGGATTTCTCAGAGAAAAACAAGAAAGCGCAACTATAGCCTAGGGGCGCCCTTCTAGAAGGAGGTCAAGATCTTGTTAAAAATGCTCATAAATACAGTCAAAATCTTCAGAATGGTCTGGCTATCCGACGAGCTATCTAGCGAAGCTATCCGAGACCCGTAACTCCGGCAAATGGCGACAGAAGTTGAAATTCCCAAAATTCTACATGGCAGAAAATTGTTCTTTTCCAGCAAAAGCGCGCCTGTAGCTTGAGGGCGCCCTTCTAGATGGAGGCTTGGATTTTGGTTTTTTTGATGATGGATGCAGTCAATTTCTTCACGACTAGTCTGCTCGTCCAACGAATTATCAAACGCAGTTGTCCGAGTTCTAGAGCTCCGGCAGCCGACATCTGAAGATGAGCTTATAATAGAGTTTTCACGTCTTTGAGCTTCTTCATTGCATTTCCAGCGCAAGTATAGCTCAGGGGCGCTGGTTAAAATGGCCCTTGAGATGGTCAAATTTGCAGACGAGGTCTTCCTGACATCAGTTTTGCGCTAGTCCAGCTCCACAATGCACCAAGTTGCCTGTCGATCCGACTTTCCGGGTGATTGTGGCAGAGTTTCTACCAAGCACGTAATTTCACAGGCGGACCAACATAAAATTTTCATTGTATTTCTACAGTCTAGAGGTGCCTAGCCTTTAGGCCTATCAGATGAGGTCGTTCGCTTTCGAAGTCTTCACGGGATTCAAGTGTAATTACTTTATCTATTCAACGAGCCCAGCCATCAGCTTCCAGGATTTGGCAGTTGCTCGTACGTGCGAGGTCTTTGGCGAAGTGTTGAAAAGTGAAGATAACTCATAAAATGGCTAAGTGTTGGTCGTTTATTCTATCTTGGGATGGGCGCCCTTCTATTTGAGGTCTTAGAAGCAGTTTTCTTGCTTCGTCACCTCTAGAGACTTCTCTTCTCAATCCTTCTGGCTATCCGTTAGAACAAACGTGGCTCGAATCGGATCATCCCAGGTCTCAGTATCGGAGGTGAAAGTAGGGTACTTGGATGAAAGATCAACTTTCGTCAAAACGCTGTCAGTGCAACTGAAGGCCAGGGGCGCTTTTGCTTTTGAGGCCCTTAATGCGCTTTTCAGACGTCGTGTGTATATCCGTCGGATGCAGAATGTCTCCAGTCATGCAGTGAGCTTGGTTTCCTGTCAGCAGGGTTCACCGTTCGCCGCCAGCAGCCGTTTGAAGTGTCAGATGGCAGTTTAGGAAAATGGTTTAAGTCTGGAACCTGTAAATGAATTTAATCAAGGGCGCCTAATTTTTTAGGGTGTCAAACAATGGATTTTGCAGTGTTGACTCCCAGCAGACGTTTCTTCTTTGTTCAACAGGCTTTCCGATGGATATCTCAGTTCAGTCTCAGCATCACCCGGTCACTCAGAAATCAGTGTCGAAGATGGCCAGTCGTGACTTTGTCGTCAGCTATAAAATAGGAAGTTAATAAAAAGTGTAATATCTTGAGCAAATGGACACCTGTGAGCTCAAAAGATGACTTTTCGGAATCGGTGAAGTCTAACGGTGAATCCTAAAGCTTCATTCGAATTGTCAACTGAAGTTTAAAATATTTAATATTTATTTTGCATTAAGTGGCAATTTTCTATTTTTGGCGCCTTCGCTATTGCATAATGAATATTTTATTATTTAAATTCAAACTTCAAGTCAGTGGCAGTGAAACTGAGAAGGGTCCAATCAGAAAGCTTCTATTTTCGATCAGGGTTTTAAATCTTGCAGTTGCCAAGATAGGTGCGAATTTCTTCTTATTTAAACATGGCGCCCTCATTTGATATTCACCAAGTTTTGAGAAATTCGTATTTCTTAAGAGGAGATTCATATCTTAAGAGAAATTCATATTTTTCAAGGCAAATTCAATTCTTCAGTTCACAAAGGCGAATTTCAAGCTTCAATAGAAATTCATAATTTCTCAAGACGCGATTTCATATTCTTTAAGAACAAATGCGCAAACTTCAAAAGGAAAATTCGTTTTTCTTAGAGCAAAGGCGAATTCTTGCAGATCAAAGGCGAATTCCTCATCAATTTCCAAAGGCGATTTTATCTAACATATCTTTTCATAGGTTAAAAGTTCACAATTGTCAGCAATTTGAAGAATTCAAGGGCGATTTTCATTGAAGAAGAACATACAAAAAAAGTCTTTTTCCTCCTTGGTTCTTAGATTTCTCTCAGATTCCAATTCGCATGTTCCTGAAATTAGCAAATTCGACAAATTCAAACACCTGGATCATTTCTATATAATTTCCTCGAGTTAAAATTGTGCGCTTGATTTTTCAGGAATTTTTAACTTCAGAACATTCGTTCTCGAGTTACTAATTTTCTCAACTGAAAAGTCTTTGCATGATCGAGTAGAAGTCATATTTTCGCATATCTAACGTTGTGGGTTGTCTTAGAATCTTTTTCTGGACAAAACCCATATCTCAGATTTTTCACTGAAAATAACTCTTCGAAAGGCTATTTTTAACTCTCGTAGGCTATTTTTAGCTTTCCAGAAATCTTGTCAGAACATAGTCAAGTTCACAGTCAACAGGCGAGTTTTTCAGAATGCAGTTCACTCAGCTTGAATAGAGGACCAAAACAGTCCTTACTCATGACTTCCTCAGGATGGTTGAGACAGATCTTCACAAAGTGTTGCCAGAAGCAGTTCTAGATCCGGTCAAGATCAGAAGTTCGATTATTCAAAATATTGAGCAGTCTGGCTTATTAGAGGCCGCTTCCATACCTATCTCCGTTCATTGTATTGAATTCGTGATGGCTTGTATTAAGCATTACAATTCTACTACTCGTGAGATAGTGTCAGTTGACGGACGAGTCATTTGCAGTCTCAAACCTTTGGATATTGAAAGAAGTTTTGGCATTCCTCAACACCCGAACAGTTTGGTTATTTCCATGGAGCAGTGTGAGCAGGCATTTGATGCTGATGTGGACAAGTGTCAGAAGAAGATGGCAGAAAGATGGTTAAAGCAAGCAAAGAACAGATTGCCAAACAATGTGGGTCGTGGTGAATACAAGGATGAGTACGCGATTCTAATTACACTCCTGAATCGTGTCTCAGGTCAAGCACATGCGAATGTTTTCCAGCCTTGGATGTATTACATTATTGGTCGCATCATTTCTGGGCAGGAGCATTATGACTGGGCATCCTTCATCAGCGATATTCTTCACAGGCAGATCACCGGTTTCCTGGTTGCCCATGATTTTCACATGTGTTTGTATCTCGTGTACTTGATCGCTTATCAGGGTCAGTTCCGAGGGTTAAACACCGTGGGCATTCTCAGTGTTCAGAAAGTCTATCAATATTATGATCAGCTTGAGTTCACTAAGGCTGAACGTCATTTCAAGCGTGTTCATGAGGCTTTTCTGACTTATACAGTGAGGAATTTGGACCGGGAGTTGCACGTTCGTATCTCGACAGTTGCTAGGGCAGCGATGGATGGATGGGCAGATTAGTTTATTCAGTTCCCAACATACACCTACATCCGAGTATACGGATTTACAGGAAATCCAGCTATGCTTCCACGTTATCCTTCGGATAAGACAGTCTTTCAGGAGTTCTTGAGACAGATGCATGATGTTCATCGTCTTTTACGCCGTAGGCACAGACCATCTATCAATTTTCCTTTTCAGTTTGGAATGTATTGGTGCAAGACGACAATTGATGCCAAAGTTGCAGGGCAAGAGCTTGAGAAATATCATCATAAGTATCTTGTTGAAGCACGTGCCTATGATCTTTCAGGTCATTATACAACTCGCCTTGCTGGAGGTATATTTCATGAACCTTCTATGGAGGATTACTGGGCAAATTGCGCAGATGACTTCGAGGTTCGCAGACGTAGTTACGGCCGCTTCTCTCTCTCGCAGATTTCTGTTTTCTTGTTAGAAGATGTGGGAGGTTTATCAGATGATGAGGGAGAGGTTCTTCCTCAGTTTTTCAGAGAGCAGGTTGATACACAACCGTTTCCAGCAGTTGATTGGTATGCCAAGGAATACGCAACGGTCAAGGAGAGGTCAAGTAGAGTTATTCAGAACAATATACTTTACCTCGACAGCAAGAAGACCAGGAGGGTAAGTGCCCAGAGCAGAGCCGCCAGTAGTGGTGAATCCTTCGCTACCTTCCTCGTCAAAACCCAAACAAAAGAAAAGGAGTAACCCTCCTAAGAAAGGTCAAGCGCCAAATAATTCAAAGGGCAAGGCGCTTGCCACTGTTACTCACACGAAGTCTGACAGACAGCCGGTCACAGAGCAGTTCAAAGGCCAGTTCAGAGTCCGCCAGTGCCTGAGGTTCAACATCAAGTTCCTACACCGATTCTAGAGCAGTCACCAGTCCCAATTCACATCGAATTGGATTTAGACTCTCCACCTCGCAGTGGGTCCTCTACACATTCACTCTCATCAGTACCTCCTGTTGCTAGTACAGACCCTTTCAGTAGCATTAGCCAAGATCAATCTTGGATTGAAGCTCAGCTTGGAAGGAAGAGGAGGCAGCCATCCTATGTTCTTAATCATTCCGATTTTGATGAGGTTTATCAGGATGCGCCAGACAAGAGGGTCAAGAATATGGTCCACGTGGAGAGGAATACTGACATGGAGATCGTAGTCGAGACTGCTGTACCTCCACAGGGGAAGAGCTTGGCTGAGTTGGAATCTCAGGACTTCGAGGTTATCACAGTCAACCTTGGTCGTAGCTCACGCCAGACCCAGGTTGATCTCCTACAGGTTGCTACAGACAGTGCCAGGGATAGAATACTGAAGGATGGAGAAGATAAGGCAGCCCTCAAGGCTGAAATCAGACAGCTTCGTCAGTATATTTCTAGCCTTGTACATAGACCAGAGGTCATCGCCACACTCCTGCCGATGCTTGAGCCTCCAGCAGAGCAAAGTCAACTTAATCACTTAGTTGCATACAACAAGCGTTTGGATGAGTGGGAGGAGGAGTTCGTTGCTAGAGGCCATGCTATGCTTACAGTGTTATATCAGTTGCGGTATAATGCATGAGAGCTCCGTATTCGTCTCCAGGATGAGGAGCGAGATATGGCGATTAATAAACCCCGAGATGAGATTATGATTGCTCACCTGAGTGTGGCATATGATGCAGTCACAGATGCAGAGGATAGGGAAGCTATCTACTCTTGGAAAACACAGTTGGTTTTCAAGGTAAAGATAGAGGACACTTTGGCGTCAGAGTTGGCTGAGAGTAGAGAGTACGTTACTAGTGCACTCCGGTCGGTGAGAACTTTGGTTTCTCGCTTACTGTGCCGATATCAGATTGAGGGTGGTGCCTACGTTGAGCTTACCAATGTTCAGTCAGAGCTTCAGGCACTCATTCATACCATTTTCAATGGGGAGACCGTTGGCTGTAAGGTTACTCAGCTTACAGTCATGTCAGCATTGTTCGATGAGGCAACAAGGAGTAGAGGTGAACTTCAATCTCAGATCACAGCTGGTGAGGATATGCTGCACCGACATAGCATTCTTCGATAGAGTCTCATAGCTCCAGATAGTGATACAGTTAACAATCTCGTTGAGGGATTGATTGCTCGAGATCACGGATAGTAAACTTCAGTTCCCACCTCTCAAGATAGACATTACACACAGGAGTTAAACTTGGCGTTACTTTCTCAAGTTAACTCGCTGTCTTGTCTCATGCATATCTATTTTGAGATTAGCTTTACACACTTGGAGTTTCTTTTAGGGTTTTTCGTTAACTGATGATAGTCTTCTAGTTAACTCGCTTTCAATAAGGACGTGCATGCTTGCACAATTGTCCATTTTTAGATTAGATGTTTCGGTTAACTGATGGTAGTTTTCCAGTTAACTGTATAGTTTGCTTAATTAGGGCTTAGCAATAAATCTTGCATGCATTGCAAACTGTAGTTGACTCAAGGTGATTTTAGGGTTCCCTACACCTTGATGTATATAAATAAGAGCTTTTGCTCATTTGTAATTAACTTTTGCACGAGAGAGAAATATATGCTGTGCCTACCTTGCCCTCAATATTGCTCTTTTGGTATTTGTTCATGCGTCTTTACTATTATGATTAATTGTTATGCCACATAGGGTTTCATGCAATCGTAATGGTGAATTCTTTCCATAGTTAGATAAAATCTGTTTTGTGTTCAATAAGCTTGTTCAGATTGAGATGATAGTTGTGCCACCTTGCCTTCAAGTATAGAATCTGCACTTGATTATCGTATATTGTTGTGAATAATAAACTTATTCGGATTGAGCTGATAGTCGTGCCATGCCTTCAAGTTGAGAATCCGTATACAGTTTATCGTGTGTTGTTGTTACCAATAAGCGTGTTTAGATTGAGCTGATAGATGTGCCACCTTGCCTTCAAGTTGAGAATCTACACTCGTTTATCGTCTGATAGTCAAACCTTGCTCTGTTTCCTCATGCTCTGTTTTTCTTGAGGAAACTGGATAGAATTTAAGTAATTAAGTTTAGTTGTAGTTAGTAGTCTGCAAAACCAGAAAATACTCAGCTGCAACGTATATAGTTTTCGAGAAAGCCTTGTACCTCTACAGCTGAAACAAAAAGACAGGATATAGTTTAGTTTATTTCCAATTGCAAGTACTTTTGTCAAGCACAACGAGGGAGCTTCCCCTCCTAATTTGAAGAGCACTCATTGCGTAGTGTGCATAGCTGTTCGTACCAACTCTTACTCCAGAGGTGCTAGTTGTTACGCCAACAAGTAGACCAAGGAAAGCAGAGTGGCACTTTCAACATAAGTCCCAAGTTGAACGAACTTCAATGTTGATTGCTTCTAGGGTGAAATTTGAACAAGAACTCCATGTAGGACGTGGAAGAGGGGATCACACTGTGTTGACAAACCAAAGACGCCTGCCTTCAAACAATGTGTGATGGGTGCAAATGTGGTAGATCATTGGAGCTCTGTGCAAGGCGCCGTGCATAGAAGGGGCCACATAGGTATGAGCGCTGCTCTATAGAAGCTACACAGCAATAAAATTGAAATGAGGAAATTCTCCTTTCTTTAAGACATTCTTCCACTCCTTAGTTCTCTCTTTCTCACCAGAGCTGTGTGCAATCGTGACCAGATCAAACACAAGACCCAAAGTAGCATCCAACACTGTCTTCTCTCGGGTGTTCAGATGTAATGTCCCACCTCATTTGGAACAAATCCCTATTGCGATTTTTGCTTGATTAATTCAGTTTGACATATGTAGACATTCCGTCAAACAACTTGCATGTATAAAGTTTGGAAAAACTATTCAAATGATCATTAAAGATAACAAAGGAACAATCCAAGATAAACCTTCAGAATAGTGCTTATATATTAAGACATAGATAAGCATCAAATAGATTTGTTGGTAGGACTGAACTGGAAACCAAACATTTATATCAGGCAGAAATCAGACCTGGAAATGTTCATGCACAGGTCACACATAGCAGCTAATAACTCTCAGACTGTATGACTGAAATGTGCAGGTTTACATTCATTAACATGGCTGACCTGATATAGTGTTCTTACACAGCAGTTAGATCCCTGGAGTCAAACACAGCCTTCAACCAGCTCTATACTCCTTTATAACAGCAACAGAAAGTGCATCAATTGCTCTCAGATATTATGAATGCCACGACCAACAAGTAAATGGCAGCTTGTATAATAAATATCCAGCTACAAGATCTCACGCCAGCTCTTAATCTTCACGCCCAGCAGTATTCAACACCCCTTTTATATTGCAGACCTGCTAGAGCTATCAAAGGCAACGGCTAACCAAACTGTACAATTATGGACTGATTTTCAGTCCCAAGATTTCCTTCAAGGCTCACGTCCCTCAACTCAGCTCCATAGTTAAATATATGACCAGCAGATTTCAATGCACCATTTCAACTCATAAATGGCTGCTAATCCTCAGGCCTAAGGTATTAAAATACCTATGCCCAGCAATAGACTTGAAGCCTGTGATGAATAATGGCGCCCAAGCCTTTCCTGGCAACTCATGCAAGTAGATACTCGATAATTTTTCTTCAGTTCTCTTTGTAAATCCCTTGCTCTGAAAAGGATCACTAAATTTCAATTTTCTTGATTAATCCTTCATAACCTAATTTGAAACTCTTCCAAATTTCGTTGAAGTGCAATGCACAACCCCTGAATGGAACTGTCGGCAAGCAGCCTTGGGAGATCTTTCACTCTTGTAGCATGTTGATCCTCATGAGGGTTTTTTTGTCCTCGATGAAGCCAATATTTTCAGACTCTTTAGGTCCAACCTGCAAACCCTTAACAATTTTCTTCTCCAAGATGAATAATGCAAATGGCTCACAAATGGCCTTTTATAGAGATTTGGGCTCCCAATATTGAATTGCATTTTCGCTCCAATTAAAATTATTTTATTTATTTCATTTTCCACCTTATACCTCCCTTAAGTTGGCGCCCAACTTTATGATATATTAATATTATTTAAAACCCCCTTATAACTCCTTAATTATAAAGCCACTTTAGCTAAAACTCCCTTTTAGCTCCGAAAGGGGCCTTTTAATTAAAATAATCATAATTCGACATGCAAAGCCCTTGTTTTATGCATCCATGATTTAAAACATTTCATCCCAATTTCGATGAGCTATAACACTAAGGCGATTTAAAAATATTTTAAATAATATTTAGCAACCTTAGTAAAATAATCAAAATAGAGCCATTAATGCACCCATTTTATGGAAATTGCTAGAATGTATTGGAATCAAAAACTTATTGCACTGGAGTGATCGAGATGAAGAATAATGATAATCAAAGTTGGTCAGGTGACTTACTATAAATAGACACTTTCTCCAAAAATCTTGGAGAGCACACCAAAAGTTGAAAATCACCCTGAAAAGTGGCATATGAGTCCTCTAGACCTCCTGTACTCATTGGAATAATCAAATAACTCCTCTAATCACGTTCACACACATCTAGAAAGTCAACGCCAACTGCACTACAAGGGAACCCCAAAATGGGGACATTACATCAGAACAGTATCCACTATGATCACCTTCCTTGTCTTTGGAGACACCTTTTCATGCATCAAAATTTTTTCTAGACCGTCGTGGAGTTGGGCTCTTGCTCATGAATAATCACAACCTCTATATAATCATTAGCGCCACTAGTTCCCTCGGATCTAAATGAATTCATTGCAGCATAATTGATTTCAGGCGTTCATGTGGCCTCTTCTTTGCAAACAAAACACATGGAAGCCCCAAAATCTTAACCCTACAATGGAGATCACAAGAACTCTCTCTAAAAGAGATCGACCTCAATGAAACCAAAGAAAATTTGAAATCATGCCCAAACATAGATCAATTTTACATGCAAATCAAATTGCATGGAACTCTATACTAGGCTAGATGCAAGATTTTGGGAAGAGTTTTGCTTGCATGGCTTTGATATCATGTTACAATTTCCAAGATCATAAAGCAAAAACCAAGAAACTTCCACAAAGTACTTGCATACAAATAAGCCTAAATGATATTATCAAGAGATGATAAAAGAGTTGATTTCAATGTACATAATAACCTTGCTTATATAGGCAAGGTGGTGAAGGTAGACAAGTCGAACACAATGAATGACTACCCCTCCAATGATGGAACACTTGTTAACTCACATGAGAAGTGTTTGGTGAATGGCAAGTGACCATGCAAGAGGTGTCTCACAAAGTGAGGACACTTGTCTCAACCACATGAGGTGAGACCAAACTATAGAAGTCCCTAAGTGGAGACTTAAACAATGTGAATAGGACTCTCTAGGTATGCTAATAGCTAACTAGTTTGATAAAGTCACTGTTTACATCAACAAATACTTGCTCCACAATATCCTCCATCCCTTCCTCAATTCCATTCTCTAATTATAACTCCTTGCATACTTCAACACTGCCGACCCAATTTGCATCTGTATATTCTATAAGGGTGAAGTCTTCACCTTTTGGATACCACAACCCAAGATCCATTGTGCCCTTTAGATATTTGAATATTCTTTTGACCGCTTGCACATGAGTTTTCTTTGGTGCTGCCTAAAACTGTGCCACCAAACCAATTGCTTGCATAATATTAGGCCTTGTAGCTATCACATATAACAAACCTCCAATAATTGACCTGTAAAGAGTCTGATTTGACTCAGGTGATTTATCATCCTTACTCAATTTACATTATGTTACCATGGGTGTTCTCATGGGATTGCAATCCTCCATTCTAAAGTTCAACATTTCCTTAACATACTTGGTTTGTGAAATGAATATCCCTTTATCTGATTGAGAAATCTGAACACAAGGAAGAAAGATAACTCACTAAGCACAGACATTTCAAATTCGTTTTGCATATCCATGGCAAACTCTTAACACATATTGTCACTACTTCAAATATAATATCATCCACATACACCACAACTATCAATTGATCTTCAACCCATATTCGTGATATAAAGGTTGCTATCTGCAATTCCTTTCTTGAAACCTTGTTGTAGGCATTTATCAAGTCTTACATACCATGCTTTGGGGGCTTGTTTAGTCCTTAAAGAGCTTTATTCAATCTGCACACATAATTCTTGTTTTTTGACAATAGGAACCCTTCTGGTTATTCAATGTATACTTTCTTCCTCTAGATTGCCATTAAGGAAGGTGGACTTGACATCCATCTGATAGACCTTGAAATATTTGAAACTAGCAAATGCTAAAAACATTCTAATAGCTTCTAATCTAGCAATAAAAGCAAAGGTATCTTCAAAGTCAATACCTTCTACTTGTGCATATCCTTTGCACACCTACCTTGCCTTGTCCCTGACCACTTGACCATGTTCATTTAACTTATTCCTGAAAACCCACTTAGTGCCAATTACATTTTTGTCTTTAAGTCTTGGGACAAGTTCCCAAGTTTCATTCTTTTCTAATTGATTCAATTCCTCCTCCATGGCCCCTATCCAAAATTTGTCTTCACTTGCTTCTTTGAAGTTCTTGGTTCTATCTTGGAAAGCAAAGACATTTTTATGATCTGAAGTATTAGCCAATCTCCATCTTGTTTCTATTTCTCCATCTTTGTCACCAATAATCAAATCTTTTGGATGGTTTCTTTGAATAAATATGGAAGGTGTCTTGGATGATGTTCTTGATGGTGTCTTTGGATCTCTTTTCTTAATTATCTCCTTCTCAATGTCTTCCTTTGTTTTCTTTGTTGGTATGTGGTGATTGATCATGCTATACTGTACACTAATTCTATAAAAAAAACGACTTTGTATAACCTTAATTCTAGAAGGTTCTAAAAAGCTTGTAATAAGCGGTTGGCATGGGAGTTGCAGTGTGCTTTATTCGCAAGATTGTAATATGTTTTGCACTGGATAATAAAATAATTGGATGACTGAGGTTTTGTGGATGTAGCCCATATTGGGTGAACCACGTTAAATTCTCTGTGTTGTCTTGTTGTTGCTATAATTTTTCTATGTATTTTATTTCTTTGTTTTATTGATCAAATCTGCATTTAACTGTTAGATATTTTCCTTCTAACCCTAACAAGTGGTATCAGAGCAAGGTTGTGTTCAGTTATCCTTTGCAGGAAGGTCTCACAGTTGAGTGGGAGTAATGTAGATGAGAGTAAGTTGAAGGTTGAGACATAAAGGCACTTGGTAGTATTTGTTTATGCCTGGCACAATCAATGGTGTTCAATATTACAACAACAAAGACAACTCAAGAGTTGATGCAAACCCTGGCGAAGTTATATGAAAAACCTTCCGCTTCGAATAAGGTATTTCTCATGAAGCGTTTATTTAATATGAAAATGGTAGAAGGTGGGTTAGTTGTTGATCATTTAAATGAGTTTAATATGGTTACCAGTCAATTAACCTCTGTAAATGTAAACTTTGATGAAGAAGTTAGGGCTCTTTTGATTCTATGTTCTTTGCTTGAAAGTTGGAATAGCTTGGTGATGGCTGTTAGCAATTTTGTTTCTGGTTTGAATACATTGAAATTTGATGATGTTGTTGGTGTTATTTTGAGCGAGGAAATTCGTAGGAAAAGTTCAGGTGGAACAACCACACCAGACAGTGTTTTGAATGCAGAAAGCAGGGGCAGAACAAAGGAGAGAGGAAACAATTCTAGAAGTCGTGGGAAGTCACGAGGAAAAAGGACAAAAGGTCCCAATCTAGAGACGAGGGATTGCTGGTACTATGGTAAGCTGGGTCATTTAAAGAAAGATTGTTGGTCTCAAAAAAATAAAGGAGACAAAAATGAAGGAAATAAAGAGGCAAATGTGTTTAGTAATAAATCTGATGAGGATACTTTGATTCTTTCCCTTGATAATGCTAATGATTCTTGGGTGTTAGATTCAGGGGCTTCATTTCATGCTACCCCCCATAGAAGTTATTTTCTTGACTATGTCCAAGGGGATTTTGGGCTGGTTTATTTGGGTGATAAGGAACCTTGTCAGATTGTTGGAAAGGGAAGAATCAAGATTAAGTTGCAGAATAAGAATCATTGGCTACTACATGAGGTAGGGCACGTTCCAAGGTTAGGCAAAAATTTAATTTTTGTAAGGCAACTAGACGATGAAGGTTGTGTTGTTATATTTAGTGATAAAAATTGGAAGGTTACAAAAGCTGCCTTGGTCCTTAGTAGTAGCAAAAGGTGTGAAAGTAGGCACCTTGTATCTTTGTACAGGTCATACTCTTCCTTCAACTTTAATTGTTACATTGAAAAGTCAATGTTCAGGAACAACTGCTGTAGTTCAGCAGGTAGAAGATCAAACAGTGGCTGTGGGTTCCGAAATAGCACTATGGCACAATAGACTTGGGCACATGAGTGAAAAAGGTATGAAATTACTTCATTTAAAGAAAATTTTACTAGGTCTAAAATGTGTTAATATGGATTTCTGTGAAAGTTGTGTGTATGGCAAACAAAAGAGAGTTAATTTTCTCAAGGTGGGAAGCAAAAGAAAAATGAGAAATTGGAGCTTGTGCATACGAATGTATGGGGACCAACTCAGGTATCTTCTCTTGGTAGATCTCAGTATTATGTTACATTCATTGATGATTTAACAAGGAAGGTATGGATATATTTCCTTGGGCGGAAATCTGATGTATTTGAAACTTTTAAAAAATGGAGAAACTTGGTTGAGAATGAGACAGGTAAAAGATTAAAATGTCTCAGATTTGATAATAGTGGTGAGTATTGTAGCAAAGAGTTTGAAGATTATTGTTCCTCTAATGGTATTCGTAGGTAGACAACGGTTCCAAGGACTCCATAGGAAAAATGAGTGGTTGAACGTATGAATAGGACAATAATGGAGCGTACAAGGAGTATGAGGTTGCATGTTGGGCTTCCCTTAAACACGTGGGCAGAGGCTGTAAACATTGCTATTTATTTAATTAATAGAGGTCCTTCTACTCTTTTGGGTTGTGGTATTCCAGAGGAAGTATGGACAGGTAAGAAGGTGAGTTATTCTTTTCTCTGATCCTTTAGTTGTGAATCATTCTCACATGCAGATTTTGAAAATAGAACCAAGTTGGAAGCTAAATCAAAGAAATGTATATTTGTTGGATATGGCATTGATGAATTTGGTTATAGGCTTTGGGATTTAGAAAATCAGAAAATTGTGAGAAGCAGGGATGTCATATTCAATGAGAAAGTGTTGTACAAAGTTCAATTGCAATAGTATGAGAAGAAAGAAAATGATTATGCAGTGCTGAATGATACTCCAAACAACAATGTTCTAGTGGTTCCTCATGCTCCGCAACAACAACAACAACAAATACCACAAACTCCAGTGAATGTTAGACGACCTACAAGGATGAGTAGACCTCCAGAAAAATATTCTCCCTCTTTGTATTCTATTTTATTAACTGATACTGGTGAACCAGAATGTTATGATGAAGCTATACAGGTGGATACCAAGGTTCAGTGGGAGCATGGAATGGAAGAAGAAATGGACTCCTTGCTGAATAATCAGACTTGGGACTTATGCAAGTTACCTGCAGGTAAAAAGGCTTTACCAAACAAATGGGTTTATAGGTTAAAAGAGAAAGATGGAGGTAAGAAAAGATTTAAAGCCAGATTAGTTGTAAAGGGATTTGCATAGAAAAAGGGTATTGATTTTGATGAAATGTTTTCTCCAGTTGTTAAAATGACTTCTATTCATACTGTTTTAAGTATTGTGGTTGCTGAAGATTTGCATTTAGAACAACTTGATGTTAAAATAGCCTTTCTCCATGGTGATTTGGAAGAGGAAATATATATGGTACAACCACAAGGATTTGAGGTCAAAGGTAAGGAGAAATTAGTGTGCAGATTGAAGAAAAGTTTATATGGCTTGAAGCAAGCACCTCGGCAATGGTATATTAAATTTGATAGTTTTATGGCTGAGCAAGGCTATAGCCGGTGTAATTCAGACCATTGTGTTTACTTTAAAAAATTAGATGATGATAGCTACATTATTTTATGCTTATATTTAGATGATATGCTTGTAGCAGGTTCTAACATGGATCACATAAAAGAGTTAAAACAACAGTTAGCAAATTCATTTGCTATGAAGGATTTGGGGGCAGCAAAACAAATCCTTGGTATGAAGATTACTAGAGATAGGAAAAATAGAAAATTGTTTTTATCTCAGGCTGATTATGTTGAGAAGGTGTTGCAGAGATTTATATGGAGAATGCAAAAGCTATCAACACACCTTTGCCTTGTCATGTCAAATTGACTAAGCATATGTGTCCTAAGATACAAGAGGAGGAAGGAAAAATGTTCAAGGTACCATATGCTTCAGCAGTAGGAAGTTTGATGTACGCCATGGTATGCACAAGACCAGATATTGCACATGCCATAGGAGTTGTTAGTAGGTATATGAGTCATCTCGGAGTTGAGCATTGGAATGCGGTAAAATGGATTCTAAGGTATTTGAGAGGTACATCCAATAAATGTTTATGTTTTGGGGGCTCTAATACTGATTTAAAAGGCTATGTTGACTCAAATTTGGCAGGGGATATAGATATCATGCGGAGTACCACATGTTATGTATTTACAGTTGGTGGGATAGCAGTGAGTTGGATTTCTCGATTGCAAAAGGTGGTTGCTTTATCCACCACAGAGGCAGAGTATGTTATTGCAACAAAGGTAGCAAAGGAGATGATATGGTTGCAACTTTTCATGGAAGAGTTGGGCAAATAGTAGGCTGAAAGTTACCTGATTACAGACAGCTAGGTGCTATACATCTTGCAAAAAATTCTGCCTTGCACTCTAAAACCAAACACATACAACTGAGATATCATTTCATTTGGTCGGTGTTGGAAGATGGACAGATAAAGCTGGAAAAGATACATACAGATGACAATCCAACGAATATGTTTACGAATGCGGTGACAAGGGAGAAGTTGAGCTTCTCTTTAGTTTTTGTTGGCCTTCAAGGTTGAATTCAAGTATAACAGAGCAGCAGGGTCCAAGGTACTTATTTCCAGTGGGAGCTGTAAGTGCAGCGGTGTCGTCTAGGATCAATGTCCAAGTGGGAGATTGTTTGGTGTGGAGCCTGATCAATCTCCAAGTGGGAGATTGTTGGTATGTGGTTACTGATCATGCTATACTGTACACTCTTCATTTATCCTTGTTAGGGTTTGAAGTTGAGATGGGCTTTGGGTGGGGGTTTGGGGGCGACAACCCCCAAAAATTTTTTTTCTCCTATTTTTCGCTTCATCACCAACAAAATTGTAAAACCCTAATTCTAGAAGCTTCTAAAAAGCTTGTATTAAGCGGTTGGGATGGGAGTTGCAGTGTGCATTATTCGTGAGATTGTAATGTGTTTTGCATTGGATAATAAAATCATTGGATGGCTGCGGTTTTGTGGATGTAGCCCATATTGGGTGAACCATGTTAAATTCTCTGTGTTGTCTTGTTGCTACTATAATTTTTCTGTGTGTTTTATTTGTCTGTTTTATTGATCAAATCTACATTTAACTATTAGATATTTGCCTTCTAACCCTAACATCTTCTTGTGCCTTTTCTTCGTAGTATCTTCCCTCATCTACTTTCACATTTGCATTTCCAATGACCTTGTGCAGCCTCTTATTGTACCATATGTACGCATTACTTCTTGAAGAGTAGCCAAGGAATATTCCTTCATCAACTCAAGAATCAAAATTCCCCAAATCTTTTCATCTCTCCTTATGTAACATGTGCTCCCAAACACTTTGAAATACTTCACTGCTGCAGGCCTTCCTTTCCATAACTCATATGGTGTTTTGCTATCATTCACTCTGATTTGTCTATGATTTAAAATATACACTGTCGTATGAACCACATCTCTCCAAAATGTGTTAGGTAACTTGGACTCATTTAGCATGGCTCTAGCCATTTCTTGGACTATTCTATTCTTCCTTTCCATAGCCCCATTTTGTTGTGGATTTCTTGCAACTGAATAATGTCTTCTTATCCCATGCTTTTCACAGAACTCTTCAAACTCATTTGAAGTGAATTCTCCTCCTCTATATGATCTAAGACATTTGATCTTCAAGTCTGTTTCATTCTCCACTAAGGCTTTGAGTGCCTTAAACTTGTAAAAAGCTTCAGATTTTTCTTTTAGAAATGTGACCCAAGTCATTCTAGAATATTCATCAACTAACAACATGAAATACCTCTCTCCTTGCATACCGTTTGTTTTGGTTGGACCACATAGATCCATATGTATAAGCTCCAACGGTTTCAATGTAAAGTGTTCCTTTGATTTAAAACTCACTCTAGTTTGTTTCCCAAGTTGAAATTGCTTACAAGTGATGTTTGAGGGCTTTGAAATCTTTGGTCTGTCTCTCAGAACTTCCTTATGACTAATCTTGACAAGATTGTCAAAGTTTATACGCCCCATTCTCTTGTGCCATAACCAACTTTCATCTTGACTCATACAACATTTTTCTCCTCCAATAACACTAAGAACATAGAGATTGTTAGTTGCTCTTTTGGCTTCTGCCACTTGCTTCCTTGCTTTGCTAATTTCACATCCTTCCACATGAAATGTAAGAGTGTGTCCTTGGTCACACATTTGACTTACATTTAGAATATATGTCTCAGCCCCTCTAAATATAGCAAGCACATTCACGGTTTTTGTTTTACCATTATCAAGGCTAAGAGTGTCTTTCCTTGATATCTTTGCAGAAGCATTATCTCCAAACTTCATTGATCCACCATTCACTTGTTCGAAAGTAAGGAATTTACTCTTATCACCTGTCATGTGCTTTGAACAACCGCTATCAATAGACCATTGATCTCCTTCATTTTGTGCATGTAGGGTTGTTTGAACAAGCATGGATTATTATTTCTTTTCTTCTTCCTCCTTTCTCCATATTTTTGAATTTTCCTCTATTTGCTTGATTGTTGTTTCTTCCTTTTTACCTTTGTTGGAAGGTTCTACAAGGCCACTTCTACAAAATTTTGCTATATGCCCTAAATTTTTGCACTTACAACATATGATGTAATCCATAAGAGGAGCAAAAGAGTTGTAGTTTATGTTTATGAACGCATGACTTCTATTATGTTCCATGCTCCGAAATCCATTGCTTTATGCTTAAAGCTATTTCATGGATGCATTCTACAATCTATTGTCTTATGACCAAATTGACTACACAAAAAGCAATAACCAAAGAAGGAATGATAGAACCTAGGCATATAAGTTTGCTTTGATGAAAAGGGCTTCCCAACCATGTCATTCTTAGCTTCTGAAAGTATGCTTGGCATCGGGTTCTTTTTTTTTTCTGATTTCATCTTTGATGGGACTTTTAAGGACATCAACATACTTCTTTTCTTCATTTTATTTCTTCGATGATTTAGAAGTTTGTCCTTCTTCATAGCCAATACACTCCTATCAAACGCGGGCTTTTGAGATTTGATGATGTCATCCAAAAAATTTGAACTCTTTTCATTCTTCAAGTTTTTGTTTAATTGAGCCATTGTCCTCTCCAATTCCTTTCTTAGGGAAACAATCTTGAAGTCTAGCTTTTCACAATTTTCTTCCTTTGTCTTCAATTGGTTTCTCATTTGCTCTTCAACCCTTTTTGCTTCTTCTCCTTGAACCTTTAGATCTACAATCAATTTTCTTGATTCTTCAAGACTTTGTGTTAATTTTTCTTTGGTTTCACTATCCTCTTGAATGTGTAATCCTTGTCTCAAATTTCTTTTCTTTAGCTTCTCGATTTATTTGTAGGTATAATGGAGTTCCTCCTCAAGAGCCACTTCTCTTTCATCTTCGCTATGCAGTTCTTTTAAATCTTTTTCTTCTTTCTTTTTGTCTCTATCATCCTTTGCTTCCAATGCCATGAAGAGTATTTCTTCACTATCACTACTTGAAATTTCTTTGTCACTTTCCTTCAACGAGCTATGATCTTTCCTTGAATACAGACTCTTCTTGTACTTACAAAAATCCTTCTTTTCTCATTGACCTTGTTTGTAGCCCTTCTTTTGTTGATATCTTCTTCCTTTCTTCATGTAGTGATCCTCTTCATCGTTGCTGCTTTCACTCTTACCCTACGGACACTTAGAAGCAAAATGACCTATTCTACCACAATTAAAACATTTAAATGGTAACTTACCTTGATACTTCCCAGATCCTTTCTTTAGCTTTCTCATGAAGTGAGCTTCTTCTTCATTTGTTTCATTGCTTGAGCTATCCCTTGGTTCATATACTTTATTCTTTCCCTTCCTTGACGCTTTGAAGGCTGCCTTCCTTTTTGATGGCTTTTCTTCAATCCTCACTTCATAGATAGTAAGAATCCCATGCAACTCATCCTTTGTTAATTTGTCTAGATCTCCCATTTCTTCAATCATTGAAACTTTGGAATCAAATCTTAAAGGTAAAGACCTTAATACCTTTTGTACAATCACAACTTCTTCAACCTTTTCACCAAGTCCTCTTATTGTGTTCACGATCTCATCAACACGAAGCAAATAGGAGGCTATGTTCTCTTCTTCTTTCATCTTAAGGCTTTTGAATTGTCTCCTATGAGTTTGAAGCTTCGTCTTCTTTATTTTGTCATCTCCTTCATAGATATTCTTCAACTTATTCCACATGTCCTTAGCTGATTTGCAATGCATAACTTTTACAATCTTCGATTCAGATAATCCACACAAAATCACATTCTTGGCTTTCACATTGTTTTCACTTTACCTCTTTCTTGCCTGATCCATTGGGGTGTCGCAAGGGCTATGTAGCCATTTACAACTGATTGCCAAATATCATACCCTAGAGCATTCGAGTCTGTTTCCATCCTTATGCTCCATGAGGCATAATTTGTTCCATCAAACAATGGTGCCTTGTTTGATGGGAAACCATATCCTTTTTGCCTGACCATATGTGTTCTTTTACCAATTGAAGAGCACTCGATTATATTGAGAGGGGGAGGGGGGGCAGGGTTGAATCAGTATAACAACCACCTTTTACTTTTTCAAAACTTGATTAAGCATAGCAGGAATACTTCAAAACTTAATCATCCACAATAAGAACACACATTCAAGATCTAACAATAAGGAACACATGACAAGCACATAGGATTTACATGGAAATCCTTGGCGGGAGAAAACCACAGAAAAATATTGCTTATATAGACCTTCTTGTAGAGACCAACCTACTTCATTAATAAAGCTTCTTTTGTAGGCACCAACTCAACAAGAGACACCAATCTCTTCTAACGAGAGGCACCAACTTCCTGATCTCCTTAATTAGAAGGCACCAACCTCCTAGTGAACGATATAATAATTCATTTGTGACTTCTTCTTAGATTTTCCCTAAATCACCTTAATGAAATTTGTTCACTTCTTCACCAAAATCTGCCTTTCTAATCTCCTAAAAATTCTTCACAAATTCTGCCATAAAGCTTAATAAATCTTCTCATATGTCTCTCATAATTCTGTTCATATGTCTTCAAAAATCTGCACTTAAATGCCTTTTAATTCTGCTCTTTACACAAATGATATTCAATGAATTGCTTGCCTTCAAATGATCTTCATTCACAATCTCTTTAAATATTCTTGCCAAGAGAGGTGACTTTTCAAAGCAACACATATATTGCAAATGGATGCGACTCCTTTTAAATGCATCCTTTCATCTCTACCTTGGGCGCTTCAATGGGGGTTGGCCCCTATATATATATATTTTTTATTTTTTTTTCAAAAATAAACCCCTAAAAATGGAGCGCACCACTTGAGAGAGTTGGCCCTCTTCATAAAAAATTAATTTACAATTTTTATTTATTTCTTTTACTTCCCCAAGGGGGGTGCCAAACCAAGGGGTGACACAAATATTTATTTCATTTAAAATTTTACTCCAAAGCATGGCCAGCAACATTCAACCACGGTCTCCTTCCTCGATCTTTGACATCAATGACAACAATTTTCCAACAAAATTAGTTTACTTCTCATCAAGAATGAAGAGTTCAGTAGTTTAACTATTGCTATTTGCTTCTGTTACCATGTTGAAGACACAGAGTCTATAAAATAGGTGATAAGCTGTCACCCTTTCTGATCAAAATATGGACCAAGATGTAGGGAGCCATTTCGTTGCAATAACTTCATATTTATTAACTAGTTAATCCTGTAAAATCATGTTTGAACACCATTTTAGACTTCCAAGAGACGTGAAATTTGTTTCATAAATCTTTTAAATATCAAAACATTCAAATCATCGTTGTTTTTATTGCAGAGGAATGAATTATCTCCACGAGTGCAAGCCTGGGGCAATAATCCATTGTGATTTAAAGCCAAAGTAAGAGCTGCTTTAATTTTACATCTTTTGTATTTGTAGTTGATATTAGTCTTCTGTGATAACTATCCATTGATCAGTTTTTCTTTGTGTGAACCTGCATTATGATTTGATATTCACTGTTTGAGGTGTTGACAAGGTGCCAGAAATATATTGCGCGACAGTGGGGGGCATTTGAAAGTGACAGATTTTGGACTTAGTAAATTATTGAAGGTGTCCTCTGATAAGGTTAAAGAATCACATATCAGACCTTTGAACGATACATCAAGTAAGTTTATGCTTGCTTGTGAAACCCCACCCTCTTGTTTGTGTTTGATAGTGTGATATGTGCAATCTTGTTTAGAGAATATGCACTGAAAATTTGTTGCATCAGACAGTTCTTACAATTTTTTTTTCAATTCTTTGGCATCCTTACATTACACCTTATACAATTTTAATGACAATCTTTTTATTCATTTCAAAATGATAAATGTTTAGATGCAGGATATCTGAGAACTTCAAAGTCTCTCATAACAATATAATATAATAATAGTGATTGTCTTGGAATAAAGTGTGATGACTTTTGCTTGGTCTGGGTATTTATAAAATGTCACGGAACTTATGGCCTCATTCAAACATGAATTTTTATTGTTTTCATAAATATTAAATATCCTAAAATAAGACTTTGCATATGTTTGTAGAGAGTCAAACTCTCAAATTTGAAAATCTAGTTTATATTTCTCAGAAAAGGAATGGAGATAAATGCAATTTTTTTACTCTAGTTCTAGATTCAAACTCTCACATTGAAAATCTAGTTAATATTTCTCAGAAAAGGAATGGAGATAAATGCAATTTTTTCTCTAGTTCTAGACAATTTGTGAGTGTACTTGTTCCACAATATAAGTACAAAGCAAAGAAAACTTTGGATTTTGATTCACAATCCAAACACAAAATCGAGTGTTATTATTGTTATAGGTTTGGAGATATCCAAAACAATGCCAAAAATAACAAGATGATCTATCCTATATGAATGTGTTGGCTCAGGTTAATGTGCTTGTTGAGGCAGAGTAAGATTCAGGTGAGGAAGAGTATGCTTTTATAACATTTTTCGTGAGATTATAGTGATGCAACTAGTTGTTGGTTCTTTGATTTTGATACATTTTGACATTTCACCTGCAATAGAGATTGATATGTCATGTTTATTGTTGATTCTTGTTCTATATATATTTTGTTTGTTTTGGTAATGATAGAACACACGTAGTAGAAAGGATGAGAGATGTGCATGTTGTTCTTAGCGATACAAGAAAATATAATGAGGGATGTTTGGTTTGCTCTGAATATGAACATAAAGCTATTCTCTATCAATTAATTAATAAAAAATCCTAATATTATTGTGAATTTTGTGGAAGAAATATATTGTGACTGATGTCAAGTAGGACAAAATGGTTGCCCTAGACTTTGGGCATGGTGATTTGTATATGCTAGTTAATCTTGTCACAATTAAATTGAATACATCAGATGTGGAGATAAACATTTTGAGGCATGAGAGATATTGACATCTAAATCTTCAATATTTGGCCAAACTAAGCAGAATTGGTCTCGTTCACAAATAATCATCTAGGAAAAGTAGGATATATATGTGGGGTGTTTGGTTGGTAAGCAAAAATGAAAGTTATTTTCTATTAATGATATTTTCTAATGAAATTGCATGGTGTGCAAACAGGACATTAGATCTCATTCATGCAGATCTATTTGAGCCATCCTAGAAATCATATAAAATTTTAAGTGTGAGGTACTTTCTATTGATGGTGGATGATTTCTCAAGGAAAATGTGGGCATTCTTCTTGAAGAAAAAGTTTGATTGTTTTGGATCTTCTTAAAGTTTAAAGCATTAATTGAAAATTAGAAAGGTTGATCTACTGTTGAGGTTAGATAATAGAGGTGAGTTCACCTCCAAGCAATATCAACACTACTATGAGAAAGAAAGTATTCAAAGATATTAGTAGTGCTATACACTCCTTAGGAGAATGGGGTTGAGAGAAGAAATCGAACCATCATGGAGATGGACCTATTCATGATGCAAAGTAAAGGCTTCCCATACAAATGTTTGGTAGAAGAAGTAATATGAAGGTATATCTCTTGAATAGAAGTTTGTGCAAGGTCTTGCAAAATTTCAAATTGGAAGAGTCTTGGTTTGGGCTAGAACCAAATGTAACAAATACATTTTTACGTTTTTTGTTCTACTATGTTTATTTTGACTATTGATAGCAAAAGGAGTCAACTAGATTCCAGTAGCTTCAAGTATTCCTTTTATTCCTTTTTTGGGTATAGCTGATGAAGAGAAAAACAACATTCTCTCTCACAACTCCTAGATTACAACAAAATTCATAGATGATTTACTCAAATTTGACAATTACTTGTGTCAAATTAACAATCGATTTACAATTGCTCCATACACTCCAATTTGCAAGCAAACAAGTAACTTTATTAAAAACAAATTACATGAAATTTACATTACAACTCCTGGCAACTCCATGGTTGCTCTGTATTCCTCTTCCTCTGCTCAATTCTTCTTGGACTTGCAGCCTTTGCACCAAATTCTTTCGCTTTCTTCCACATTTTCCTTGCACAGAGTTCTTCGATTCTACAACCATTCAAATCCCTCCACCAGTTCGTCTTTTCTCCTCTATGCTACACCCCATTCCTTCTGTCTTTGTTTTAACCTTTGATGTCACATCGTAGGAGACACACCCTTAAACCATATCTAACCTCCCCCCTACTTGGCACGGTCATCATCATGCCTTGTGCTTACTCGATTGGTTTCCATTCTCCCTTTATTTTGTGTGCTCCCTACATGTCACTTCCTATCTTAGCATCGATACCAATCCTCATCATCTTTTTTAAGCCGAATTCTCCTCATATTTATCTAGTTTGTATTTAATGTGGTCTCTTGAACACACCTCCAAACTATCCGCCTCATTGTCTATATTCTTCCTACTGCATACAATTTCTTCAATGCTGTAGTTGCAAAGAAATTGATGTTAATCTGCTCTCTATGATAGGCTTGACCCTTTCATTTCTACCGTCATGGCTTCTGTTGTTAACTTAAGGCAAAACAAAGATTCGCCATCTTCATGTCTTCATCCTTCCTCCTTACGTGGCCCTCCAAATTCCTTCGACTTGTGTAATTAGCTCTTCATTGTTGCATCGACTATTATCTCTGCCCTTTATATATCTTTCCATGGCTTTTATATGTCTGCACGCCCTTCATGGTTTTCAATCTGCTCTAAAGTTACACATAGAAGTGCCAAGTTCCTTGGCATCACATGCTTGATGCTTCCTCATTGCACCCCCTATTACCTTTCTTGCTTTCTGTCGCTCTCTCTATGCCTGAAATGGGTTGCAAGACGTTCTTTCCTGTGCAGTCCATACCCTGCACAGGTGCGCAACATCTTTTGTTAACTAACTAACTGCTCTTTTATTTCTGTTGGTGCTCCACTTCATTTCCCTTAGAATTCGAATGGTCTTCTTTATCAAGCTGAGTCAAGTTCTTTTGGTAATATATCAAAAAAAAATTTTTTTTTGGTCGATATTGATCGTGCTTCGCCCAGGATGCTCCTACATCAATAGTGAACAATCTTAAGGCATATATACACATTGATATTTCCACTAACAAAGTTGTATCTAATTGGGATGTTGATGTTAATGAAACAAAACTTGTATTTGATAGTAACCCTAAACATCATATTGTCCATGATTAGTTCGGAACTGGTGATATGGTTTTGTTAATTCTTTGTCTCCTTCACACTTACAAATAGGTCAACCTCCAGATGATATTTCTCTTGCATTGTTGGTATATCAAAGGTTCAAAATTGAGACGAGGTCAACTCTTGATATCATTGCTTAGTCGTACGAGCCTTGGGTTACAACAACAAAGACAAAAATGGTATTGTTGATTATTCCACTATTTAGGATGTGTTAGATGTTGGATTTCTTGCTAATCCTCTAATGGTCAAGCAAGGAAACAAATTACTGGATTAGATGAGCACATTCATTTTGGTCTCTTTTCTAAACTTTTCAAAGTGCTTGAACTGGAAGGGTATGCAATTAACTTGAATTAGAGGCTGCCTTGTAGATTGAATATGACGCCTTGATGAAAAATCATATTTGGGTGTATTAATAGACTAGTATTTTGAAGATTGACAAGAACTTGTTGGACTCATGAGCACTTGTGAGCTTTTGGAATAGTCAAGAAACTTGCACATGCCTTTTGAGATGAGTCAATTGTAGAAACTTGTGAGTTCTACGTGAGTTGCTTTGCGAGTCCCTTTGGAGACTTTATTGGATATGGTGAGTTTGGAAAGCGAAGTCTATTGTTGGATAAAATCTTGCATAAAAGCCTTTATCTCACTAGGTGTTGCTATGCTTAGATCCCTACTCTATTTTAAAAAAGAAAAGAAAAATAAACTTTGTTTTTTATTGCACTAGATGGAGCGGTGTGTTTTCTCTTCATTTGTCTTGAAATAACAAAAGCAACGAATTTTCCTTTTTTTAATGAATATTCTATTGTTTTTCTTGTACTTTTCCCAATTAAATCCCGATTAGTTGAATCCCATTTATACTTTTTGGTTTGTTGAGTCAATCTTGATTCCGAGTAACACTATTATGATCAGAATAGGCTTATGAGATTTCTAAATTCATTCTTTACCCTTCTCATGCATTTTTGAAGTTTGCTTTTTTATATTTATGTAATTTATTTTATTTGCCTAGTTTTGCTAAGTTTTTCCTCGAGTCCAGTTTTTAGTCTAATTTTTGGTCTACCAAGTTTTAGCTGAGTTTCAATTTTTGAATTATGCTACAAACAATTGGTTGGTACCTTGACATATCTTAGATCCACATGGTTGGATCCTTGTTTTGGAGTTATCTCTCTCAATTTTTAGCCTAATTGAAGCTTGCTCATTACCAAGGAATAAAACTAGTATTGTGATATGCCAAAGGTACTCTTGTATTACATTTTTAATCAAAGGGAAAACGATTTTAAGTTGATAGGGTATATAGACTCTAATTGTGCTGGTTCAGTTGATACATATAGATCAAGTATAGGCTAGATATTTTACTTGGGCTCAAGAGTTTTTTTGTGGTAGAGTGATCTTCAACATTTTGTAGCTTTATTTTCGGCTGAAATAAATTACAAAGGAAATGCTAGTACTATTTGTGAAGTAGTTTTGCTACATTGGGTTTTGAGTGATCTTCAACTAACTCCACTTTTCTATCACAATCAAGGAGCCTTGAAGTTGGTAAAAGCATTAGTTTATTATGCTTGCACCAAGCGTATGGAGGTTTGTCATCACTAAAATTGGCAATTGGTTGGCATTGATATTTTTCTCCACCATTGCACTTCTTAGTAATAATCTACTAATCTAATGACTAAATTGCTTTTTGTTATTCTCTTCATCAAAATTTGGGACAAAATTGGCATTATCACATGTATTTATTGCTTATGTTAGTGATGCAATAACACCACATTAGTTATGTCTAAAAACTACTTTCAATTAAGCTATAGCCACTTTGTAATGTTTCCATTCCATAATAAATACAAGCATACAGTAATTGTAGAGTTTGGCATCGAATTCTCTCAAAATCTATGCAATAATTATTTCAACAATTGCAAGGATGCAATAGTCGCAGTTTCAAAGCCCTACTATGAACCTTTAGGTGCATTATATTGTTAATTTGGTATTTTTGGTAACATCGCATCGGTGATAGATAATTTTAGAAGCATAACTGCCTCCCTACTACTTCCATCATACTTGTCCTGATCCTTCCCAGCAATAGTGGGATGAACTTTTGTACTTAGAACAAGTGCATCCAAACACCAGTACTCAAAGATGGTAAGCATTCTCTGCTTCCACGTGTTGTAATTCTTTCCATTGAACCTCTGCAAACTTTCCAACATAACATTGGACAAAGACGCCATCCCTCCCATTTTCCAAAGCACGAAAAATGAGGTAACTCTATGATCAGCTGACAAAACATTGGACTATCAGCTGGCACAACTCTCGATTTTTCAAAAATTGTCTGAAAAAGAGGCTCAAAAACTGTAAGAACATAATTTTTATAGAAAATTTTTGAAAACTCTTTACAATTTTTTTATTTTTCCCAGAAAATTTGTCAAAACTGACTAAAAAAAAATTATTTCTTCATACTGCCAATAAATTTCAGTTGCCCAGAAAAGAGAAGATTTTTAAAAAAAACCTCAAATACGAATCTCAGCAAATGCGAGCATAAACCCACGTTTGGAAATCCACAAGCTAGGGCAAAGACACAGACATGAGCAAAAAAAAAAATGCATGTCAGAGAAGTAAAAAATGCGGATAAAGAATGACAAAAATCCGCACAAAAACCCCTCTGAAAATCGCAGCCCTAGAGAGCACAAAATCGTGGCTCCAAATCAGAAAAATCATCTGAAAATCATGGTCCTAGAGAGCACAAAATCATTGCTCCAAATTAGAAAAATTACGTGACCATAGAAGGCTCTAAATTGCAGCCAAAAATCTCCAGAAAACACGTTTTATTCAGATGTGGAAAGCAAGACCAGAAGTCTTCAAAAAATGCGTTTCAAACAAATGAAGAAATTACGCCCTGAAATCTTCAAAAAACATGCCCAGAAAAATAAAAATCGCGTCATCGCATCACCCAAAATAGATAAATCGCAGCCCTTGAGAAGATTTGAAAACGTGCCCAAATGCAGAAGAAACACAGAAGCCGCGCGTGCCCAGGAAACACGAAGGTCGCATCCAGAAAAGCAAGTGAAATCCACCAAAAATCCGTCAAAAACTAAGACGTGATTTTCAGAACCCCTCAATGATTTTTCTTTTAAAAAAAACAGAGAAAAAAAATGGCGCCCAGGTCGACTCGAGCTCTGATACCATGTTAATTTGGTAAATCATCAAATCATTTTATTAACAGAAGCAGATTACATATATAGATTTACAAAGGAGAGATTCCACGATCACAGGACATGATTGGAATCATAACGGAAGACTGAAACAAAAAGTAACGGAAATATAGGAGGTGACAGTCTGTTACACATACAAGACTCGAGTATTAAAATGATTAACCAAATACTAAATAAAGCTAAGATGACCATTAATATTACATTTAATATTTTAATATATATAAGACTTGTAGAGTGTAAAGAAGCAAGTTTGAATTCCTGCAAATAGCTTGATCTTCTAATTTGCTGTGTCAATTGATTTAACAAGTATACACACCATCAGAAGTCAGAACATTTGTATTTCTTTTATTAAATTAATTAGATCAAATCATTTAATCAGCAACATTATCAAATAAACCATAATTGAATTTTTTTAATTGAATTTTTCTGATACTGAGGACAAATTGATTTTATTAAAGAGCATAATGTCGATTGGATTATACCTCCCTATACTTTTCATATCTGTTTTCAATGGATAACTGAGGAGATATTATGGTGAATTAGGATTGAACAAAGAGGTTCTGTATATTCAAGTCCCTGATTTTTTTTGTTGCCAAAAGTGCTTTTAGAGTGCAGTTTATTTCAAAGTTCTTGTTGAGAACATTTGGTTACTGGTAAGAAGAATAAGGTATTCACTTATCACTGACTGTTTCTTCTTTGGGTCCCCAGTCATTTCAACGAAGCATTTTCTAGTGAGCAGTAGATAACATTTTAGAATTGATGTTATAGTGCTATCTTTCCTTTTGCCTATATTATAAATGTGCTTATTTTATGCTGCATTTTTTGTTTGAACCAGGACTATATATGGCACCAGAGGTTTACAAAAATGAAGACTTCGATACAAGTGTGGATGTTTTTTCTTTTGGTCTAGTACTTTATGAGGTATTTTAACCTTTTGAAACGAATTGAAATATTTGGGAACAACTTTTTCATGTCAAAGATTGAATCTGCATTTCAAATGCATGATAATTATGTTGACTTATTGAAGGTAGCATTGTGAATCAAGTTTTTAAATTGTCAGCCCCCAGAACAGAGTTATTACTTGCAGAGGGACTAAAACGGCTGTATGAAATAGAGATCAAAGAATCATTGCCAGATCCTATTTTAAGGGAAGCAGACCATAACCTGTGCAAATTATTTGGGTGTTGTCTTAGGCTAAGATGTTTAGTTGTAATTTTCAGGGAAGGGTTATACTGATATGTAGAATACTTGAGAGTTCTCCAGTGCCTAACAGGTTGCTTATTTCTTTCTTCCATTCCATCTCACTGAATGGGACCATAACACCATTTGCAACTATAACCAATATTCATGGATAGTTAACATACCTTTCATGCACTACCCTCTTACCATGACTGCAAAATGATAGAATCTGTGCTTGTGGGTTGTTTGTATGAAAGCTATCTTCCTCTGCACTTTTGATTGGATCCATGCCTATGGTAGGATTGCCACTAGAGACCCTTCAGCCTTGGATTCTATTAGAGATGTTGCTTCAACATTACATACCTTTATACTTCCAAGGATTGCACCAGAGAACCCTTTTATCCCGGTTCATCCTGCCAATGGTATTCTTAGAGATGTTTGTGGGTACTTTATATTGATCATTGATGAAGATGTTACTTATGATAAGAGAGAGAATTAGAGAATGGTGTCCTTTTCCTTTCCCTGCATCTCTGTACATTTTTAGTAGACCAAATTATCTTTTTTATTAGTTTTTCTAGGGTTGTTCCTTTATTCTATATTAGACCTCTTAGAAAAGAGCTACTCATGCATCATTTTCTGTTAAAACATGTCTATCTACTTTGAATCCCATTGAATAACTATGTTAATTTTTTAGAATCCAACTCTTCCCTTTACACCTTTGTGCTCCTTCTAATGGCGGCCTGCTATCTCATGTCTGTTGTGCTGCTACTTTTTCACTCACCCCTTTTCTATCTATAAAAAAAACATTAATCTTCTTTTATAAAATTAAACCTATGAGGCACTTTTTAATTTTTGCATGCATCAGATTTTGCATGCTACCTTTGTTTTTGCATGCATAAGGGGTGCTGCTTTTTTGCATGCTGGCGCTGCTTTTATTCTTCCTTTTTCTCCTTTTTTATGTTTTTTCTTTTTTCTGCTTTTTATGCTGGCGCTGCTTTTTTATGTTTGACTTAACGGCATGTTGACTTAGCTCCACGATTCATGCAACTAACCATAAGTGGGTTTCATGCAATTTATCCAAAAGTGGCGCTGCAATGAGGAATATATCTATGCATGTCATTTATGTATTGTTGCATGTTTCCTTTGACATCAATCAAAAATTTCAGACAGTCAGTAATGCTGCAATTTGATCATTGATGATGTTAATATAGTTTCTAGAAATGGTGCAAAAGTTGGGTTTGAAATGTAATGCACACCCAAATCCTTATAGGGTTACATGTTTATAGATGGGTGATCAACCAATAATGGCTGAACTATGCAATGCAAATTTCCACTTTGAGAAGTACTAAGATGAGGTAGTGTGTGATGTAGTAACCATGGATACCTGCCATCTGTTGTGGAGTAGACCTTGTAAGTATGACAAAAGTTCAGTGAATGTTGGGAGAAAGAACATGTACAAATTCTCCAAGGATAAGGAGGTTTGAGTTATTTCCCATGAAAGAAGTGGGAGAATGTAGTAAGTTGATGTTGGTTTCAGCAAAGAAATCTGAAGTGGAATTTGATCATTGATGATGTTAATATAATTTCTAGAAATGGTGCAAAAGTTGGGTTTGAAATGTAATGCACACCCAAATCCTTATAAGGTTACATGTTTATATATGGGTGATCAACCAATAATGGCTGAACTATGCAATGCAAATTTCCACTTTGAGAAGTACTAAGACGAGGTAGTGTGTGATGTAGTAACCATGGATACCTGCCATCTGTTGCGGAGTAGACCTCATAAGTATGACAAAAGTTAAATGAATGTTGGGAGAAAGAATATGTACAAATTCTCCAAGGATAAGGAGGTTTGAGTTATTTCCCATGAAAGAAGTGGGAGAATGTAGTAAGTTGATGTTGGTTTCAGCAAAGAAATCTGAAGTGGAATTTGAAGTCAGAGGTGAGTTGCAAGAAAGGAGAGTCTAGGATGTAGAAGAGGCTCCAAAATAAGAGGATCCCTTTGAGGGACAACCTTCATCAGAAATCCAGATATGTAGGTGGAAGACTTATGAATAGGATATATGAATGTGTATCAAGGGTGGAAGATTATCCCTATACTAAAAAAATGAGTGAAGGGTTGCTGCAGAATCTGAATAGGTGAAAGCCATTTTGGAATGGTTTAGTTGTAAGTGTTGTAGATGTGCATCAAGGTGCACTTAGTGTAGAGATTAATAGAAGTGTTCTGAAATAAAGAAGAGAGCAAGTGTAGCATCTAGTGGGGGGGCTTTACAATAGAACATGAGAAGGTAAAGGAGAAGATACAGAGAAGGAAACAAAAAATTAAAAATAAAAGCAAAGGGAAATAAGTAGAGTATCACCAGGGTCATCTACCTTGCTTTATGGAGCCATCATGGATGTTTTGAATACATGAAGAGGATGCCCCTCTGTAATTTTTTTTCTCATTTACTAGGGACATTTCAATATTTTTTGGCATTATTGGGATGTCTCCTATTTAAGCGGCGCTTGGGGATGCTGAAACGTCTATGAAGCATTGAGGGACATCCCCGTGTATTGGGGGAGTCCTAACATCTCACATCAATTGTTATTTGAAAGAAAATAGTAAAAACATTTATTTGTAAAAAATAAAAATAAATGGGGAATTTTCAAATATTTATTTTTATGGTTATTGATAATGAAAACCAAATATTCATATTTACAATTTCATAATCATATTTCCATTTTTAACTCATTTTTGTATTTCTGTTTCAATATTCAATTTTCAATGTTTTATCTCATAGATGTTAGTTTTTTTTTTTTTGAACTTCAGCTTTTATAATGTTTAATAATCTTATAGTTTAATTATAAAAACTTAAATATATTTTAAATTTTCAATTCCTTGTCTCCAACTCCACCCATAGCCCACCTTTTGCCCCCCAAAATTGGGAAATTTTTTCTGTCCTTGAGACAATTCCCTGTTCTCCCATCTTGCGAATTTGAGTTCCAAAAAAACCCTTACAAATTTCCAAAGTCAAAAGACAATAATAACAGTAGCCAGGTAAGGTTTTCATCATACTTGGATTCTCTCAAATTGAGGTTTTCGTCCTAGTTTAGCTTCTCAGATTTGCAATTAGCCAATTCCGAAAATACCTAAAAAACCCCTCAGCAAATGGGGATGACATCTCCTTTATACCTGATCACCAAAAAAAAAAATTAAAAACCAAGTCGACCTCCAAAATAAAAATCTCCAAGTCGGCACTCCAAATGATGACATTCAAGTCGGCACAAAATTTTAAATTTGAAATTAACTAATATTATTATTTTATTTTATTTATTATTATTATTTTAATATTATATAATATATATACTAGTGTTTAAAAACAATATTAAAATAGGGTGGATTTAGAGCAGGAAAAGGGGACATGACATTGTAGGAGTCAAATCTGATCATTAATGGCATTTTGGGAAGATTCAACGAATGACAAAAGCAATCTAGAGGAAATGTGGAAGTTTAATGTGGGATAGGAGGTTAGGACCAAAGGTGTGGGGTTTCATGTTAGGGCTAGAAATGGGGATGGAAGTTTAGAAGTTCATTGAAACTCTGTCAATGGATGAAGTGAGCAAATGAAGTGGTTTAGATGAAATGCGATGAAAAGATGCGGAATTAGAGGTTAAGACGAGATGTCTAGATGGAAGATTAGTGCGGAAGTCAGCTTGAACTTTGCACAAGAAGAAACAATTGGTAAAAAGCATTGGAACACTTTGTGGGAATATGATGCAAAATTGGTGGTCAAGACAAGGAGTTTTAAAGAAGTTTGAAAGTCCATCGAAACTCTACAGAAGAAAGAAATGAGCAAAGGAAGTGCTTTGAGAGAAATGTGGGATCTTATTGTGGAACTAGAGGTTGGAAGCAAAATTCAAGATGGGACATTGAAATGGTAGTCTAGAAGTACACCTAAAGTTTGTAAGAAAAGGATCGGAGTAAATGTAGGAAAAACATGCGGAACCAACGAAGGGAAGTTGAGGTGGAATCGCCAAAAATTTGGATGTGCAACATTTGCAAAAACAAGTGTCAAAAGGATTGCAAAAAATGATTGGGGAATTGGAGGTTTGGATGTTCGAAGGTGGAGTGGAAATGAAATAAATCCATCAAAAACCCGCAAATCTATAAAACATTGAAATGGTAAAGGGAGACAAAAGAAGCCCGTCAAAACTCCACAAGTCTATAAATGGGAAACAAAGCACAAGGATGAAAGTTGGGACTTAATTGGAGGTCGTGAGATGGACAAGGACCAGAAGAACTCTAGATGAGCCTCGCAAGAGGGAAACATAGAAGGAAGGAAGGGTTGTAGAAATTGGTAATGAAGAAGGATCAGAGGTTGGGAGGAAGAAGGGAACATAAAGAAGTCCAGATGAAATTTGCAATTGCACAAAGGGTAAAAAGGGGAAGGGAGCAAGAGAATGGAAAAATGTGGGGATGTAGAAGAGGACAAGAGGTTGAGACAAAGAAGCTGAAATTCGGACATCCATTGAAAGTCCACAAACTAATGGAATGAAGGAAACAAGAGAGGAAGGAACTTGATAGACTTACCGGAACTTCTATACAAGACTGATCATCAAGATAGGAGTTTGAACAACCAAAAGAAGTTTAACACTCCATTGAAACTATACATCTCCGCAAAAATTGAGGGAAATGACTAAAACCTTCCTAGAATTAGAATTTTTTAGAATTTTGCAACCTCCAACAACTAATAGGAACATGGGGAATGATGAGAAACAACATTTAGGCAATTTGACCAAGTGAAGGTCAATCTGTTGCTTTCTCAAATCTGTCGTAGACGATGGAAAAAATGAGGCCAAATACACAAAGGGGGCCTATACTCGAGCAATTTTTTGGATTATTAGGTTGAGCTCAGTTGAATAGAACAATCTAATAGAGTCTTCCAAATGCTTAAGGAGAAGTTGACTGCTGCACCTATTTTGAGAGTTCCTGATCCTAACGGGAATTTCCTAGTAGTCAATGGTGTTTCAATAAAGTGTTATTCAAGAGTCTTGTTCAAGATAACACTGTGGTAGTTAGAGTCTGAAAAGTTCAAAACTTGCAAGACACATTATATTTCTCATGACCTAGAATTTGCAGCTATAATTTTTGCTCTCCATATCATCATAGATTGAATTATATTTTCACCCAACCTCATCTTAATGCACATCATCACATATTGCTAGAGATTTTGAGTGAGTATTTACTTTTGAGATTGAGTCCATTAAAGGGAAAGAATAGAGTCGTTGTGATGTCCCCTCGCTAGACAGTTCTCGGGAACAGTGTGTTAGCCCTTTATTGGACCCTTGTGGGCTAGCCAGATTGGTTAGAGGGTCAGTGGTACTTTCTGGAGAGGTTGATTGTTCTTGTTTCCAGAGGCCAGTGATTGGATCACAGTGAGTGTTGGCATTTCAGGAGTCCACAGCTTCTGACGGCATAGGAATATTCAGAGTTTTGAGCAAGTTATGAATTTTTAAGTGATTAAGTTAATTATTTAACTTAAATGCCTTTTATTAAAGTCACATCGACTTTAATACTTTTTATATCACTTAAAGTATTCTAAAAGGTGATTTAATATTTTAATGACTTAAAATATTAAAAGTGCGCTCAAGTAGTAAGTCTTGACTATTGAAAAGACTTAATTAAATATTAAAAGATTTAAATGATTGCAAAAGGGCGTATTTTCTTGAAATGCGTGCCATTTAGGTATAAAGCAATCCTGGGCAATGAGAAACTCACCTTTTGATATTTCGACTTTGCCTTGAGCATTTTTCCTGTGCATTCTCCTGTGATCAGGGTTTGAACAAACTGCCATTGAAGAACGATACCTCTTCAGTGTGAGCACTCTTGAGATTGTGAAAGATCAATCGAATCAGTGCATGTTGAGAGCTTCAGCCAGAGGTTCTACAGATTTAGACAGAGATTATTTATTTTGAGATTGCTTATTGTTTACAATAATTGAGGGTTTCCTCTTGGTGGCGCATCTTTCTACAGCTTCAGAGACTTCCATCAGTGATTCTACCTCTTCTTTCCTTGGCCGTACGGCCTACCTTGGAATTCGTGCCTAGAGAGAGGCGTGTGAAGAATAAAGCTGAAACGCCTTCCTTTGATTTGATTTTGGTCTTTCATCTTTGGCGTCTTGCATTTCCAGAGCATTGTACCACGTTTCTGAGTGGGAGAAGTCAGATCTGGCGGCTTGGCATCCTTATTTGTCAGTTTCTCAGCATTCTTGGCTGGCAAGCTGGCTACTGTTTTAAATAAAATAACTGGAGACTTTCTGGTATGTCTGTTATTCATGATCTAATTGTTTCAGTATAATAACAACTTTTGCATTTCCATTCTGTGAGAAATTGCCTTATATTTCAATTTACAAGCTTAAATATGCCGCGCCCCTTCTCTTCTGTCTATTAAAAATTCTCTAAAAAACTAAATAACACCTAAAGACTTAAGAAAAATTGGGGTTTTGGAGTTGAGAGCCAGCAGGGCTCATCACAGTCGTCAATGCTTTGAGTAGAAGAAATCATGTAGCAGCCATAGTAACTACCAAAACTAATTTTCGGTAACATGTATTGAATAAACAACAGATTGATATTTGGTAGAATGAAGTAGAGGTGTTTTTAGAAATTGATCCAATGACCCATAGTTTTGATGCATATATTTTTGATAGAGATGGGTTACTGAGACATCAAAATAAGACTTAAATTTTGCAGCAAGGAGATTTTCATTCTTTGGTGATAAGTGAAGATTATAGTGCACCATATCCAAGAAATCCAACAGTCAAGAAGATGCATGCTGACCTTAAATTGATGTATTCCAAGGCACCAATGAGGAAAGATATAGTGATGCATGTGTCGGAATAAGTTGAGTGTTAGAGAGCAAAGTTAGAGCATATGCATCTAGATAGGTTGTTATACCCACATGATATTATTAAAAAAAGAAGCAGTTTATTAATATGAATTTTTAGGGTTTTCCTACTACTCCATTTAGACATAACACAATCCTTGTAGTGGTTGACAAATTGACTAAGGTAACACATTTTATACCAAGTAATTTTATAGATTATGAGCTACTTGAGAAAAAATATGTCAATAAGCTCTTTAGATTGCATGAATTCCTAGAGAATTATTCCAGATAGAGACACAAGAATGACTTCTAGGTTTTGGACTACTCTTCAAGCAGCTTTAAGAACTAAGTTGAACTTTAGTACTATCTACTATTCTGAAACTAATGGATAGACAAATAGGACCACTAAGTCGTAAAAGATTTTACTTAGAATGTATTGTATGGACCAACAATCTAAATCATAAGATTATTTCCCTTTGGTTAAGTGTACATATAATAATGTGTACTTTTCCACATTGGTTATGGCTTGATTTGAAGCTTTATATGGTCAAAAGTCTCATATTCTAGTTATTGGACAATGGTAAGATAAAATTTTGATTGAACCTAAAATTTTGAGAGAATTGAAGAGCAAGTTAATCTAATCTATCAATGTTTGAAAGAAGTAGCGGGATAGGATTATTAGTGTTTTAATTTGTCCCTTTTAGGACAACACAAAATGGAACATTGTGTAAAGTAAAACCTTTCTTCAAATTAGAAGGGAAAACTCCCTTGCAACTTAAAACTAAACTAAACCCTAGGGCCTAAGGAAATGACTTATAATTTTGTACAAGTTAGACATATGGGGTTCAAGCACACATTGCAAACAAACTAACAATATTGCAATATTTTGGTTCTTACATATGGGCACATGACAAATTAATACTTCTACACATAGACAATAGTTTTTTATTTTTGTGACCAATATGAACGACCTAACCTATAATAGTTAACACACATTCTTGGCCAAAAGCAAGGACCAAAAAGATTGAGTACAACACACAATTGAATTGGATTAAAGACAATAGACAAAACCCAATAAATTGAATAATGGTAGTTGCATACAAAATTACAACACCCAATTAATGAAAATTGCAATACAAATCCTACAACAATCACTAACTTTGAAGTCACTTGATAAAGACGCTAATTTTTAACTTCAAACAAAATGTCCATACACTATTTGTATATAGTCTTCCAAAATGATGAAGTACAAACTAATTGTCCTTTCATCTAGGTTATGCTAATTGAGGGATCTTCGAACGCTTTATGCCAACTGAGGATTTTCTTGTTTCTTCATCAATTACTACCTTATCCTTGTTATTCTAATGAATTTCTAAAAGTTTTTAAAGTTTCTACATTGTTTGCAGTTGCACCACAAATTCAACCAATTGAAATCTTGTAATGTCCCACAATTTTGAGAGAGTTCGATTTATGTATTCATGGAAAATTATTGCTAATTGATTACAACATATTGTGCACTGAGTTGTTGAAAGCATGTTTCTACATCGCACAGATTCAAGCATATATAAGGAAAAGGATCGACATTTAGATAAGCCAAAATTAGAAGACAACGATAATTTATTAGCAGCGATAATTATCATTAAGAAGGCAGCTCAACGAATGATGTTAGATAAAATTAATTATTTCACAATAATCCTCACTTGGGAATAGATTGTAATGATATTGGTACAAATGACATGAGGGAGCCAAATGTATGCACAACTCTAATTGGCAAGAAACAACAGATTTTACTTGCAACACAAGTGGTCAAGATGATCTTGAAAAAATATGTGTAGTGGATGCATCGGGCTAATATTCCATATTGAAGGTTGCATTGAGGATTATCGGGCCTTCTTGTATATTGCAATTTCATAATAAACAAAGGCGACTATAAACTAATTCCATTCTAAGTGAAACAAGAGACAAATGGTAGCCAATCATGTTGAAGATTATTTTAAGAGAGACTCTCTGGAGACTACTGAACAGCAACTTCATTGGAAGTTCCATTAAATATAAGAGATGCAACGATGAAGTAATATCAATCACCTCAGTTGAGAGACAACCAATGACTAATGGAGGAGCCGTGATTCCTTATTAAAGAAATAAAGTAGCGATTATATCTCAAACACATATGATCGAAGCTATATCAAGACCAGCAATATAGGGAGTTTTAGTAAAAGAAAATAATATCATTAAAAGACAATAAATACAACAATTAGATCAGATTGGATATCGAGTGACCAAGACTCACTACATTTGCTCAACATTATCAGGTTCATACTTTGACCGCAGCTTGACACTTTGACATGGAGAATTACTTCCATACTCATCGCCTATTATTTTCTCTCTATTATCGTGTGGTTTCCAAAGCTATCAACCATTTGATTATGCATTCTAGAGGAGATTACTACGGGCCGATCTGTATAAAGAGTTTTAATTACATTAATCAATAAATTTGCATGTCAGAGATAGACAAAAGATTAAGGGTTGATTAACAAAAGAACAGCTATTAAAGTAATAATAGGCAGCGATTATTCTCACAAAAGGCTGCAATTAGTATGAGGAGTTTAACAGCGATTAGGAGAACTAAGGCAATGATTTCAATAATAAAAATAAATCTATTAATTAAGGCAGCGATGGTTTTTTGTTATAAAGGGACACATCCTTATTAAGGGAAGAAGACACATCCTTCACGAAAAGGCATATCCCTTGGCAAGGTATAAATAAAGGTTGCAAATAGAACCTCATAGGACCATTGAACGGTTGTGCAGATAAATTCCTTTAAGGACTCCGAATTTAAGAGCTCCTAAGGAGCCAGTAATTCATCCTATCAAGATGCATAATTAATCAGAAAAATCAGAAATAGCATCTATTATAAAATTGCATGTATAAAGAGATAACTTCAGAGAGAGCAATTTAAAGAGGTCTAACCTCCTACAACAATGCATGATTTTAACTTAACAACTCAGCAACAGCATTATATTTATATGGCATATTACCATTACTAAAATAATATTTACATCAGATTTCATAATTCTTATCATGTGCATATCAATAAACTAGTATTATCAGTTGCTCTTAGATATACCAAAGTACAACATCTTTATGATCTTTAAGGTTATTGGCAAATTTGATAACTTTACATAATATTGGATGACAAATTGTGTCAATCCAATAAGGAGTAAATCGAAAAATTGAATGATCCATAGGTTGGGTCATTACAAATCTCTCCAAGGAAAACCTTCATATCAACACCCAATATGCAAAAGCAACAACTTATTGCCATGTTAGAACATAACAATTCTTTTTTATAGGATTATCAAGATGTAAGAGGAATCCTTCCAAAAGAATGCACTCATCACTTTACATTAACGATAATTGCAAGCCTATTAGAAAATTGTAAAGAATGATAAAACTAGTCTTGCCTAAAATTGTGAAAGAAAAGTTGTAGAAACCCCTTAATACAGGTTTTATTTATCCTATCTTCGATAGTGAATGAGTCTCTCCATTAGTAATTATTCCGAATAAGGGAGGCAAATGGTGCGTATGTGTTGACTATAGAGAACTTAATTTAACTACCTAGAAATATCATTTCCCATTGCTATTCATTGATCAAGTATTGGACATTTTTGCAGAGAAGAAATATTTCTCTCTCCTTGATGGGTTTAGCAAGCATAATAAAATTTGCATAACTTTAGAGGATCGGGATGAAACAACCACCACATGTCCATGGGGGACTTACACTTATTGTATCCTTCCCTTTGGATTATGTAATGCTCCTACAACTTTCTAAAGAGTTGTTTTAACTATTTTTTCTGATCTTATTCATTAATGTGTTGAACATATATGGATTGCTTTACTATTTATGCTAATTCTTATGAAGAAGTAATGAAAAATTTGGAGACAGTACTTCAATATGCAAGGATGCTAGCCTTTTCCTAAGTAATGAAATATGTTACATGCTCATGTCAAAAGGCATTGTCCTCAGAACCCATATCTCATCATAGAGAATAAAATTTGTCCCTACAAAATAAGCGCAATTCAAAATGTGTCATTTCCTCAAAAGCAAAGCCATGTTTTTAGTTTTCTTGGATGTGCTTTATACTACCACAAATACAATATTTTAGCAAAACTACACCCCCATTGTTCACCTTCTTGTTCAATTTCATGCCTACTTGTCAAACAACATTTGAAGTCTTGAAGCACAAACTGATTACCACATGGACCTGATTGGAAGCTGCCATTCCATAGTCATACCGATGCTTCTATTATTGCATTAGGTGCAATATTGAGTCAAAAGGATGGTTGACTCACTTATTGTTATGGGACTTTTTCCCCAAAGTAAAAAGAAAGTTATTTTTTTATGAAATAACCCTTTAGAATTAAAAGGGAGATAGAAAAATAAAGGACATTACGATCCTTTGGTTAAAATGGGTATTAATAAAGAATATATATAAAAACTTGTTTAAGAAGGAAGGAATAATTATATTTATTAAATAATATCTAAAGGAAACATTTGTGAAAGGGTGCGATGGTTTGGAAACCACCACTTAAAAGGTTATATAAAGCATTATGTGAGCCTTGGAAAGGCAATGAAGATCACACTCAAGGAAAAAGGTGGTTTGGTGGGCTATGGGTATTAGAGAAGGGGCACATAAACTGTGTTCAACTCAAGGTACATAGTACACTCGGGATTGTCTTGGTCAAGTCTTGTTGAGCAATTTCTTTGTTGTGCATGTTGAGTGGTTGCTCTGTTACATGCTATGTTTTGAATGAGAATTTGTTTCCTCTTGGAGTGTGCCATAGCTATTAGGGACAAAATCACTGAAATCTTTCTTGGATGAGAGCGACCTCTACAAGTGCTCTAATTTAGATAAGTACCGAACTTATTATTATTCAAGGATATTCAAAATTATAAATAAATGAGATGGAGTTAATTTAATTAAATTCTCAAAAGATATTATTTGTTTCCTTTCAATAATATTCATATTGTTGGATATAATTTTATATCTATTAATGATAGTGATATTAATGTGCTAAAGTGTTAAGCTCGTTAATATGGATAAACAAGCATTTTCGTGCATTTGTTCTAAATTATAGAAAACTTTATAATATTTAAACTAAATATATAATGACATTAACAAATCTGTTGTCATGCAAAATTAATTTCGATATATTAAATCTATGGAATTTTTATACTCTGGAGAAAAGTAGTATTACATTGATAAGGAAAAGAAATGGTACTTGAAGTCATAGGTGGGGTAGATGAAGATTCTCTTATTTAGACTAGGTTTCTAACATGTTTCATTTTATTTTTTTCTTTTAGATCTATGAATTGTGGTTTAGGGGACCACTCCCATATATTAAAAATATCAAAGTAGAAAATACAAAGTTTGATCATGAGGATGGAAAACCAAAGTTGGTTCCTATAGGTCATTACCATCCTCTAACCAGCTAATTGTACAACAAAGGAAAATTAGAATTTTAAATACAAGCTAGAAAGGCTCCAAACATAGCCAAAATAGAACCTAGGATTGATCATCAACTACATCCTAAATTGTTTTCATTAACCTAGGGCAAAGCCTTAATCTATAAGAACCCTAAGTTCTCCCAAAACTGAAACTTTGTACTGCTGGATGCTAACTGCTGAATTTGTGTTTTGATTGTTTTAGGGTTTTGTGATTTTTTTGGGTTTTTGAGATATATTTGCTCTTTTTTTTGTATTTTTTGTAAATGATGCCAGGCATAAAGAAAACTGAGAAATATACAAACTATTGAAAGAAAACTATTGCTGCAAATATATATCTTTTATTTAACTATTTTCCGAAAGGCCTTTAAAATCAAATGCATACCCGGTATAGAAGGAAGATTATTATATCAAAAATCTGGGTTGCTGGCAGCAATGAATATGCCTGAAGGTTTGATCGATCTGTTGCATACAATAATTTCTCCACCATGAAAACTTAATAAAATGCCTTCCTTGAAGTAGCCGCCCTTGAAGATGAAAGAATAAGCCAAAAAGGCAAGGCGCCTAGGTCAAGAGGAAAGACTGCAATCTCTAGATGCTGGTACGGCCTGCTGAAATCAGATAGTAGGCCTAGTGAAATGTGCCAGATGAATACAAAATGCAGCCTCGACGATGTTTGCTTCTCACAAAGAAATCTGATTGAAACCCCTTTGATAAACTCCTCTATTCTGCTCTATATTAGCCTCTATATGAAACCAACTCTCATAGGCTAACTTCAGCTGATGTAGCACAACCTCAGAAAGCATGAACAATGAAGAATGAACGTTCTCCAATGTCGAATAGCTCTGGAAATGCAGAAACCCTCGTTTCTCTTCTCCAACGCCAAAGGAAATCATAAAGTGAAATTATGAAATGCTCAATAGAATGGGTTGACCTCTTCTTGGCTTTTCTTATATACTTCTCTCAAAAGTTTGATCCCTCCATTTTTCCTTTTTGAATCATTTAAAATAATATTAATTTCGCACTTTAGCATCATTAAAATATTACCTTGAAATTTGCGCCCAAGTAATTAATTAAAATGGCCCCCCTTTTAATGACTAATGGCCCCTTAAGTCATAAAGTGCAATTATAACTTAATAATATAACTTTATAATATTAATTATTATTAAAGTCACCTTTAATAATAATCAAACATTATAACTTGTGCAATTCTCCTTATTTCATCCAACCAACTGAACTCCGGGATCGACACTGCCAACACATCGTGTTCAGGTGCCCTGCTATAAATAGAAACACTGTTTGAATGACTTACTATAAATAGTAAGTATGAGAAACTGAGTCCTGAAACCTCTGTAAAGGCTAAGCCTGAACCCCAGCAAGCATTGGAGAAGCATAATGCCATCAATTGACTAGGTATTTGCCTCAAAAGACCCTCTATCCAATCCCATTAGCCTACGAGGGTCAAACTAATAGGCTAATCCCATTGATAACTAATGTCTAGCTAGAAGGGGACATTATAGTCCGCCCTCCCTGAAATTGCTTGTCCCCAAGCAATCTCAACTCCGGATGTTGCTATATATCCTCGCTCTCCCATGTAGCATCGTCTACCGACAAGTCTCTCCACTTAATCAAATATTCCATGATGACCCGCCTCCGCAGTCGACGCTCTCTAGAATCTAAGATTGCCTCAGGTACTAAAATCAATTTCCCCTCATCATCCAAGGGTGGTAAAGTTGTAGAAGGAACAACATGATGTCTTAACACCTTCTTGAGGCGCGAAACATGGAATACATTGTGTACCCTGCTATCTGTTGGTAGGTCTAACTCATAAGGCACCTCGCCTACCTACCTGATAATCTTGAAAGGGCCATAGTAGCGTGGCTTGAGTTTCTCTGCACCACTTTTCCTAAGGGTGGACTGACAACAGGGCTGCAACATCAGATACACCATATCCCCTACATCAAAAGAATGCTCTACTCTCTTCTAATATGCATACTGCTTTTGCTGATTCTGTGCCTTTTGAATATTCTCACGAAGAGCCCTCATAATATCCTGGTTCTCCTGCAAAAGATCCCTAGCACTAGGCACTCTACTGTCACTCAGCAATAAATCAAGAAAGCTAGGTGCATCATACCCATACAATGCCATAAATGGTGTCATCTGAATCGACAAATGGTGAGTGGTGTTATAACAGTACTCATAGAGATGAATCCACTTCACCCAAGCCTTTTGCTACCTTGCGATATTGTTCTTGAGATATCCCTCCACCCATTTATTTACAATTTCCGTTTGGCGATCTGTTTGTGGGTGGTAGCTAGTGCTCAAAGTAAGCTCAGTTCCACAAAGTCTGAATAGCTCATGCCAAAAGTGACTCAAGAATCGACTATCCCTGTCGCTGACAATACTCCAAGGTAGACCATGCAACCTGAATACCTCACGGAAAAACAACTCTGCTACCTGTGTAGCTGAATATGTAGCTGTAATCGGGAAGAAGTGAGCATACTTCGTGAGCCGATCAACAACCACATATATGTAGTCTCTACCTTGGGCTTTCGGAAAACCCGTAATGAAATCCATAGAAAAACATTCCCACTTCCTATCAGGAATTAGAAATAGCTGAAATAACCCTGTAGGATATGTATGCTCTTGTTTATTCTACTGACAAATAGGGCACTCTCTGGCATATCGAAGAACATTTGAGTTAAGACCTTTCCAAGTGAAACACTCCTGTATCTGCCTGTAAGTCTTGAAATACTCGGGATGTTCTGCCATGGGCACATCATGAAAGGTTCTCAACACTTTGCTTTTCGTTTCCGATCTTGGGGTCAAGAAAATTCTCCCTTTGTAAATGAAAAGCTCATTTACAACGGAGTACCTACTGTCCTGCACTGAACCCTCAACAATGCCAGAAGCCCACGAGTCTTTGGCATAGTTTGCTATGATCAGATGTCTCCAATCCTCTGAAATCTCAACCATGGAGCTCAAATGAGGTCGGTGAGACAAAGCATCGGCAACAACATTCTGAGTCCCTTTGACATAGGCAATGTCAAAGTCATATGACTGCAACTTACTTACCGACTTCTGCTGACAATCATTGAGATCTCTCTGTCCCAGGAAATGTCTTAGGCTATTATGATCCGTTTTAACACAAAATTTACTGCCAACAAGGTACTGCTTGAATTTAGCCAACACATGCATGATGGCTAATATTTCCTTGTCATATATACTGTAGCTCCTCTCGGGTCCCCTAAGCTTCCTGCTCTCGAAAGCAATAGGGTGCTTATCTTGCATAAGAACTGTGCCAATGCCCTCATCGGAGGCATCACATTGAAGCTCGAAGGGCCTAGTTAAATCCGGTAGCGCAAGGACTGGACAAGTAATCATCAACTGCTTAAACTTCTCAAAACACTCTTGTGCCTCAGGAGTCCAGAAAACGCACCCTTCTTCGTCAAGTCTGTAAGTGGTGCCGCATGCTATGAATATTCAGTAACAAATCGACAGTAGAAGCCACATAAACCCATAAACCCTCTGAGTCGAGTAAGACTCTTAGTAGTAGGGCACTCTATGATAGCTCTGACCTTGTCTGGATCCATACGAACCCCTTTTGCACTGATGATATGGCCTAAGTACAGTAACTTTGTCATACCCAAATCACATTTAGACTCCTTGGCATACAAGGACTCCCTGTCAAGAATACCCAACGCTGTATCCAAATGGGCAAGTTGCACCTTCCAAGACCTGCTATAAACCGAAATGCCATCAAAGAAGACCAGAACAAATTTCGTCAACTGCGACTGGAAGACCTTGTTCATGGTGGACTGAAACGTGGCAGGGGCATTGGTTAAGCCGAATGGCATAACCACAAGCTCAAAGTGTCCACAGTGGCATGTAAATGTTGTCTTCTCTATGTCCTGTTCTCTGACCCTGATCTGATGATAACCAGATCTCAAATCTGTCTTTGAGAAATAGCAAGCGCCATGAAGCTCATCAATCAACTTGTCAATACGAGGAATAGGGTACCTGTTCTTAATCATCCTCTTATTCAGAACCCTGTAATCAATGCACATCTGTAAGGTACCATCTTTCTTCTTCACCAAGACCACTGATGAAGCAAAGGGAGATTTGCTTGGTCTAATATGTCCCATAGCAAGCAACTCTTTTATTGTCTTTTCAATTTCATCTTTCAGCCGCTTTGGGTGCCTATAAGGAGTGATCATCATGAGTTTGGCACCCTCCTCCAACTCTATGATATGCTCAATACCTTTGTCTGTAGCTCTACCTAGTGGAATGTCATTAAACACCTTAGTGTGTTTAATCCTCAAGTCTTGTATATCAGGATGATAAACTGGTTTTTGCTGCTCCTCCTATGATGGCATCAACATACACTCAGCTGCCCACTCCACCATTTCATGGCGTATGAGTCTCTCCATCCTTCTGAAGGATATCATCTTGAAACTACTATCTTTGATTGCTTTCAGCACATGAGTCTTCCCATCAACCTTGAATTTCATCTCCATCTCTTGAAGGTTAAGGGTAAACTCTCCTATGGCGTGTAACCATTTCATCCCTAAGACCACATCTGTATCTCCCATATTCACCACATAGAAATCTGCCTTAAAGTCAAAGTTGTTTAGGCACAGAGGGAGGTCTGAAATCATTCTATCACACTTAAGAGTGTAACCATCAACAACCTTCACTCTTATACCCTCAAATTCCTCTGTTTGTATCCCCCATTTATCAACCAACCTAGCATCAATAAAGTTGTGCGTAGCACCTGTGTCAAGCAATGTCATAACCTTTTGACCAGCCATGAGCCCACACATCTTGAAGGAGCCCTCACATTGTATGCTAGAGAGACGTGCTTCTTGAAGCTTCACTTCCTCCTCATTTTCAGCCTCTTTTTCAGACTGATTTCCTGACTTTTCAACCCCTATCTCTTCTTGATCAGTTTGCTGGTTTGAATTTTCAGATTCGAAATCCTCATAAAATGCACACATTATTCGATTGGCCTTGCCCTTAGGCCTCAAAGGACAGTCATGATTTGCATCGTAGGGTCCCTTGCAGTAGAAACACAACTTCTTTTTACGCAAATCATTGAGTGTTTCTTGGTCTAGTGGAGCTGCTGATTTCTTTTTTGAATCTGATTTTTCCGTCTTTTTAGAGAATGACTTGTTGTCCCTGGATGAAGAAGATGCTTTGGATGAGAACTTACTTTGTGGGGCTGCAAGCTCCATGCTTCTAGCCTTCCTCATTGCTTCTTGGAGTGATGGGGGATCAAAAGCTTTTATCCATCCTCTCAGTGGTTCCAATAAGCCTTCAATAAACAAAATGACTAACCTTCTTCCAGATATGATGGGAACCATAACTGAAAGTTTCTGAAATTCACCAATGTACACCTCCAAACTCCCCACTTGCTTGAGTCGAGCAAGGTCTCTGAAATAAGTCTTAGGATCTTTTTTGTCAAAGCGCTCAATCAGCCTATCAGTAAACTCCTGGTAAGAGGTGATGAAGTTATGTTGCAAAGTGACCATCCCATGGTGCCACCAATCATGAGCTAACCCATCCAGGTGCAAAGTTGCATACTTGATTGCATCCTCCTCTGTCATAGGCCGAAGAGTTAAAAAGGTATCCAACTTGTGGATCCAAGATCGTGTCGTGACCTTCCCGTTGCCATCAAACAGTGGTAGTGTGAGTTTGCTTGTAGCATGTTTAAGGTCTTTGTTTTGGTTCCTTGGTCTCCTATCCTGCCTTGTTTTGTAATGCTCTCTCCTTTGACTCAAGAATCAGTCAAAGTTCAAATGTTCCTCAACCTGTGGTGTTAATAAATCCCACTCATCGTGCACTGTCATGACATTATCTGCGAATAAATCATCTCCCTCTTCTTCAACATTTGCTTCTTCTGGTTCAGTCCTCAAAAAGGTAGGACGTGTAGGCCTATATGTGGTACGAGTGGGTGCTCTATGTGCCCTGGGAGTGCCAACCACACTTTTATTGTCATCTGGCTTGTGATTCTGTCTTCTAAGAGGGTTCATCTGTTGTAAAACTATTGTAAGCTGCTGCAAAACATCTGCAACCTGCTGAAGCCCTACTGCCATGTTCCTCATGATTTCTCTTGCTTCCCTTCATTATTTGCTCCATTTCTTGCTTCATTTCTAGGTGGGCTATCATTTCTCCTATCCCCCATTGTGTCCTGTTTTGTATTTGCTATTTGATTTCCTTGTTGTTCTGCCCTTCTGCGAGTATAATACCTATGTAGACCAATTTCTGGTGGTTGCATAAGAAGCTTTAACCCTCTAGGATGGCAGGATCAAAGCTCTGATACCACTGTAAGAACCCTAAGTTCTCCCCAAACTGAAACTCTATACTGCTGGATGTTAACTGTTGAATTTGTGTTTTGATTGTTTTTGGGTTTTGTGATTTTTTTGTGTTTGTGACATATATTTGTTTTTTTCTATACTTTTTGTAAATGATGCCAGGCTCGCCAAATTAAAAAAACTCACCAAGCCCAAAAA
>VDFB02270651.1:163140887-163217656 GCA_007258455.2 Sequoia sempervirens | reverse complement strand
TATCAAGTAAGGTTTCTCCAAAACAATGTTTCCATCCTTAAAAATGTTCAACAAGAACATGATAACTTCCTTATCTGTAACCCACATAAATTCACTCCACAAATCCATCCCTAGGGTTTTTATATTATGTAATTCAACTTCACTCAACCCTAGCTCAATTTCCTTCATTTTCCTATGATCGTATTCTTCTACTTCGACCCTTTTGAACTTTAGAGAGGTAGCACCACACAAACCACTTTCCATTGCTTAGCTTTCTTGAAATTCAACGATACTTCTTCAATTTTCTTCTTTCCTTATGCAAAAAGAGAGAGGGTTTCCAGATTACCTGAATCAATATTCAAATTCCCTTCAAAAACACTTCGAGCACGCCTCAAGAATTCCTCATAGCACTTTCTGATGATTTCAGATGCACAATTAACCAAAAACATCACAAATTTATTCTTAACCATCGTCGAGTTTTCCCTAAGCACATTGAATGCGGCAAACACAAAAAGTTTCTAAACACACACTTCACAGGAAACCTTCAAATCATCTAGAAACCTTCATACCAACATATTTTTCTCTGGTTCCTTTTCCATAACCTCTGAATAATCAATCTTCTCCTTCTAACCACGTGCCAGCCTCTGACACGCCATTCTTCTAGGGGGTTTTTATGATCTTCTTATAATGCTCCCCCTAAGACCATGCTAGGTCTAAATTTTGAATAAGTCATTTGTATTGGATGAGGGTACAGACACATCAGGAGCCTCAGGTTTTTCTTCTTCTTCTTCTTCTTTCTTCTTCCATGTCTTTTCCATCTCTTGCTTCATCTCTTCTTTGTCAATCTTTTTTACCGGTTCACTTTTTTCTTCTGAAGCAGACTTCTTTCCTTTATTATTCTTACAAACTTTAGATACATGTCCAGGTTTATTGCAGTTATAACAAATCACTCCTTTTTTATTAGACCATCCTTCATTATTCCTTGATCTACACTGATTTGCTCTGTGTCCAAATTTATTGTAGGCATAGCAATAGCCATTAAAAAATTGATTCGTTTTTCCTTCATTAAACTTGTTCCTCATTACTCGACTGATCAGACTCACTTGAGATCTGCATTATGTAGCCTTATGTCCAAACTTCCCACATTTAAAACATTTTCCGGAAAGAGAGCTAAAAAATCGGTTCATCCTGCTTCTACATTCAGTTGCTCTATGACCATATTTGTTACAAGAAAAACAAACACCATCAAAAGAGGGGTACCTCTGTGCATTAGGCTATCTCATAGGAGGTCTTGTTGCAAAATTCCTTCTTTGCTTCCTCTTGCCTTGATTCTTCTTCACATATTTAGAACATTCACCGGTATCAGCTCCTAAGCCACCTTTGTCTTTACATGGTTTCTGTCCTGCAAGCAGTTCTTCAAGTTTATTAGAGCTGGATCTGAAATTATTTTCACAGAGTTTAGCCTCCTCTAGTTCAACTCTTAAGTTTACTATCTCTTGCTCGAGCCTAGTGCATTCATCTAAATTGTTCTGCACCATTGTATTAAGACATTCTTCAATCCTCTTATTTTCTTCTACTGTCACTTTCAGTCCAATTATCTCTTGTTTCAGCTGTTCACATACTTATCTATGTCTTTCCTTAAATTTCTTCAACCATTCCTTCAATTTCCAAACAAATTCATTTGCTTCATCAAGATTCTCTTTCAAATCTCAGTTTTCTCTTTCCACTTTATCAAGATCTTCAAGAGAAGTCTCGAGTTCTCCTTTATCATTCATTATCTTCATCTTTAGGATCTACCTCAAGCTATTAGGCTTAACCGGAGGAACCAAGAGCTCTGATACCAATTTTTAAACAGGCATAGGACAACTGAGAGGGGGGGTGAATTAGTTGTCACATAGATTTAAACTTAAAACTTTATCACTTATCAAATCTTCAACCACACAATTCTATTATGTAATATGAATATAAAACATAGATAACAGAAAGTAAATCAACACAATGAACACCAAATTTTTACGTGGAAAACCCAATAAGGGAAAAACCACGATGAGGGTTAACTCACACTATATAGTATTTTAAAAGAGGCTCACTGTCCAAGTATAAAGGCTCACTGCCTACAAAAAGGACTCATTGTCCAACAAGGGGCTCACTACCTACAAAAGGATTATACAAAACAGACTAAGGCTTTACAACCCAAAAATAAATTGGAAAGATGCACCTATTATGTTCTGATACAGTTCTGGATATGCTCACAACTGTTGCCTTTCTGATTACACCTTCACATTCATTACTTCTTCACTATTTCTTCTATCACTTTCCTACAAACTCATTGAACTTCCACAGATTCACACACCTTTGTTCACGTCTCCAAAAGTGTTCGCCATATGCTTATATATATACCCAATCTCCATCACAAACACTAATTAGGTCGGCCAAATTTAGATGCAATTCATTTATAAAGGATATCAACTGTCGGCTTCAAATTTTCACTAAATATTTCCAAACACGCAAAACAATCTTTAGCACATTACATCATGTCGGCTTGGACCAAGAAATAGATTGCACATAAGTTTTCATATCAAATCAAAATTATCTTAACAAGTCGACCAGGAATAATCTTCAACACAACCAATCAAAATAATTCCACTTCATTGTATGAGCACGAGAACATGAAATAACCTAATCATGCATGCCTTTAACATCCATCAGTGGTTTCCCAAAACCACAACCAGAAACTGTCAACTGTGGAAAACCGTGGACTAGAATATTGGATGGGCAACAAAAAATATCGGATTAGTAACTGGAGAGGATAAGCACCGGTATAAGAGTACCAGACCCAACTGCCAACATACTACCAACATGGTGACATCAATGACAACAAATAGATAACTTTACTTGTTTTTCCAACACCTAGACTATTTCCATTAGCTGAAGAATTTTTTTTTTTGCAATGATTCACCAGCTAGGACCACCAACATTTTTCTTAACATTCTCTAGCACAGAGCACCAATGACCTCCTTTTCTTTTTATATTGAAAAAAATGAATCAAAATCGAAATAAGAAACATAACAATAATAATGAATAAGAGAACGATATAGATTTCATTATTAGAAAGAATCTTATTATTTGTACTCGGTATTACAAACACTGAATAAGTGTCATGAAAAACCTTCTAACAAATGATCCTACGCTGCTTGGTCACATCAATGATTTCTTTTTTGTTACAAAATTTCAGAATAGAGGAAACGAACATGATCATGCACTAATATGGATTAACAATGCTATGATATATGGAAATTCGTCTAACTGTGAAATTGAACAATTCATAGACAAGTATATTACATGCAATACCAACATGATTCACTATACTTTTGTAAACATGCATAGAAAATATAGAAAAAACATTGCAAATACAATTTTCCAATTGCACCAATGAAAACAACAAGAATAATTGAACTGATTACAGTACCTGATTAAATTATGGGTAAGTGAAAAAATATGGGGGGCCAAAAAGGGGTCTTAAGTGGCCACTTTTTTTCTAAAATCAGGAAATACTGACCTTGGATGAGAAATTGAGGATAGTTACACTCAAAATTTTAAGATGCAACAAAAACAATTTAGCAAGTGCTCTGAGTCTTCTTTCTAAACTACTATCTTTTTCTAAAATGGTATAGATTAAGGGGTTCAAAAGAGGGAGCCACAAAAATTGGTGCTATTTTTGTCAAAAAAACATAACATAGCGGCTTTTGTGGCTCCCTCAAAAGGTTAACATTTTTTTGGTATTTTTAAAATTGCTTTGGTGAGAAATTAGCTAACAACATGTAGTTTATACCTAATTTTTCTAATAAATATTTAATGATTTTACTAATTTTCAAAGTGGAAACATCCTAAAAAATAGAATTTTGGTTGTGCTACCCCTATAAATTTTGAAAAATAATTGATTTTTTTTTAATATCTGTAGAATGGAGTCTAGTTTCTAAAAATGTAATTTATTTGAAATTTAAATGAATAGTTAATTTATAAAGAAAAAATACCAAACACTAGTTTTTGTTAAAAAACAGACACAAAGACAAAAGAAATTAAAGATGAAAGGCTTAACATTGTCAAAATGCAAAAAAAAATACATCGTTAAATAGCTAAGAGAGAGCCTGACATTACCTAGGTGTTTGATTTGTTTGACCTTAAAACATGTGAAAACTTGATGATTAGCACGAACACGATTATGTGGAATCTTGTAGAATATGCAAAAACACATCTTTGGATGCTGGGAAGGAACTCCAAGCCTTTGGGTTGGTAATCCAAACTAAATACCAAGCCTAAGGCTTGGGGATTCCCAAAGCAAGAAATAACGTGAGCGCATTATAATGCGCTCATGCTATTTCATAGTTTTGACATATTTTTTTGAATTTGTGCTTGAGTTTCCTAAGCAAGACATAATGTGAGAACATTATAATGCGCTTGTGTTATGTCTTGCTTTGTGCTAAATGCTAGTCTATTAAATGTATGTATGCTTGTATGACATGTATGTATGTATGTATGTACACCTGGATGTATGTATGAATGTATGTATGTATGTATGTAAGATTGTATGTACGCATGTATGTATGTAAGTATGTATGTATGCATGTATGTACATATATCTACTTATATGTATGTATATATATATGTATTAAGAGGGAAGGAAGAGAGAGAAAAGTGTTCGGAGTGGTGGAGGGGAGACGAAGGAGAGGAGATGGGGTTGAGGAAAGGAGGACATTAGTGGAAAGGAGGATAGAGAGAAAGAGAAAGAAGAAAGAGGGGGAGACCTAAGAGAGAGAGAAGGAGGGGAGAGAGGAGGGAGGAGGGAGAGAGGCAGGAGAGACCAGAGAGAGGAGAGGAGAGATGGAGGGACCCAGGAAGAGAGGAGATCCGGGAAAGTTTAGGAAGGGAGGAGAGGTTGATACTTTAGGGATAACATTTAGGGTTAAGTGAGAGACCTAGATGGCTAAGGAGGGATGGATGGATAAGGAGAGAGAGAGAGAGAGAGAGGAAACCTTAAGAAAATCAACATTTTCATAATATGAGTGCATTTTGAAGAAGTTGAGATATAGTCATTTTTTATCGCAAGTCAAAAATGTGCTCACATTATAATGTGAGCAGATTTTGGCTTGCTCTAAAAATGGTAAAAACTCAACACACCCATGATCCAAGCCCACATATTTTGTTATTCTGCTGGTTATACATGTGTTCTAATGAAAAAAAGCTTTTTGATGTTGTTGCTTCAGTGCACATGCAAAGTTTTCACATTCTACCACCTTTGTATGTAATTTCCACCACCTTTTTATGGTTTTCCAACTTAGGAAGGAGGAAATAACAGAGTTTTCACATTGAATTTGATATATATCAATTCAAGTCTAAATTTTTGTAGTGTTGCAATGTTAATTATGATTAAATTATAGGAATTTAACATTATATATTGGTTATTTGTATTTTTGTTAGTAATTCTATTTGAGTGATATACAATTGAACGTTGAAAAGGAAGCAAGATTGTGAAAAAATCAAATTGTTGAGGAGTTTGATTCAAGAAGAAAAATAGAGTACATAATTGGGTAGTTCCTCCATTTGAAACTCCATTTTTTAGGTATGTCAAGTCTTTACACATTTTCCTTAATTCTATTATGTTTCTTTATCATCCCTTATCATACATGCTTAATACAATTCTTTGATTTTGTTATTATGCATATTCGATGTTCATCATTGTTTGTTTCTCATTATAACCTTAGCCCCTCTTGGCACATTTTAAACCACACAATTCTTTACACTTGCCAATTACATTTTAAACCACGTCTCTTTGAGGAATTTTGTTAAACAATTGACCTACCTTGTGTATGCTTCCACATTTTATATACACATTTACGAGAGTAGTTATAATTATGTAGTATAATACATCATTTCTCAATCTTTTTTTATGGATGTGCATACCCCTTTCCAAAGCTTCCATTTTGGTATAGGCATGGGGGATGTTGGGAAATGCTTTGGAATTTGGTTTTACACCTAGAAATTGCATTTTCTTGAAATTTTATAAATCCTTTTCAACAAATCCATTTTGTGCATGTCCTGTAATCATTATAGTCCACGAGGACATATCTCACTGAGGAATTTTTTCAAACAATTCATGTGCCTTGTCTATACATGTCTACCAAAGCATTTTATCAAACATCATAGACAAGGCAATAAGTTGTTGCAAGTTTTTTCATTCTATAGGTGGGGGATACATAATTGAAACCAAATTAGGCTGAGGGGTGACTAACCAATTGGGTTGTTATGCGCGTATATTTTTTACAACAATATGTGGGTTGTAGGTTTCATAACACCATCTCTTTTCCAACCTAGAATTTTTTTGACAATATGCATGTATTGAAATCCTTTTTTATTTAGACATCTAAAGAATGTAATGAAAGGAACCTTCAAAATTTATCATGTCTTAGGTAGAATAAAAATTGTGTTTCAAATTCCTCTTATGATTGAAAAAATATATGCTTTCTTACATCAAAAGGTGCAATAAATTTTAGAACTTTAACTGTTTGTAACACTTGCAACTTTTTGACATTTTACAGCCAACTAGGGATGCATACTTTAAAAGGGAAAGTGCTTCATACAATGATGAATGTTGTTGAGGTGGTCGGCACACCTAACAGGGTGTGTAGTGGTGCATCACCTTTGGGATGGTCGCATTCGATAGATGTGCGGGTAAGATCCACTAATTACAAGATGCATTCAAATGTTTAATTTTAATCTCTGACAAATAGTTATGATGTTGACTAGAAAGTGGGAATGTTTTAATCAGGATGCAAGAAAGGTTGTAAAGAGGACTTCCCCTTGTTTTAGAAGAATGTTGAACATTGAGGCAACAAAGTATTTGGTAATTGATTGTGAACTTCAATTACACTTTCCTTCTAATGCGTCAATTAGAATGCTTTACAATTTCATTTACAAAATTTCATTTTTGTTATGAATATGTTAATTTATATAGTATATTGTTCCTTCAATTTAGGTCGATAATCAGGGAGACGATCACACTCTTTCCATAGTCCATGATGAAGAGGAAGAGGGTGTGGAGGGTGACCCTAAGGATGAGGAGGGTGTGAATGAAGCACGAAGTGATGTGAAGGACAAGAAGTTAGATATAATAACTCAATTAGTACAACATTTGGCTATGTGTATATGTTGTGCATTCAATTTATTTTAATATCAAATAGATTAAGCTATTTTATTTTTTGGATTTGTTGTGCAGGTTGTTGTTGAATACAAAAGAGAAGTGGAGAAGGGGAGATATGTATACTACTTTATATATGATACGTGTACGATAAAATTTCATGATTGGAGAGTGTTCAACATGCATAGGATTTTGGATCACCGTTGTCCTCTTCTCATGCCATGAAAGTGTGGCTGAAGTACATTAGGGGGGACAACCAAAACACCTGCCTCCTCCCCCTCACAAATTGAAAATGTATCTTCAAAAAAAGGTGGATAATATGGAGTACAAATTGAAGCTACGGTATACTATCCAACACAAGCATGTTATTGAAAGGGTTTGCATAAAGTATGGTAAACAACACTTCCATCTACTTCCTTCAGAAGAGAAGGAGGAGGTGATGGAGGCAATGCAGTTATACAAAAGCGATGAGAGGAAGGAGGTGTAAGGCTCTGACCCCTTGTATGATAGTTACAAGTACTTTAATTGTACCATTGGTATATTTTCCTTTTTAGCCATAATTAGCTGAGTTAAATTGATGAACTATTTAACCTTGATTTAATGAGGAACATGCTAGGTACATGGTTTTGATACCTCATTAATGTGTTAGTACATGGTCAATATCATAAGATGTTGTGATGATTGTTTTGGTACCATTCACTTACTTCTTGAGAACTTATCACACAGAGTGACTAAAAAGTTTATAATTCTTATCAATAGACTTTAGACCTCATTTCATGAATCTGGATGCACTTCATGTTAGTGTTGTATATAAGATAGTTCGATTAGAAAACTTTGTATGTATCATCAAGAAACATTAACCTAAGATGATTATTAACCCTCTTAGACTTTAGACCTCATTTCATGAATCTGGATGCACTTCATGTTAGTGTTGTATATAAGATAGTTCGATTAGAAACCTTTGTATGTATCATCAAGAAACATTAACCTAAGATGATTATTAACCCTCTTATATGATTAACTACCTTGTAATAATGTAGGAAAGGAAGGTATTCTAGATAGATGGTTATTATTGTTGAATTTGTGATTTTATGATTCTTCAATATTGACAAGAAAAGGTCAACTTTGTAAAGTTGTTATTTTGAACGTCACTTCCTTTACATTGTTCTCTTTAGAGCTATAATATTTTGCATAGTTGAATAACTAGTTGTTGTAATTTAAATAGCATAGAGAATAGATTTAACTTGACAAAAAGGTATATGGTTACATTATGAATAATCATGTGAATTTTAATTTAACTTGTTAATAAATCTACTTCATCTTAATAGTCATTTTTGTAAATAAAAGTGAAATTGTATAGGAAGAACGTTATTTTGATATTCAGGTGACATTTTAAATATGATGGCTAAATTACTTAGACATATTGGATTCAAATTGGTATGTGTACTATTATCATTATATAGTGCTAACATTTAGTGACAAGAATCTTTCCTTCAAATATTCGAGATTTGGACTACAATCATCCAAGTGATCAAGGTAAGCAAATTTAATTATCATCCAATCAATATTTTTGTTTTAATGTCATTTAAATTATTTCATGTTCGAGTATTAATAATGATGAAAGTATGCAGGATTATAAACGGTCAATGGAAAGCAAGAGGATCACCAAGACCTTAGCTATCCCCACTTCACAGTATGAAGTTATGTGCTAATGATGTGATTGTTGAGATATGTATTATGTTTTGTATGCCCTTGTGATTATTTTAATTTCCTTTGGGAAAATGGAGTTATGTGAATTTTAAAATCCCTAACCGAGTGTTTAGGGTTAGGTCATGAAAGGAGGAGATAAAAATTCATTTTTAGGCATTATTTTGGGGATTTGAATAGAGGGTTGGAAGTTTTACGGAAGGAAGAGGAGAGATGGATATTGTGCAAGTAAGAGGTAGATTTTTGATATGTTACAACAAGTTTTTGTTTACTGTTGTTGTTACTACAATTTCTGATATAATAGCTATTGCTGCAAGTTTTCCCTTCATTCTCACATGTTTCTATTGTTGTTATTGCAAGTGACAAGGGTAATAAAATCAGAGTATGTTTCTAGAATGTTTGTAAGAAGATAGGACTCCCAGTGAGGATAGCATTCTACTTCTTGTGTTGTGTTTGAACCCATAATGAGCCCTTGTAATGTGTGAAAAATGTATGTTAGTTTGCCAAAATTCTAGGTCACATGAATTTGAAGGGTCCTTGGTGATTACTCTTGGCTCAAGGGTTGGCTAGAGTCCTTTATGGCTTGATGATTCCAATATGGAATGGTGGAGATATTTTTCCTTCCCATTGGCCGTGTTTGCATTTTCAGGTTTGCTAAACAACAAATGGTATTCCTCTCCTTGTGCTCACCAGGTGCTCAGATCCTTTATTTTCATGGTTAGAATTGAGTGCAAGCAAGTAAATGGTTATTTTGTATCAGTTGTAAGTAAATTTGTAAAGAAAGGTCGTGGAATATGAATGAACAAACATCATGTAAGGAGTGTAAAGGTGCTAATGTCTTGTTTGTGAGGTTCCAAAAAGTTTAGACTGTATATTTAAATAAAAGATGCAGGTAAGAATGAGTTGTATTTGGGAAAGTAAATTTGTTGCAATATAAGTGAACTTAGAATAGGATATTCTACATCTCTTATTGGGGCAATGGAAATGCATGTATTCACTATTGGGGTTGAGTTTATTTCTTGCTTTATTTTTTTTGTGTTTGTTCAATCATATGATGTAATATGTTGCACATATATAAAATAATGGGTGAGGTTTCTTCCAGAACTTTGTAGACTTGTGAATGAATCCAACCTAGTGTTTAGGCTATGGATATTAGCTAAGGGATGGACTGTAACACCTTCCTCCTTTTCCTAAGATCCATTCATTAGTTGCTCTATTTTTCCTTCTTTGTTTTTGCAGGAAAACTCATTAATAAACACTCTAACAAATATGAACGAGCTTTGAGGTAAAATAAGACTAAGATTGGTTTCCTTATTTAATCAATTTGTAGGTCAAAATAAAAATAAATAAACTAGTAACACCGCATAGGGCCATAGGGAGACCGTGATTTTCCCTACTTGAGGTTAGACCCAATGTCAGCAATGGCCTCTACAAGTCATGCCCTATGGAGGAAACCCCCACTCAGAGAGTAGTTGTAAATGAAAATATATTGTTCAATGAATAAAGAAAATGATAAAAAAATTCCTCAAAAAAAAACCATGATTCAGCAAACTGGAATGTGAAATTAAAACATAAGAAAATAAGATACATTTAGTTCAAACTAACTGTAAATCTAGAACATTGTTTCATGTGCAAATAGCCCCATGCATGTAAGTTGGGGGGGGGGGGGGGGTGGGGAAGTGGCTCGCCAAGGAGGGCTGCGACCTTTAGCAAGATAACTTAGCTACACATCCCCCTCTGTAGTTGGCATCATCTCAATGCAAGCACCAATGGAATGTAAGGTAGTTGGATACTGATATAAACCTACAATCCAAGGCCAAACTTATTACACCTGCTACAATAAAATAAGATGTACCTAGCCATTGTATGGAAATATGGCAAGGCTGGCCAAAAATATGGGATCATAAACCTACAAATTGAACTATCTCAAACTCATCACTCACCATGAAATAGGGTCAAGTTCTCCTTTCTTTATATGGAATTCTTGTGCATTTAGTATTGCTCATGCCTACTAATAAGTTTTGCCATCAATTTTTTCTCTACCTAGGCAAAAAAAAATAATCGCATGAAAATCCCCTAAGGTTAGATTATGAAGAAGCTGCAGTAAGTATTATGGTAGGAGTGAATAAAACCAGTGGGCGCCACATTTACCTTATCAAACAGATGTTAAAGGGAAGTTTAAATGCCTAAGATTATTAGTCGATAGGCTATATATTATAGGAACTTTGAGCCAAAATCTATCTCACACCATGACACAACTAGCTGTAAAATAATTTACCGTCGTTGATTACTGTGCATCTTCTTTGCATTTAATTTTTGGAGACACGACAAGACTATAGTTCGCTACTCCACAAGGAGTAAGGAAAATTGTCTGGCTTGTTTTAAGGCATGTAGGATACACCACACACCAAAATAGGCCCTTCCATTTATAACCACATTTTTTTCAAAAGAAGAATGCAAGATGCTCAAAATCATTCACTGTGCCCTTCAGTGGGCCCAAAATAGGTTCAATTGCCTTAGTAGAGCTGAAATGGAGCTCATCGTTTCTAGTTCTCTTTGATACATAAACAAGCATTTCTTGTTCCTCCTCTTCATAGCGTGGATTGGATTCTAGAGATGAAAGGACTACTTCTTGAAGGAGAAGTTGTATATTGCATCCTATTGGACTAATTAGGTGATTGACAATATTTTACATATGATTTTTATTGGATTCTGTTTTCATATTTGATACTATTGGTGGTTATCAAGTTATGATTTTTTAGCCATTTGAAGAATGATATGGTGATAGATATTTTTTACGATTGGTTGAATAATTTTTGTAGCTTTCAGTTTGAATTTTTCAAACAAGTATCGAACTCTATGTTCCCACCCCTACTTCTCTCATTTCTCTAAAAATTCCAAAGGTTGCCTTGAAATCTTGTGCTATGAAAAATATAATCCAATACAAATATAATGGTTAAAGTAATCTAGCATCAAGTTCCATACCTACCATGTTAATGCCTAAAACTAATTGAGTAGCCTCAACTATTCATTGGTCTTTCCAATAGGCCTTCATAAGTGAAGAAAACAAACCAATTCCAACTCTGGCTCCATGAGAAATCATTTCATCCAATATGTTGTGTTCCTTTTCTAGCCAACCTACATTTACACATGCATGAATTAAACCCACACAAGTAGTTTGATCCACAACCACCAATCTCCCTTAAATGTCTTATGCCCTAATAAGAAATATTGCCAGATATTTAACAATTCCTAGCTCCAGAAAACCCTTTACAAGTGTGTAATAAACCTATTTATCAGGAAACACATTTGTATTGAGTTTTGAGCATTCATCACTCGATTCACACCTCACTCTATCCATAGAATTACATGCTCTTTTCAACATAAGCAATACACTTTCTGAAGCATACTCCAAATCACTTACATCTAAATATGGAGTTGTTGGGTATTTCTACCCTTTTTCTCTCAAAATATATACTCTTCTTTTTATTAAAGTCACAGTGGTCAGAATATTGTTTCTAATGTCTTATGTTCTTCTCTCCTCCAGGTTGAGATTCATAACTGGGAGTCCGAGATGACGATCACTAAGGAGAGGGAAACATGATATTCTTATATTTTTCTATTGGTGTTACCCTTCCACCCCTTTTGGTGCAAGTGCTAGCTTAGTTAAGAGGTTGATTGGAGGATGTAAGGGGTCAGAGGGGTTTAGAGTGTTGGAAGTTTGGAAGTTTGTCATTGCTAATTCAGTTTGGCAACATGAGCATGAAGTGTACATACATCAGTTGATTCGGTTGACCCAGTGTTGTCATTGATGTCAACATTGTGTGGAAGTATTTTTGGTGTCATTTATACAATAGTAACTATACTGGAAAGCTGATCTATCAGGAATTTGGCTAAGTGTTCTCTTTTCATGATGTTGTGGTTTAGTGCATCAGTTTTTGGGTCTGCACTTCACCACAAGAAGAGGTATAACTCTGAGCTTTTAACCACACCATGAAGGTTGGTCTATACAAATATATTCAAGATCTCGTGAAGTTTTGTGAAGCAATCTGGAAGATATCAATGACAGTTCAACTCTATATATCACTATCATCTCTTTGTTCATTGTATCAGTGTGGGAGATTTTTCATTTCCTTGAGAAGAATTTTTTTGTGTTGTGGTTCTAAATATAGTCTCACTAATGTCGGAGAAACGTGAATTTGAAGAAAGAATGAATCTAAAAGTCCCTTGTATGGAGAAGTGTATGTATGATTAAAAGTTTTTGTGATTAGGTCCACTTTTTAGCTGACCTAATACATGATATGTCTTGTGAAGATTAAATATACATTGTGGATGTTAGTTGGATATATTTTAGATCCATGTCAACCTAAATTAAGTATTGCACATTTTTTCTTGAGCGCAAAGATGATGTTGAATCATGTGTGGTGCCAACATGGCTGAAATAGGGCTACATCTAATTAGGTTGACCTAATTGATGTATGCAAATATAATTAGGTATATATAAGTGAGACATTTTTGAGTTGAGTAAGACAAAAGAGGGATTATAAGTGATATATCAGGTGTGAATGGTCTCATATAATGTGAACATGCAAATTTAGTGGTGAGAGATTAGAATAATAGTAGAGTTGTTGAGTGACTACTAAGTAGATAAGTACTTTGTATTCAGAGCTTCAAAGGAACTGAGATACAATACAAGGGAGGTGCACTTTGTATCAGATTATACTTTGGTAGTGAGCCATTTTTGTATCGTACTTAACTCTGGTTGTGAGCCTTATAAGTACAATGTGTCCTGGCAGTGATCCCTTGTAATATACTATATTTGAATATAATATATTGTGAGCTAATCCTCACCATGGTTTTTCCCATTTTGGGTTTTCCATGTAAAAATCTTGGTGTTCATGTGTTATGTGACTTTGTGGATCTTCATGTTGTCATTTTTTATTTCTATTAATATGTTTTGGCGATTAGATAAGTTGTGTTCAAAAGTTTAATAGAATACTGGTTCACCCCCCCATCTCAGTATTTTGAATGTTCAACATAGGGCTAGTGTGGTGTTGAGAAATGTGACTCAAATTTACTGGCGTGTTTGACTTCTTGGAGCAATTGTGTTTTCATCCTTCATCGTCCTGAGTTAAGTCGCTAGTTTTCAAGTTTTCTAACTGAAATCATGGGGTTCTAAAGTTTCATAACCTCCCAACTTAGTGAATTTGTGGCTCCCTTTGTTGTCTGCGTGTCACGAGTTTTACAAAATTTGCAACCTCCAACTTGAGGTTTAGAAGTTCGGATTTTGAGCGATAGAGCGACCCCTTTATCGACAAGTCGTAGGTTCTGGGAACTTCACAACCTCCGCCAAGAGGTTTTGAAGTTCTATTTTTTAGCGATATAGTGACTTGGATGCTGATGGATGTGGGGACCACTTGGGACCCGATAAGGATGGTGGATCATGAAAAAAAGCCGACAGGTGGTGATGACGTGGAGGACAGATGGCATGTGGGCTCATGTGCTTGATGAACTTCAGTGAGACAGATTGGTGTAGAAGGGAGTTGTCCTAAAGTCTCCCCAATACCACAATAAGCTATCTGAACAATGTCAATGAGAGATGGTTGCATCGACATGAGGTTTCTGAATGTCTCTTAGACATTTCGATGAAAGAGTGTTGTCGAAACATGGCATGATCAGCAGGACTTTGGAAGATGTCTCCTTGACATTCCGGTAGAAGGCTACAAGGACCTTGTCAAAGTTACTTAACATTGTCGCTAGGATGTTGGATCATGTCTCTTTGACATGTAGGTTGAGTCTAGTGGAACCTTGTCACTGTGACCTTGTGTGATCATTGAGACATTGTGAGATGTATCTTAGACATGTCGGTTGAAGACTTGTTCGTTCCTATCGATGAGAATTTGGGAGGTCATCATGAGTTGATGAAAATTATCTTCACAAGAAGATGGAAATTAGGGTCTTGGTGTCGGTGTGACTTCAAGGTGTCACCGAGACTTTGGTGAAAGTCTCTTCAACATGCACGTCTCTTCGATGGACCAGTGGTACAGTGAGGTGCAAGACCTTGTCGATGTGACATCGAGTGCTCGAGGAGAGATGGTCAAGTGTCTCTTCGACACTCTGATGATTGAATGGTTGGCGAACTGGATACTTGTTGATGGGGCAATGTGAGTTCGGTGTGATATTTTCTGATGTCTTGGTGAGTTTGATGGAGCAGTGACTTGCATGGCGGTAAAGACTTATTGGTGGGAGATGAATTGGTGTCCCTGTGATATGATGATGGTTGACTCAGTGACCTATGTAGAATTTCTCAGAGGGAACTAATTGATGATTAATTGGAAAGAGGTGATTGGTTTCATGTTTGTGATGGTTAAGTTGCTCATGGTTGTTTGTCTATTGTGGTTAGGGTTTCCTGGAATGATTAAGATCAGAATGTGAATGCCATTGTGGGTGTTGTCGAGTTGGCTAGAGGTCGGGTAGCCGAGGGGAAAATAGAATAGCGTTATGTTGTCGGATTCTCTCCAGATGGAACAAGATGGAAATCTCTTGTAAAGGCTTAGAGCCTGTAATTGTATTTGTAACTATTTTGTTGTTGAATAATACAATGGCTATCTGGATTTTGGAGTGTGGGATTTTTTACTCGTAAGGGTTTTCCCCACGTAAATATGTGTGTTCATATTTTATGTTCCATCTTTCATGTTTAATGGTTCTGCCTGATTGAATCTGTTCAATGGTGTTGTTTTCAAACTAGTTTAAATAGCATTAACTTTTCTCTAAGGGTCAATGTGGGAAATTAACTATGTTTGATTCTTCTTTATGGCATAGTAGCATGTGTCTTTGACGTAATCTAAAGGGAATTAAAATTATTGAAGGCACTAGTGATCTTAGATGTTCATTCTAAGATGACCGATATTTCCCAACAAGTGGTATTAGAGCCTTCTTCTAGGATTTTTTTTTGCTTGCATGTGTAGGTTTGTGAGTTGCATGTACTTGCATGGACTCACATGTGGCTTGCATGTTGACGCATGGAAGAATTCCTAGTGTTTCCAGTTCTGGGTATTCCTTCTATGAAGATTTCTTAGTGTGGCAGGCTTGAGGAAATTTGAAGAAATTGACTGATGTTTTGATCCTTTGGTGAGTAGAAATTCTTGCTCATTTGTTTGAGTTCCAAGAGACAATACACAATATGAAGGATGGGGAAAATGGAGAAACTTGAGTTGGTCATATTGAAATGGTGTGACCTGAAGCTCATGAGTTGGTAGCAATATAATCTTGATGCATGGGTGGAATATTATTTACTCCATGGTTGTGTTGCAGAAAATATTTCATATTGGGTGTCTATGTGAGGGGCTCCCTAATGATATGGGGAATCTTGAGTTGTTTTTCAGCTATGGAGAAATGTGCTTATGCTAGGTGTTTTTCTTGGTATCGGAAGGCACAGTTTTGTGGTACCCCGATTGCATGTAGGCTATGGAGTTGATCATTGGATGGTCTGGAAACTTATGAAATAGCATGTCTCTCTCTCAAATGCATGTGCATGTTGGTGGTCTTGGAGTTGGCTTGAAATGGGCATGTAGTTCCTAAACTTTTGTTTCCTTTTAAGGATGGTTTGTACTTGCATGGCTCTATGGTTTTGCTAGTTTTACATGGTCAAGAAAAACTTGTGGTTATGTGGAGTTGTTGTTAAGCTATTTTCTAGACCCTGGATTTTAAAGTGTGACTAGATGAGATATTTGCAGTTTTGCATGGTATGAGAAGGTGTGATTCTTTCTCTACATGGGAGTGTTGGTAAGTGACTTGTCACTCAACATTCTTGTGGTGATGCTTGGTGGTTTCCTAGACTATGGTGCTCGTTGTGGACATGATTGGAAAATCAAGTTTGAGCTTGATCTGGTGTTTGAGTCATGTTGTCTACGTGGCTATTCTCTTTGAGATCTCAGTGTTTCTATTACTAGTGCGATGATGGGTTTGCACGTTCATTGTAATTGATCTTCAAGTTATGCAGTTGGTGGATTATCTACCCATTGGTTGGAGTGAGATAACTTAGAAGTGGAATGTTTATATCCATGAGGTTGATTTAGTGTTGGTGCAGACTTGTTAGTTGGACTTGTCTATGGTCACTTGTGCACTGATGTGGTTGTTTTGAGATGAGAGGATGGATGGTGCTCAGTACCTAAATAGTTGATTATGGGGACCTGTAGCATGTGTATCATGATTTCATGGATAGCTTGGGTACACTGGTTTATGTAAGCTTTTGAAAGTGATGGTTATTTCTGCTTGGATATGTTAATGTGTGGACCTGAAGGATTTTCAGATTAGTAGATGTTTGGTCATGATGCTTGGAAATCTCGGTTGTCACGGTTTAGTGGGAGCTTTAGCAATGACTGTGGATTCATCACTATGTGGTGAATGTTCTTCTCTAGTGTTGCAGATTACTAGGATGAGCTCTTAGATCATGTTGTTGTAGAAGGGTTCTTTCAAATTTGCATGGACTCTATTTGAAGATGTGCAACATCTCGTAGCCATGAAGGATTCTTGAAGTCTTTGGTTGAGGTGTTGGCTGTGCTTGATAGGTGATGCTGGGTTAGAGTTTGTTGTGTTTCATGTCATGGTATACTCTTGTTTGCGCATTAGAGTTTTGGCATGATGCATTGCTCTTGAGACCATGGTATGTTCACCTGGAGCATGGGATCTCCTAAGGGGGATGTTTAGATCATCATGTCATGTCAAGTTCCTAGTTCAGATGATTGGAGCTTTGACAATGGTCTAGTAATTATTTGTGTATTGGGTGTATTGGTCATATGCTTGAGAACTTCATGATGCATCTGGATCTTATCATGAGATGATTGGTTGTAGGTGCTCATGGATACATGAAGAATAAGGTGAGGCTATATTTCTCTTGAAATGAGAGAAGTGTTGATGGTTACTCTTGCTAATATTTCAACAAAAAGTTTGAGGATCCTACACCTTGGTTAGATGTGAGTTCAACATAGACCAATGAGGAGATTGCTCTTGGAGAATTCATGATGACTTGGTTATCCTAGAGGAGCATTCTCATTCCCCACTCTTGGTCTACTCAATAGTTTATCGCTTGAGAGGTATTTCCCATTATTTCTCTCAGGTGTTTTATGCTTTCTTTCATGGATATGGATCTTGAACTTCTATTAGATGTTTCTGAAGGATTCATTGTGAGAGATGGATATAATGGTCATCTCCTTGTGCATTGTGATTACTTTCATTAATGTTGAGTTTAGGAGATGCAGTGGATTGTTTTCCTGAGATGGGAAATGAAATAGTTTGATCTTATTGGAGAAGCTTACATCCATATAATTACATGAAATATATGTTGTGGTTGATCTTGGTGATTGAACAGTTGGATATTGTTAAGGATTTTCTCTTGTGGTTTTGAAGGATATCTTACTTGACAGAGTACTCATTTAGAGGTGTATGTAGAAGGATTTTCTATAGGTATATGATGTGCAAACTTTTCTCTCTATGGTCTTGTTTATGGAGATTTGTGGTAAGGGTTGTACAAGTTGTGCATATCATTGTGGATGGTTTCTTGAAACTACATGTTTACACTCTCTATTTGATGTTGTTGGTAGACTCATCATGCCTTTGATCTTTCAGATTTTGAATTACCCATGCAATGGGAGTTTCTAGATGTGTTTTGTCTTCTTCGACTAGTTGGCACATGGAGCTTGTATTTGCAGTTGATGGGTTGGTTGTGTTGCTGGCATGAGTTTACTGATGTTGATACCTTTGAGGTATGTGAGATTGGATGATTAACACTTGTTGTGGGTGTTATTTTCAGTCGTGTGGGTTGAGAAGTTGGATGGGAGTAGTCAATTTTCTGGTTGTTGTTCTAGCTAATGTTCTATCTTGTTTCTGGAGGGTGACTTCATGGTTGTGTTCTGGTTTGGGCTTTGAAGTTGATATTGCTTTTGTATAGCGTGTGAGAATAGTGGAGTGGTGGTAGTGTTGAATCCCTTTCCATATGTAGGATCTGATGCTTGTGTTCCTGAGATTGGTGCATATACGCCTTGGCTCATTCCTTTTTCCTATGGTGGATGGCTGGAACTGTTGCCTGAGTTGGAAGACATCTTGGATTTCGTTGCAGGTGTCTTGGTTGGAGCGCGAAAGCATTGTTTAAGATTATTGAGTTTGTTTTGGAAGGATCCAGTAAGTTCTTCATCAAGTGGGAGAATGTTGAGAAATGTGACTCAAATTTATTGGCTTGTTCGACAACCTGGAGCAGTTGTGTTTTCCTCCTTCATCGGCCCGAGTTAAGTCACTAGTTTTCAAGTTTTCTAACTAAAGTCACGGGGTTCTAAAGTTTCATAACCTCCCAACTTAGTGAATTTTTGGATGCCTTTTTTGTCAGTGTGTTGCGAGTTTTTTGAACTTCACAACTTCTGACTTGAGGTTTGAAAGTTTTGGTTTCGAGCAACAGAGTGATCCCTTTATCGAAAAGTCGCGGGTTATGGGAACTTCACAACCTCCGACAAGAGGTTTTGAAGTTTTGTTTTTCAACGATGTAGCAACTTGGATGTTGATGGATGTGGGGAACACTTGGGACTTGATAAGGATGGTGGATCATGACGAAGACCAACAGGTGGCAATGACATAGAGGACAAATGGCATGTGGTCCCATGTGCTCGGTGAACTTCGGTGAGATAGGCTGGTGTCGAAGGGAGTTGTCCTAAAGTCTCCTCGATGCCACGATAATTTTTCTAAACAATTTCGATGAGAGATGGTTGCATCGGCATGAGGTTTCTGAATGTCTCTTAGACATTTCGACGAAATAGTGTCGGAGAGACATGGCGTGATCGGTAGGACTTTGGAAGATGTCTCCTCGATATTCCGGTAGAAGGCTGCAAGGACCTTGTCAAAGTGACTTAATGTTGTCACTGGGACATTGGATCATGTCTCTTCGACATGCAGGTTGAGTCTAGTGGAACCTTGTTGTTGTGACCTTGTACGACTTCCGAGACATTGTGAGATGTCTCTTAGACATGCCGGTTGAATACTTTTTCGTTCCTATCGATGAGACTTCAGGAGGTCGCTGTGAGTTGATGAAAAGTCTTTTCGACATGCAGGTGGAAATTAGGGTCTCGGTGTCGGTGTGACTTCAGGGTGTCACCGAGACTTTGGTGAAAGTATCTTCGACATGCATGTCTCTTCGATGGACCAGTGGTATAGTAGGCTGCAAGACCTTGTCAATGTTACATCGGGTGCTTGAGGAGAGATTGTCAAGTGTCTCTTCGACACTCCAATGATTGAATGGTTGGTGAACTCGATGCTTGTTGATGTGACGATGCGAATTTGGTGTGAGATTGTCTAATATCTCTTTGACACCTGGTAATTGAAGTCTTGGTGAGTTCGATGGAGTAGTGACTTGCATGGCGGTAAAGACTTATCGGTGGGAGATGAATTGGTGTCCCCCTAATATGATGATGGTTGACTCGGTGACCTGTGTAGAATGTCTCAGTGGGACCCAATTGATGATTAGTTGGAAAGCGGTGATTGGTTGCATGTCTATGACGGTTAATCTACTCGTGGTTGTTCTTCTATTGTAGTTAGGGTTTTTTGGAATGATTAAGAGAAAAACGTGAATGCCATTGTGGGTTTTTTTGAACTGGTCAAGAGGCTGGGTAGCTGAGGGGGAAATAGAATAGGGTTATGCTGTCGGATTCTCTCTAGATGGAACAAGATGTAAATATTATATAAAGGCTTGAGCCTGTAATTGTATTTGTAACTATTTTGTTGTTGAATAATACAATGGCTATCTGGCTTTTGGAGTGTGGGGTTTTTTACTTGTAAGGGTTTTCCCCATGTAAATTTGTGTGTTCATATTTTATGTTCCATCTTTCATGTTTAATGGTTCTGCGTGATTGAATCTGTTCAATGGTGTTATTTTGGAACTGGTTTAATTAGCATTAACTTTTCTTTAAGGGTCAATGTGGGAAATGAACTATGTCTGATTCCACTTTATGGTATAGTAGTACGTGTCTTTGAGGAAATCTAAAGGGAATTAAAATTATCTAAGGCACTATTGATCTTAGATGTTCATTCTGAGATGACCGATATTTCCCAACATGTGGCGCTTGAGGATTAGAACAAGGAGGACCTTCCAATGAAGATGTGTGTGGTTATGCCTACCTTTAGCCATGACAAGAATATGATCACTTTTTGTATGTTTTTTTTAATTATTTTTATACATGCTTTTAAATATATCATTGTTTAAAGTTTAGTGGAAGTTTCTTTCAAAAGAAAGGTGACATACAAGTAAGACACTCATCTAATAATATTTGATACTTGACATGAGATTATCTTGAGTTGAGACTAACTTCCTTTAGGATACGTTATGTGATCACTTCGATATGGTAAACTTAATCAGTAGATCTTAATTGTTTTGTTTCTTAATGTTATTTAATAACGTACTTGCTCCTTCAGTCCGTGCATTATAAAAGATAATACCAAAGCTCATTTTCTTGGTAAGGAAAGCCATGTGTTATTTGTGTGTGGGTTGGGTTGGTATCAAGAAAATGGGCTGCAACGTCATTGTGAGCTCTAAATCTAATATCAACACATATATACTTGCAAGAAGTTATTACATTGGAATTTTGAAAAAAATTATACATTAGTTTGTGTTCTCTCCTTTAAAGTTCATTATGTTCAGAAACTATTTTAGCTATAGTATAACTAAATATTAAATATCATAAATATAATATTAACCACTCTTGACATTCTACTTATTTACAAAGTAATGTATCATTTATTTATTATGAATTGAAACACTAAGTTGTATTAATGACACCATTCTTGTCCCCATAGAATATTGATGTTGTTGTAAAAAAATTGTTAAATTAATTTGATAAATGGTGTAGGAAGGATTTGTATATTCACTCCTTTGAATTAGTTCATTAGAGCAAACTAATTTTTGATTCCTTGGGTTTAATTGTATGTAACATAAATAATGGTATTTGGTTAATTATCCACTAGATAATTGAATCATCCATGGAATGATGGATATTATTTAGAAATAAATAAACTTGCAAATAGGAAGATCCATATAATTGTCTAAATTTAATTATGAGATTTGATAGTGGACCAAAAAAGGATGGAAGAAAGTGTAATAAAAATATTCAAAACTTGGCAATTATTGAATTGGAGTTGAATTCCTAAGGTCATTGTGTAAATTTGAATCTACACAATTACTAGTATAAGATCTGTGAAGGGCCTCCTAATATTAGAAGTATAATATGCAATTTATAAGCATTTATTAACTCATTATTCATTGTACTTACTCATCAAAACTAATTAATATGAGTCAGCATATGAAGGCTTAATTATTATACCAATAAAGTAATATTTTAATATAGATTTATCTTAATAAGAGAAATTCGGGAAAATGTCTCCTCTTGAATGAAAACCTCTTTTCTTATAAGGACTAGGGAGTTTGCTTTCTTTGATGATTATGTTAACCGTCTCCATGCACCAAGAGGAAATTATCTTAATTGATATTCATTTTGATTTCAAAATAAACCTAACCATGAACCTTATTTTGGAAGTGACGAATAAATTAAACTAGAAGCTGAGAGACCTTGTCATCACTCTCCACAGGATCTTTCTGATGTCGCTCCACTCTGATCAGGTGGTCATTTAGGCCTCTCTATTTTGGTTCTCTACCTTTCATGAGAATATTCAAATGCATTTGACCTTATGAACCACATAAATCTTGAGTGTGAGTTTCTGAGGAAGTAGTTGTTAAGGTTAGTGAAGTTTGGAGTAAGCCTAGGGTGTGAAATGTGCAGGTGAAACTATAATAGTGCCTCAAAAAAATTGGTGAGTTTTTCTTGGTGTTCAGTTTTGGGACATTTGGTATCAAAGCCTAGGTTGAAACACTAGACACTTTGGGAGTAGTATGGGTTTTAATTATTATTGATGTTGACAACCTTTGAACCAAATTTATTAGTTTTTTTTTTTAGGTTGAAATCAGAGTAATAAATTTTGCAGATTTACCTTATGTAGTAGCATTGAAATCTAATTTCAATAAACCATCTTATATAGGATATTTAGGAGTATTAGATAATTGAGATTTGACCATATGAGATACTGGCTAATAATTAACTAGAAGAAAACACAATCTTGCAAAGACCAACCCAATAGGAACATCATGTTTTGGTAGATAATTTGAATGTTGAGAAAGATGATAGTCCAATTAATAAGGGTTATCAAGTCAAATTTATAATTGTTTTTCATCCTTTATTTCAAACCTTAAAAGGTAGGTGATATTAAACACAACTATTAGGATTTATAAGCGAGTGGGAAAATGCAAAGCTTCTTAATATCTGAAATTATGTAAACCTAAATTTCTCACCTTATACATCCATAGACTTAGAAATACATTAATAACTTTTATAGAATTTGATATGTTGAATTATTTATTATTATGGATGGTGTAGTTTAATCTTGGTAAATTAAATAAAATTATTATTGTTTATGCAATTTAATTTGGCAAGGCTAATCATCTCCTCGAACTTTAGTAGACATAATGAATTGTTGTAGAAGGTTAATTAAATGTTTAACCTACTAAGCCTTATGCAAGGTTAGTTGAAATAAATGGTTAAAGTTTACTCTATTAAAGGAGTAATAAGTTTAATGATTAGATTATAAATAACATAGTTAATCAAGCAATCCCTATTTATAACTGGAGTTTAATGGAAAGAAAATCAAGGATTCCACCTATGGAATGATTGAGCCTTGCTCCATTTAAAGATAATTATGCACAACTTAAGATCGTGATTTAGTTCTGAAAGAGTCTTTTTATTAAGTGCTTGAAAAACCCAAGAAAATTTACCCTTTTTTGTAAGTAAAATTACATAACCAATAAAATCCACTATAACTTGCAACCTTGTATTGTGTAGAAAATTTAATTTAGATAAATGGAAAAAGTTACATCTTATCTTAAGGTAAATGGTGAAACAATAAACTCATTTAAGTACCTTCCTAAGTAAACGATTATCTTGAAGATTTAAAGAAACTATACAAAACTACCCAAATTTTATCCTCTGACGTTTAAAGACTAAATTAACAAGCAAAAGGACATGATTGTCTAGATTCAAGTCAAAGGTGAAAATGCATGGGATTTCATAACTAGTAAGCGAATGTTGAAATTTAGCTAATGTGGTGTTTAAATGCTTTGCTGGTTAGTAAAATTTTAGACCTCTTTGAAAGGCCTTGTTTTGATTAGGGGTAAAAAATGGGTTTTGAAGGGGCCCAAAACCCTTTACAAAATAAGATAGCTGATACACAAGAGATCACCAGAAAGCATACATCAGCCCAACAACAACAAGCTGCAACATAAAACAACTCACATACCACCAACAACCCAACAACAACCTCTTAACAGATTAACATGACAACACAGGCTACAGAGGAAACATAAGCATGGGCCCGAAGCCCAGACACAACCAGGTTTTATCCAAGACCAGAAACCCCACCCAAGTTTTGACTATAAAAACCACCTGAAACACTCAAGCAACAAAACTGCAAAGCATCAGCCAACCTTCTGCTCAAAAACAATAGAACAAAACCTAACAAAAGAAAAGGAAATTTAATGGAAAAGACCACCATTAAATCCAACCTCCTAATAAAAAACACCAGCACATAAAGGGGGAACCACCCCTTGAAGCACCCAAAAGCACCACATAAGGCCTTGTTAAAGGTGGATTGGTAATTAAAATACTGTCTATGGTGAGTTATTCATTCTACTTTTCCAGTACATTTCCAAGGACTAGAGACTTGATAGTGCAGGTATAAGGAAGTTTAGATGTTAGAAAGAAATTAGTAGCATAAGCAAGTGGGTATTGTACTTAAAACTTTTAGAAGCCTCAAGTGTTGGTTAATCAATTGTTAGTTTTTCTTTTAATCATGTAATAAATCATGTGTGATTTGTGGTGAATTATGTGAATGGAGAATTAGAGTATATAGATAGGAGGCATAAAAATGGTCAAGTAAAATAAATAATGATGTGTGTTCATTTATTCCTAGCTAGTATTCTCTTAGAAGAACATTTACACATGAGTATAATGGGGGAAAATTGAAATTAGTTAAAATTCCTGGTACTTTTACTTCTTGGTTTTACCTTGTGTCTTGTAAACTTTGGAAGGAATTGTGATCATAAAAATGAAAAATATAGCAAGTGTTAAATGATCCACCCTAGGATATAAAGTGCAAAAATTGTAAAGAAGTATAAAGGATAAAGCGTACAACAAGTTGCTATGTAAGAATTTATCGTGTACCTTAGCATTAACGTAATATTTCCTACTAGTGCAATGTATCAAAAGAAAATATTCAACAATTTTTTTTGTAACTAGGAACCTCCTTGCAACATGTTGTGTAAAATTGGATGAAATTTCCCTTTTATCTAGATTCATTAGTAAATGTAACAAATCTAGTTGAATGAAAATGGAAACAAAGCTTTGTCCAAACATAGAGATTTAATTGACTATATGTGTAACAAAAGTACCAATTAACAACATAAGAGTGTGGTGCACCATTAATTTCCAAATTTAGGAAATTAGAGTAATACCTATGCTACAGTTATATATCATCTGAAAAATTATTTTATTCATTCAAATGAGTATATGTTAACAAAATGGTTAAACAAAGTGATCATGTCGTAAAGTGACCCAAGTGTGTGTGGGTGTAACAACATTTGTACTATGGTGTGGTGAACTACGTAAAGTGTAGGGTGTTGTGGCATGTCAAGTGAAACCTTGTAAATGTGTTGTGCTCAAGTATGGATACAAGGTATCTAACTTGGGGTAAGGGTGGGTGGACATCAAGCATGATCCCTTATGTGTACCCTTCATGAATATCTTGTGTATAAGTAACTAGTTGTAAAATGATGTAAACATGACATTTGGATGTGTGTCTACCAAATGAAATGTGATGTGTTCATTTGTGTAAGTATTGTATATGTGTTAAAGTGTACCCCTAGTGCATGTACCCCTTCAGCATTGAGTTTCCAACTAGCATAAACAAGGGGTTGAGAGGTACATGTCCATCTATTGGGAAATCACGAGCTCAGGGTGTTGTCCCTAATCTTGATAAAGGATCTATGTTGAGATGCTATAACTTTCCATGGACATTGACTGTGACCTACCCCCCACTTATGAGATCCACACTTGTTGGTTCATAGTGCAAACCTATTCCTTGATGTTTATAACCCATGGGTAAAGGATGGAATTACATGGACCATATTTATGGGGATGTTGATCCCATTTTACGAATACATATTTTGGATACTTAAGTAATATAAAAAATTGATACTATGTGGAAAATCCACCATGATATTATGTGTTATAATATTTATGTGGTCAGGGACTACCAGTTATTATATTTATGTGGTCAAGGACCACCAATTATTCATATTTATGTGGTTAGGGACCACCAGTTATTCATATTTATGTGGTCAGGGACCACTAGTCATTGCATGCTATTATACTTATGTGGTTAGAGAACCACCATTCCCTTCATCCCCTTAGGTGGCTTATCAAAGTCGCATGGTGCTTGTATGTGTAAATTTTATTTTTGAAAATAAATTATTTGTGATTTCTTGATTGATGTTTTATTTTATTATGTGTCAGTAGTGTGACATTTTACATTTCTTTTCTTGGAGCTACTTAGCCATTTGAAGTTCATCATAGTCCATTTTCCTCAAGGACTTATTTAATTTCATTTTGAATTAAAATTGAGATGTTGCAATGTAGCTACAATTGATCTTTATTTTATATTTTCCTCTTTTGGGAATTTGTATTGAAACTTCGGTTGATAATCTTATGCTACTCATTTTGAGGATTTATTATTGTTTGTAAACCAATAGAAAGTGTGGTGTAATGTGATATCTATAAAACTACCATATCCTAGCAGGTTCCCTGGTAGGTTGTATAGGGGAGTAGATGCGTTGGGGAATCGTTTGGAAAAGGGGTTGCAAATGGGACCAAAATAGGATGGTCATAAATCTATTTCTCCCTAGTTCTATGATTGTTCTTGTTGTACCTTCCTTTTGGAGGCTAAATCCCTTAAAAAAACAAGGGGAAGGTACTAGGAAATGTGTGGAGGGGTCCTTAGAGAAGGACCTAGAGACCATCTTTCCTAATGGCTATGGTATCCCAAAATATCCATCCTTGCAAACCCCATTGTCTAAGCCTTGTGTTGTAAATTAGGTGGTTGTATGAGGAGAATCTCACCCAATTGGGAAGATCATCCTTGTTATTGTTGTGTGTACATGTGAAATTGCAAGTAAAGGTGATGTGGCATACCTGTGAACTATGTGATAAAGATAGGAACAAATGATGTAGAGTTAATATTCCTCAAGACATGGTATGAGTGCCATGATTATAAGGTAAAATATTCTCTTAAGGACATATTTGGAAAAATGTGAAACTAATAACTCCGAGACATGAATAGCCATTGTTCAACAAAAATATTTCCTAACATCATGAGTGATGTTTATGGTGCAAAGAATTTTTGAGGTGTATCAAAGATTCTTAATTCATTTAGATATATTTTTGTGCGATTTAATTGAAGTTGGTTATATTGTTAATAAAATTAGAGCTACATGAATGGTTGTTGGCAATTGTTAAATTGAGTGCATATCTGATAAATGTTCTATTGTGAGAAATTTTATTCTAAGTATTTGAATGTTTAATTCATGGAAGGAATGCTTCTCACGTGTGCTTATAGTGAGTATTTTTCCTTCATCAGGAAAGGAAGTAATTAGTACGTTAATAGATATATATGCATTTTTATATTGAGGTTTGTCCTTGAACCTCAGTGACTTCTAGGAGGAAGTAAGCTAAGGGGAGGGGGAAGTCAGGCCTCGCCCCCTTGTATGATAGTTACAAGTACTTTAATTGTACCATTGGTATATTTTCCTTTTTAGCGATAATTAGCTAAGTTAAATTGATGAACTATTTGTTGACGCCTAAAATTTCTAGGCACACAACCTTATGGGAAACTCAGCTAATGGGGGGACCAATTGCATTAAACTGAGTAACCTTTGAGTTTTAAAGAGTTTGTCTCTTCATACATTGGGGGGGTGAAAAGGGAAAAGGAAGAAAATATACTAAATAAAATTTAAGGCTAAGGCGATACACCAATATCCAATTAAATAGGCACAAGAAATCTTCCTTTTGGGTGATATTTGAAGGCTTGCTCAACAATCTATATGCCCAAAAATAACAGAAAGTAGAGATGAAATTCTGAAAAAGTTGATCAAATAGCATAATACAACTTCCATATGCATTCATTGAACATGAAGAGTACAAAACATGATATGAACAACAAAATTATATTGAAATTATAGAAGCTTTGTAGATAAACTACTCATTACAACAAACTAGCACAGTATAATTTTTTATGAAATAACTATGAAACAGAGAGGACGAACAGATTGGCACAATCTGGAAGTCTTAATACAAGAAATAAAAATAATACAAAGGTCGAGAATATTTTTAGTGCTTTCTTTGTGTATTTTTTAACCTTTTTTCCAAGAGACCAAGCCGTATATATAGATTTTTCCCACTGCCTAAATGTTGGATAACAAAAAAGATTCCTGGGCACGAGCCATGCCACTCCTCGCAATGATTCTCCCCAAACAGATGCAACATAAAGGTACCAAAATGGTATTTTTTTGCCTCGAACAAAGTGCACCCTCTTGTAAATGATGGTTGTGGTTCGGGAGTGGAGGCAGTAGAAATCTCTTGAAGAAATGTGTCAAACCACCCAAGGAGTCGGTTAGGACATGTGGCATAGAGCCAGGGCTTCTTTTTATCCTTCCCTTGTGGCTATGGTCCTCATGGAGATGACACGTGGTGTGGTCTTTGCTCAAAACTTTGACTAAGGGGTTCACCAAAAAGGTACCTATGAAAGATGCAACGTGGCGCCCAGGTGGAGCTTGGAGACGATGCAAGGGAAAAGAAGTATCTAGAGCGTATGCTGCTAACATGTGGCACAAGTGGACAAAGGAAGCACCAAAAGGTAGCTCAAAGAGTTGCAAACATTTAATGTGTAGGCTGAGGCCAATGCAAAACCAAACAAAATATACCCGAAGAGAGCTTTAAGGATTATTTAAATCCACAGCTTTTGGAAACTAACAAGGGGCATTTCGCCTATGGAATGAGAACCCAAAAATCCTGGTTCTAAGACTAGAGCCATATCCATTGGGAAACACTTAGAGCCTTGAAAGGGCGGTATGTAGAGGTAGCCAATCGGCCTCAAATGGCATCGATAATGCGCATAGATTCTCTTGTGCCTCATGCAGATCGATAATTTCCTTAAATGGTAGCTCCATGGAGATCTTGGTCCCAAAATCTAGTTGGAAAAGAAGCCGCGTTATCTGATAGATACCACCTTCAAAGTTTGCTACCATGGGAGGTTGATTGGATTGGAAAGCAGATAAATCTTGCTACTTTTATTTGATTTTTGTTGCAATATGCTCCACTATGGCCATTTAATTATCAGAGAGAAAAGGGGAGGGCAAGCCCATCTGAGTCAAATGAGAAAAATGCATCCATATACTATTCATAGTCAGACTCAGTGTGACAAAGCAATTGTTATCTTGGAGGATTGTTGCATGATAATTGATGAATTCCTTCGCCCTTTTGGTAGCCGACCTCCGGTCATCTATTCCTACCTTCACCAAGTCTACATTCATTACTATGTACAATTTTCCCAGCAATTGCTCGGCCTTAGGCACCTTCTCAGCAATAAATTGTGGGGCCTTCTCAATTGTACCACACACCTCATCACTTAATTTCACCGCATCCGCCATGAATTGTAGTGTGGGGTGCAGGGATAAACAAAAAGACTTAACTTTCTTCCAGTACAAGACATAATTGTTGTGCCACCAAGAGAAGATCTGATTAAGAAATAGAGGGTTGGGAAGGAAGTTTTAAAATATTTATCTCAACCTCTTTTGACCCAATTTCTTCCATCAACTCCTCAATCTTATTGTCAGATGCGGTGAGTTGTTCATGTAGAGTTTTCAACTCTACATATTTTCTTTTCAATAGCTTCTCAGCTTGATTTCGGGTTCTGCATTCTTTTTCCAGAGAGACATTTATCTCTCGGATCTCCTTTTCAATTTGAGCCCATTGGTCCTCAAGCTCTTTATCCTTCTACTGCATTTCTTTCTCCAATTGAGCTTGTTGATCTTGAAGCTCTTTGTTTTTCTCCTGGGTTTCTCTCTCCATTTGAGCCAGTTAGTCTTGAAATTCCTTATTTTTCTACTACAAATTAGCAACCAGGTTTGGATCCTGAGACTGGAACTTTGCAAGTTTCTCCTGGAGCTTGGCCTTTTCCATTTGCACTTGTTGAGACAAGCATGTGATTTCAACATCTTTAGCCTTTTCTTTCTTCTGCAGGATCTCCACTCTTTCATTGACGTTCTTTAGCTCTTCTTCCCTTTTGGTCAATTGATGACAAAGCTTCAAAAATTCCATAGTCACAACCCGTTGTGTTTCCTCCATTAGTTCAACCTTGTCCTGTGGTTGGGCCTGGTGTAGATTGATTCCTATGGCATGGACTGTGTAATCTTTGGGTGGCATCTGCCCCTAAGGTTTGATGGTTGTATGAATGGCTCGGCAGGTCTCACGACATCCTTTTCTTTTCTTTTCTGGGCTCTCCTAGTATGTGCCATTTTAGTCATGCTAATTTTCCCAAATAATTCTAATGGCTACCTAATCTATTCACCGACAAAGGGTGCATCCGGAGGAAGAGAAAAAGGGAAAGAAATCATCGTAGATTTAGATGATGCTCACTTTGGAAGAATGTTTGTTAATGAGGAGAAAGGGGGAATGCTATGTGAGGCTTTGGTGAAAGGGGAAGTGATGAAAGGAATTGTAAGGGGTGGTGGTGTGGGTTGCGTAGATGTAGAGGTAATCATTTGTTGGTCAGGTTGGGCTGAAATTGACACCATGGAAGCAAAAGGGTTTGCAATAGAGGGCTCGGATGGGGCCCCAAAAAGATGGAAAAGCCTGTGGGGGAGTAAAAACTACCTGTTCGAAGGGGGGGAAGGAAGACTGAGAGGAACCTTGTGTGGGCGTGGAAGCAAAAAATAATAGGCCGACACTTGAGGTAGTCGAAGACGCAGACACAACTGGGTTAACTAAAGACTGAGATGCAAGAAGAGGAGAGAAAAGTACCTATGTCGCTGAAGACTCCGATCCTTGGATCGTTGTCATAGGTACTTGTGAGCTTTCTCTTGATGTGATATTGGCATGCAACCACTTCTTGGGTGGAGAATTGTCTATGTCTATGACTTCTTCAGATTGTTGTGTCATTCTGGTTCTCTTAGTGGCTTGTGACCATGGTCACGTGACTACCACATGGGATACAGTTACTTGTGCGCTCAGTGGATTTTTGTTGGGCCCCTCTGCTGCTTTTCCACCTCCATGTATTTGATCCTTTTATGCCTCTCTGGCTCTTATTATTGCAGTTGCTTTCTCTTCTTCCATTTCTTCATCTCCCTCGGCATCAATTTCATCATTCTCTCTATTCCAAATATCATCAAATTTGTCCTCCATATCTACATCCTGAAATTTGGCCTTGAGACATTTGGTCTCCTGCTGATAAACCCAAAAGTTGGAAATCTTCTCCTCACTCCACTGGTTCCTGACCAATTCATTATAGAGTGCGGTTTTGATTTTGCAACTGTCACTAGCTTTGGCCAAAGGGAAGAAAAAAGATAGCCATGGTGGCCTTCTTGTCTCCAAGGGAATATAGGCTAAGTCCACAAAGAGACTACGGTTTCCGAACAACGGATTTTTTTGAGTCTCCCAATAGGGTCGGGGGCTATGAGTCACCTTGATATTGAGATTTGATAAGTCATCCTTACGATTGTATTCTCATTTTCCATAGATCAACACCAACCCCAAATGAGCAAGCTTCGTGGATAACAGACGTTTTGTTTGCTTCTTCTCCATTATTACTGTACCAAAGTTAACGGGCATTTGAAAAATCCTTTTTGATGCTTTCCCAAACAATGCCTATGGTCTATAATGGCCAATTGCCTAAATACTTCAAGGTCCAACACCCTATTTGTTACACAGACCGGGAGCCGGAAAGGTTCCCTAGTAAAACCATACATCCTAACAAATGAAAATTCCTCTCTGAGGAACCATTCATAGGGAGGGACACAATTTTTCATCCATCTCACTTGCTCAGCGGAGAACCAGAAACAACCAACCTAACCCTCTTTATAAAAATATTGTAATATTGGAGTCAAGAATGACTCAAAAAATGCATAATAATCATGAGTTGCAGAAAGGAGATGGGTCCACGAAAAAATTGACTTCCTCACCCCATTTTCATCAAAAATGGACAAACCCATATGCTCTTTAAAGAAATCAGGGTTTTGATGTAAAAACATATGAGAAATAAAAGAGGAAAACCTAAATTCATACTGCGTGTGATACTCCTTGAACTGGTGCAACATCTCCCGAACAATGGCCTCCGCGAAGTCATACCAGAACAGGGTATGTTGTTTTCTTAATTGGAAACCCATACCCATTTGAAACTCCTGCACCATATTGTCGATGTCCAGGCCACAAAAAAAATCCAACCTTGAGAAGATGTCTTATATGTCTGAATTGAAATCATTGTTCCCAATCGAAAACTAAGGTCTGCACTTATCTCCCTTGGGCCTCTTTGTTTCATAATTGTAAAAACTTTGGGCCTGAGTTTTGGTCTTCCAAAAATTGTCCAATTTTTTATGGTGAATCTCTCTGGTTCTTCTGAAAGATGCCTCGTAGGGATACATAGCATATCTCGAATAGCGTCAACGCTAATTATTACTCTCAGGTTCCAACCTTCTATGATTCCTGAATCCGAATTGAAATTTTGGGTGCATTCGTGAACCAACTCTGGGCAGTGATGCACTAAGGGAACCATATACTGTAGAATACCACAAAACCATAGCTTGTACCCCAAAGAATCTTTGTCATTAGTCTTGGATTGTTTCATTCTTCACAGGCTGCTTCCCTAAAATTCTTAGGGTTGGTTTTGAGCTCAGGGTCATAGATATTGTCCCAATCTTTTGCTATCTGGACTTCATTTATGTGAGCAGTCTTTTGTATGACCTTTGTGTGAGGCCATATTGGATTTTCCGACATCCCTGGTGAGGCGTAAGAGGTATCACTAAAAACATGGGCCATTGGCGCCACCATGATGGCGTCTGATAAGCTTCTAACCATCTCTTCTTTTGCTTCCATTTTAGGACTTTGTGAAAACTTTTGCAAATGCTTAACCTCTCTCTACAACTCACACTTGGATTATTTCTCAACAAACTATATACTTATCCCTCTTCACAACACTCTTCTTTTACATGCGACATTACCCTTCTAAAACTGGAGTTGGAAACAATGGATGCTTTTAGCAATAAATTCAGCATGTACCGCGAACTCATTCATTCATACGAAATGAATTCCTACCCTTTGGAAAATACATTAATTCATAATGACGATTAGCCATCATGTCCTATGGCGCCACCCCCTAGGAATTTGAGCCATAAATTAAAGGCATACAAATCCTTTCGCATGCTTTTACACTTAATAGCTTTATGAGAATGATTAAGCAAAAGGTGTAATTCTTGCACAAAAAGATTTTGATTTGATCTTTGTAGACGAAAATGCATCCACAGCTAGACACTTGGCACTTGACCATGCAAATTACCACTTGCATATGCTGCATGTTTTAGCTAATTAAATTATCCCATCTTACTTCATGCGCAACAAGCACAACTTGGTGGGATTTTCGAGTTTGCACCTCGATCAACATCATGCTTATCGCATGCATCATACTCCTAGCTACCTCTATAAATATACCTAAGGATAACAATAGAATTCATACTTTGTAATTGGGTTTATTGGTAGAGATAAAGGATACTCCCATTAGGTTGACCAGTAATAGAGCTCAGGTAGCTTTCTTAGGAGAAGTTTCAAATAGGAATTTGATGCGTATGATGAAGAATAAGCACACCTTAGCCATAATTGCAATTAAGTGGGTGTTGGGAAAATACTTTGTAGAATATAAGGAAAAATATCGAGTGAATACTGATATTTGTTCCCACTTTGTTGCCTCTCTATTGGATATTCATGTGCCAAAACTGTTGATATTAAGGCTTCCCAAGGCAATTTTTCCAAAGTGTTATCTCGGAGGCCTTGGGGAGATTGTGGAAACTATAGTGCATGGCCTTGGTATTCTGACTACACATGATCTTTGTCGACTCATTGAAGAGGATGCAGTGGTGCCTTGGGTACCTTTCCTAAATAGATTTCACGCTATGACAATTGGGGAACACCATCAAAGGTCGTCTTGCGCCTGTCACTTCCTGTTGAGGTGCTTCAATGTAGATCCTATCTATGGTGTGGAGTGGTACATTGATTTCAAAGACTTGGTGTATCCTCCTCCACCTATTTTTGTCATCACTGCTCCTACTCCTCAGATTCTAAATGAATGAAATCTTTTATCTTCTATTTTTCTCTATATATATATTCTCGAAATGCTTGGCCTAAGAGCCATTTTGTATTGTAATATCTCGAAGTAAATATTACCATACAATGAATATATATACCACTCTTTTGTCTAGTTCTTGTCTCTTTTGCTTTTGACTGCTTTCGAGTAAAAAGGGTTCTGCTACATAAAGATTCAGCCAACAAAACACACAAAAATAATTACATATTTACATATTTACATGGTTAAATGGTTATTAAAGCTAATTGAAAAGTTTAAGGTGAATTCCATTGACATGAATTCCCAGTGCTTCTTTTTCCATGTTTTCCAATTCAAATGCATTGTGTTGTTTGCATTGAATGATGCGATAAGGACCCTCCCATAGACTATCCAAATTTGTTATGTTGACAAGGCTTTGCGACTCTCATTGTATTTCAGCACCAAATCTCCACACTTAAGACCTTGGTTGGAGGTTTTTTTGTCAAACCATTTCTTAACCACTTGTTGTCGGTAGCACATGGCCATTAGTGCATTTTCCCTTTTCTCTTGCACCTCTAGCAATTCAGCTAACTGGACCTCCATGGAGCTATTTTTCTCTACTTCCAAAGATTTAAGCAGTTGTAGTATAGGATTTTCTAGGGAGACCAGCAATAGTGCTTCCTTCCCGTGTACTAGTTCATATGTTGAATTCTTTAATACTTGTTTGGGAGTTATGCGGTCCACCTAGAGCACTTCTTTGAGGTTCCTATGCCACTCTCTCTAGTGTTTCAACCCTATTCTTTTGATAATTTAGACTAAATTATTGTTAGTCAACTCAGCTAGACCATTTCCCCGTGGGTAATAATTTAAGGATGTCTTTATGAAAATTCCATGCCTAAGTGCAAATTGACATACCTTCAAACCTAGGAAGACCTTTGTGTTGTCAGAGATGATGGTCTTGGGTGGGCCGAACCTTGTTACCAACTCTTTCAGGAAGTTTAAAATATTTTCCTCAGTCGCATTCTTCAAAGGCATGGCCTCAACCCATCTAGTGAAATAATTTGTGGCTCTAAGGATCCATTTATGCTAGGCACTAGAGGTGGGATTAATCATCCCAATGAAATCAAGACCCCATTGCACAAAGGGCTCTTCAACCACTATCAGATTGAGAGGCATAGTCGAGTTCTTCCTCCTTCCTATGAAGAATTGGTATTCTTTGCATGATTTGACTAGAGAGTGTGAATCATTGAACAATGTAGGCCAGAAATATCCCACACACATAATCTTAATGGTAGTGGTTTTAGCAGAGAAATGTCCACGCGCGGGACTGTTATGGAATACGTCTAGAATTTTTTTTGTCTGCTCTTGAGTTATGCATTGCAAAAGAACACCATTTTCAAGAGAACCCCTTCAATGAGCACATACCTATTGTTTTGTAATCTATAAAACCTTTTCTTTTGAGAAGGGAGGCCCGCTGGATATTTTCCAGTCCACATAAACCTCATTTTGTCAGCCAACTAGCAACCTTCAAAGTCAGATTCATTTAGCAGAACTAGTTTGGGTTGTTCTTCCTCGGCTGCCACTTCACTATCTCATGCAAAATATTCACACAATCCTCTCCCTCGCATGGTCTTTGTTGGCCTGACCTCGATATCATACTCAAGGATCTTGGTTATCTAGTTGGCCCTCTTTTTGGTGATCTCTCCTTCTATAATGTACTCACGCACACTGGAATGTGCTACGTATACGACCACCTTACTACAAGATATGAGGTGTCAAAAAATTTTAAGCCCCTTGACAATGGCAAACACCTACCTCTCGATGAATTTATACTTCATCTCATAGTATTTTAAAGTTCGGGAGTGGAAGGCTATCATATGTTCTCCCTTCCCTTCATAATCTTTTGAGTTAAAATAGTAGCGATGCTAGAATCTCTACTGAACACATACATTGTAAAGTCCTTTGATAAGTCTAGGTTCACTAGCACAAGAACTGAAGAAATAGCCTCTTTGACCATCTCAAAGGCTTCTCTTTCCTCTTTTATCAACTTAAATAACTAATCCTTCTTGAGCATCAGGGTGATAGGTCTAATTAGACCTGCAAAATCCGAAATGAATTTACTTACAAAATTTACCTTCCCTAGGAAGGACTGAACTCCTTTTTTGTTTACTGGTAGGGAAATTTCTTTGATTTCCTTCACTCGATCTAGATCAATAGAAACTCCATCTTTGGACACTACATGTCCCAATAATTTTCCTTGAGGCACTCTAAAAACACATTTTTTCGGGTTCAGGGATACCTCGAACTCCTAGAATTTTTTGAAAACCATTTCAAGATGATCGAAATGATCATCTTTTGACTTAGAGAATACAATAAGATCATCCAAGTAGATCAAGATGATCTTATTGATTAGTTCTCTAAAGATGATATACATCAGTCGCTAAAAGGTGGCTCCCGCATTTGAGAGGCTATAGGGAATTTTTGCATAGGAAAATGTTCCCCACTTAGTAGTGAATGTTGTTTTGTGTTGGTCCTCTTCTTTGACTCGGATTTGGTTGTAACTAGAGAAGTTTTCCAACAAAGAAAAAATTTCCGAACTAGCCATTGTTTGCAAGATTGATTCTATGGAAGGCAATGGGTAGTGGTCTTTCAGGGATGCTCTATTCAAATTCTAGAAATCAACATGGAGGTGGATGTCCCCATTTTTCTTACGGACCAGAAGCAGGTTGGGAACCCATGTACTATGCTTGATTGAGAAGATGATCTGAGAATGGATTATCTTCCTCAACTCTTGCACCATTAGTGACTCAATCTTTGGGTTTACTGGCTTTTGCTTCTGGTGGATAGGATTTTCCCCTTCCATTAGTTCTATGGTATGTTGGATGACTTCGGGATCATATCCCTTGAGGTCATCATATGACCAGGTCACTACTCCACATTTTTCACAAAAATGTATGAGCCTATCTTTCTCATGTTGTAGAACATCTTTCCCGATCTTAAGCTTCCTCCTATCTTCGACCTGGAGATCTGCATAGTCACCCTTGTCCGCTACAAACTTCCTCTTGTCATTTCTTGCATCATCAAAATCGAATATATTTTCGAGAGTAACTAGTCCTTTCAGAAGCTTGTTGGACTTTAGCTGAATAATTTTCCCTTCATAAGCTTCTACAATTTTTGGTTGGATCTAATCAACAAACTCTCATGAGTGCTAGATGAATGAGGTGATTTGATCGTCACTTGCGAACACTTGCCAATTCTGGTCATTGTCTAGGATTGCAGGTCAAAAAATCACTCGCACAAAGTGTATATTCTCAATTAAGTCAAAAAAGGGGTCAAATTGATTCAATTAGGTCCCAAACCCTATGTATATAAGATTTCATGCCAACATTCTTGGTTGCGGAGACACCTCAGACTTGATTGACTATCAGCTCAGAGTCTTCGAACACCATTATCTGTTTAATGCCCATCCGCTCCACAAGACTTAGACCTTGCATGAGGCCTTCATATTCAGCTTCATTGTTTGAACAGGAAAATTGAAAGCAAAAAGATTTGGGTGTCTTTTCATTGGATGGGGATGTCAAACATATCTCGGCTCCCACACCAACTTTGCATCTTGCTCCATCAAAATGTAGCGTCCATAGCTCTGAGGTGTGACCACCCTCGGGTTCCTTCATCACCTTTAGAATCACTTGATCCTCATAATAGATCACATAAGTTCCCAATCCGGTGGAATGATAATTTCCAAAAGGATCAATGTCTATAAATTCACTCAAGAGGACCTCCTCTTCATCAGTCTGATCTCCAGTCACCTTCTCATCCTCAAGTAACTCAATACAATACATCTCGTCTTTGGTGATAGAGGGATGAGTAGCTTCAAAATTTATCATGGCCTCATCTGCTATATGTTTCAAATTCAAAGGTTCAGACAATATCTTCATCTTAGCTTCATGCTTGGTCCTAATAATTAATTGTGACCAATCTAAAGAAAGATACCAACCTATTTTGGCAGTGAACTCCCAGGATAAGTAAAGACTGAACATGGGAGGGACGTTAATGATCATGATATCTTGTGTGACTATGATACTGGGGCGGGAGAACAAATTCAATGAGAGGTTCTTGATGACACCTATAGTTTCAGCCTTATTCCCATCAAGGTGCATAACCCCTCTATTTCAATCATAGAATTATGCACTAATTTTTTACCCACAATGAGAGTTAAGAAAAAGGGTCTTGGTTTCGGCTTACCTCTACTTTTGGTAGAGACTTCCTCTCCATTTTTTGTAAGGACTTTGGCCTGAGATGATGAATCAACAACCTTTTCTTTCAATGGTTTCTCTATTGGCTCTATACTTGCTTCTTCCAGTAGGTCCTTCTATAGTAACGTCTTCTACTTTGGGATAGCTAAGATATCCCAAAGGGATACATTAGCAGAGGATTTCTTCAACTATTCCACCATATTAAATGGTTGCATATTCAAAGACTTCTACTCCTTAGACTTTGTTATAACAATCTCCTTGCATGGTTGAGATTGTTGTACAACTACGGAGGAACTAGGAGCTTGGTCGAGAACACTTTGGGTTGTTGAGCGATCGGTTCGCCCGTGAATCTCCTCTTCGAGTGAGTGTTATAATCTAATTGCACATACAGGGCCTTTGATGTGGAAATGTCATTTTCTAATGCCACCTCTTCTCCTTCCATCCATGCGAAGAGTTCATGATCAGGAGCTATATATGTTTCTTGCTCCAAGGACATTCCATGCATTTGAGCAGTGAGTATCACATTTTCCATTTACAGAGAGGCATATGCATAACCTCCTGAATTAGAAGTAACACCTTGATTGCGTTGTTCTACCACTTTTTGTTGTAAATTTCCACGTAGACAATTTCAGGGCATATGTGCTTCGTTGCAGGGGAAGCACCAAGAATTGATATCATCAACGAGATTATTTTTCCCCTCTACCAGCTCTCTATTCAAACTTGGGTGAACATTTTGTAGCAGGGTAGGCACTGGAACAATTTGATTATTTGATTGAGTCTGTGAATTTATGTGCGTACCTCCTTGGAATTGGTTTTGTTGGTCGGAAGGTCTTCCACCTTGGTAATTTTGAAAAGATGGCTTCATAGGCATAGATTGTTGCCACTTGATATTAATTATTTCATTTGAGAAGTTCCACTAAAAAATCCTTGATGTCGCTCACTTCAGTTGCTAAAGGGTTAGATGTAGAAGCAACATTTTGTGATGCGCTCAGATATGTGTACATAGATTGGGGGGAAGCAGACACACTAATAGAAGCTATCTCCTGGGTGGGAGCTGATAATTATGTGAATACAGGTATAGCAGGCCGAGGCGGTAACTTTCTGGCATTAATCAAATTATTCTCTACCTTAACAACAATGTTATATGCATCTATCAAAGTATTCCCACCAAGGGACTAAATCATCACTGAAATGTTGGCATTGAGAGATTTTAGATAGAACATGAACACCAAATCAACAAGTGAGTTAATAGTGATCTGGATCCTTTGCCAAGTTGTGTGAAACCTAGCATTGAAGTCAGTCATGGCATCTTGAGGGGCCCGCTTAATGGTCACCTGCTACTGGAATAACAAAGACCGATCTCCATTGTTTGAAAACCACTTGTAAAAAGGATGTCTGAGTTGATCCAAGGTGCCAATAGTATTAGCTTCTAGAGTGTGGTATCAATCTAGTCCTTTTCCTTTGAAAGAGGCTATGAGCAACCTTAGTACTACATTTTGATCAGTGACACCATGCACCAAGCACACATCCACCACATCCTACAGATGGTCGGATGGTGTTTTTGATCCTTACCTGATAAATTTTGGTAAAGCTTTTAAAGAAGATGTTGGGATAGGATCCCACATGGCCAGTGCTACTAGTGCTATGAGAGGGCTTCCAATGTCCCATGCTACATAATTTTTGCTAGCCATTGGTAATGGGACCTATGGAGGGGTCGGGACGTTCGCTGGATGGGCTCTTGCTTGTATTGTTCCAGTGATGGCACTACTAGGCTAGGGTTATTCACTGTCTGGGATCCAGTAACAGGTCTATGACTCATACACCCACTATAAACTTAGATGCGTTCAAACAAGGTCCCACTAGGCATGCCAAAAAAAGAACTGTTGATGCCTAAAATTTCTAGGCACACAACCTTATGGGAAACTTAGTTAATGGAGGGACCAATTGCACTAAACAAAATAACCTCTGAGTTTTAAAGAAGCTAACTCTTCATACATTGGGGGGTGAAAAGGGAAAAGGAAGCATATATACTAAATAAAATCTAATGCTAAGGCAATACGCCAATATCCAATTAAATAGGCATAGGAAATCTTACTTTTGGGTGAGATTTGAAGGCCCGCTCAAGAATCTATATGCCCGAAAATAATAGAAAGTAGAGATGAAATTCTAAAGAATTTAATCAAATAGCATAATACAACTTCCATATGCATTCACTGAACATGAAGAGTACAAAACATGATCTGAACAACAAAATTATATTGAAATTATAGAAGCTTCGTAGATAAACTACTCATTACAACAAACTAGCATAGTATAATGTTTTATCAAATAACTAAGAAATAGAGAGGCCGAATAGATTGGAACAATCTGGATGTCTTAATACAAGAAATAAAAACAATACAAAGGCCGAGAATCTTTTTAGTGCTTTCTTTGTGTATTTTCAAACCCTTTTTCCAATAGACCAAGCCGTATATATAGATTTTTCCCACCGCCTGAATGCTGAATAATAGAAAAGATTCCCAGGCACGAGCCGTGTCGCTCCTCACAATGATTCTCCCCAAACAGACACAATAGAAAGGTATTGAAATGGCATTTTGTTGCCTCAAACAAAACGCGCCCTCCTACAAATGATGCCTATGGTCTGGGAGTGCAAGCGACAAAATCTCCTGAAGACATGTGTCAAACTTCCCAAGGAGACAGTTAGGACACGTGGCATTGAGGTGGGGCTTCTCATTCTTTTATCCCTCCCTTGTGGCTATGGTCCCCGTGGAGATGACACGTGGTGTGATCTTCACTCAAAATTTTTACTGCGGGGTCTACAAAAAAGGTACTTGCGAAAGATGCAACATGGCGCTCGGGTGGAGCTCGGAGACAAAGCAAGGGAAAACAAGTCTCAAGAGCATGCACTGCTGACACATGGCACAAGTGGACGAAGGTGCCACCAAAAGGGAGCCCAAAGAGTTGCAAACATATAACGCGCAAGCTGAGGGCAATGAAAAACCAAACAAAATATACCTTGAGGGAGCTTTAAGGATTATTTAAATCCACACTATTTAACCTTGATCTAATGAGGAACATGCTAGGTACATGGTTTTGATACCTCATTAATGTGTTAGTACATGGTCAATATCATAAGATGGTGTGATTATTTTTTTGGTACCATTCACTTATTTCTTGAGACCTTATCATGCAGAGTGACTAAAAGGTTTGTAATTTTCTTATCAATAGACTTTAGACCTCATTTCATGAATTTGGATTCACTTCATGTTAGTGTCGTATATAAGATAGTTTGATTAGCTAGGGTTGTATGTATCATGGATAAAAATTAACCTAAGATGATTATTAACCCTCTTATATGATTGGCTACCTTGTAATCATGTAGGAAAGGAAGGTAGTCTAGATAGATGGTTATTATTATTAAATTTGTGATTTTAAGATTCTTCAATATTGAGAAGAAAAGGTCAACTTTGTCGTAAACATTGGTCATACTATTGTGGTAAAAATTCTATGAACTTAGTAAATTTGTTATTTTGAACGTCACTTCTCTTACATTGTTCTCTTTAGAGCTATAATATTTTGCATAGTGGACTAACTAGTTGTAATTTAAATAGTATGGAGAATATATTTAACTTGACAAAAAGGTATATGGTTATATTATGAATAATCATGTGAATTATAATTTGACTTGTTAATAAATCAACTTCATCTTAATGGTCATTTTTGTAAATAAAAGTGAAATTGTATAGGAAGAATGCTATTTTGATATTCATGTGACATTTTGAATATGATGGCTAAATTACTTATACATATTGGATTCAAATCAGTATGTGTACTATTAGCATTATATAGTGCTAACATTTAGTGACAAGAATCTTTCCTTCAAATGTTCGAGATTTGGACTACAATCATCCAAGCGATCAAGGTAAGAAAATTTACTTATCATCCAATCAATATTTTGATTTTAATATGTCATTTAAATTATTTCACGTTGGAGTATTAACAATGATGAAAGTATGCAGGATCATAAACAGTCAATGGAAGGCGAGAGGATCACCAAGACCTTAGCTATCCCCACTTCACAATGTGAAGTTATGTGATAATGATGTTATTGTTGAGATATGTATTATGTTTTGTATGACCTAGTGATTATTTTAATTTCCTTAGGGAAAAAGGAGTTAGGTTAATTTTAAAATCCCAACCCAAGTGTTTAGTCGGGTTGGAAGCTTTACGAAAGGTAGAGGAGAGATAGATGATGTGCAAGTAAGAGGTAGATTTCCAATATGTTGCTGCAAGTTTCTCTTTGTTGTTGTTGTTATAATTTCTGATATAGTAGTTGTTGCTACAAGTTTTCCCTTGGTTTTCACATGTTTCTATTGTTGTTATTGCAAGTGATAGGGGTAATAAAATCATAGTATGTTTCTGGAATTTTTGTAAGAAGATAGGACTCCCAGTGAGGATAGCATTATGCTTTTTGTGTTGTGTCTGAACCCATAACGATCCCTTGTAGTGTGTGAAACATATATGTTAGTTTTCCAAATTTTAGGTAACATGAATCTAAAGGTTCCTTGGTGATTACTCTTAGCTCGAGGGTTGGATAGAGTCCTCTATGTCTTGATGATGTCAATATGGAAGGGTGGAGAGCTTTTTCCTTCCCATTGGTTGTGTTTGAATTTTCAAGTTTGCTAAACAACAACTAGTATTCTGCTCCCTGTGCTCACCATGTGCTCAACTCCTTTATTTTCACGGTTAGAATTGTGTTTAGGAAAGTAAATGGCTATTATGTATTAGCTATAAGTAAAGTTGTAAATAAAGGTTATGGCATATGAATGAACAAACGTCATGTAAGGAGTGTAAAGGTGCTAATATCTTGTCAGTGAGGTTACAAAAAGTTTAGACTATATATTTAAATGAAAGATGCAGGTAAGAATGATTTTTATTTGAGAAATTAAATTTTTCATAGTATAAGTGAACTTAGAATAGGATATTCTACATCTCTTATTAGGGCAATGGAAATGCATGTATTCACTATTGGGGTTGAGTTTAAATCTTGCTATATTTTTTTTGTGTTTATTCAATCATATGTAATATGTTGCACATGTTGGCATATGGCTTTGAGAGATTTTTTTTGGTTGCTAGTGTTGTCATTGATGGCAACTGGAGTCAGTAGTGTGGTCTGTAGTTCAGAAGTAGCTCATACCGGCAGGAGAAGTAGAAGACTGTAATCTACTGGCAAAAAGCATGAAGAACAAAGTATCTAGTTGATAAGTTGGTCTGAATACTTCACTAGATCATTATTTTGTTGTGTGGATCCCTAGGGAAGATTGTCAAGCATGTATGTTACCTTATTGGTAAGTTTTGTGGTGTTACAGAAATCGGTGTACGAGTTAAGAGATTCGGTAGAATGATTTATTGTTTATTTTCTCATTATGGCCAACTTGTTGTGTATGGCATGTCCCAAATGTATGAGGAATAGTTGTTTAACTATTTCTTATGTTGGGAATTTTGATTTGAGTCCCTACTATAGTGTAGCCGACTTGTGTGGGTACGCATTAATTCCAATTGGTGATTTGAGCCGACATATGGAAGAATATTATATTATGTTTGAAGCTAACATATAATAATAAAATCTTGTTAGTGGATATATATGTGAGATCATAAAATCATTTTTGGTGTGTGTGTGGTGTATGCATGAAGTTGTAAGAAGGCGTGTGTGTGCGAAAAAGTGAAAAATAACTATATGGGCTAATATCAGAAGATTTGTTGAGAAAATTTTGTTTGTGCTACATAAGGGTTTCTACAGAAGAGTAGAGTAGAAGTGTGAATTGGACAAAAGGTCCAAAATCTATTTTATGTGCCTCATTGGAACTGAATCCAGGAATTTTGTAGATGCTATATTCTTAGTTCAACATTTTGTTGTAATCTCAAATATTTTGTAAGGCAGTGAGCTCTAGGCAGTGTGCCTAAATGCAAGTGCATTCCCTTTTGATCATACTTTTAATAGAGTATACTTTGTGGATTAATCTCCACCATGGTTTTTCCCCTAACAGGGTTTCCACGTAAAAATTCCAGTCTTGTGGTGTTCACATTGTTTCTTTAATGAGTTTGCATTTTCCTTTTGTTTATATGTTTTGGATGCTATTAAAGTTCAATATTTCTGTTGAAAGTTTAATATTTGATTTAAAAGTTAAATATTGTGGAACACTGATTCACCCCCCCTCTCAGTGTTCTTGGTGTCCAACAATTGGTATCAGTGCTTGTTCCTCTTCCGAGTTTAACAACTTGAGGTGGATCTTGGATTGCAATGGACGCAGGTGGTCTTCAACAACAACTTATGGTGGCACTAGATGATCTTGATCAGTCTAAAGCATAGGTCATGGAACTAAAAGCAAATCTTGTGGTTGCCAAAAAATTCATTCAATCATTGAACGATAAAATAAATGAGTCAAGGGAAAAGAGGAAGGAACTATGTGGTCAATTGAAGCAAAAATAAAGAAAAGGTCCAGAAGATGTTCATCTGAATCAAACCCTAAAAGAGATGACATAAGAGTGAAAAACTTGCTAAGGACAATGCTACCCTAAAGCTTGAAATGGAATCTGTGGCGATGAAGCTAACTAAAGAGATTGGAGAAAGAAAGAAGAATGAGGAAAATCTGGCCCAGTCCTTGAAAGAAAAATTTGAAGAATGCAGCAGAGTTAATAGTGGATTCATTCAGCTCGAGATTGAACTACAACAATCCAGAAACAATGAACAAGAGCTTGAGAGAGAGGTAGTTATTCTCATAAATGAGCTTGGTACTACAAATGAGTTTAAGGAGAAGTTCAGGATCAGTTTTGCTAAGCTTGATGAGATGACTAAAGGACAAAAGGATGCAAATGATAAACGAGGTCTTGGCTATGTGAAGGATGAGAGCTTCGGATTTGAACAAAAGAATCCTGAATGGAAAACTCGGAAGAAAAAAGGCAGAAGATATCCGGTAAGGCAACCCAACGCTCAAAATTTTAATGGATATTGCTTTGTTTGTAATAAATTTGGACATATGGCTTCTCAGTATAGAAGATAAACTCTGGAACTCCATCATTTTCTGGTCAGTGTTTTAAATGCAACAAGTTTGGTCATAAGTCATTAGAATGCAGAAGGGTAAAAGCACAAAGTTGTGTCACACTTTTAGCCACTTATCAGCACAACTGAATTTAATTATTTCTAACTAAAAATCAATTTTGCAAACATATGACCTAGCAAGATTCATTCTAGCTAAGTTAGATACTTCCACAACTTTTTCAACTAAAATTGTTGGCTAAAAATATATGGACCACCACTTTGAGTCCAATTTACCAAAAAACTAAAATTATTTGAAAAACTTGAAGTTTCAATAAATCCTACTAATGTAAATAACATTTTTTTTTAAATATAAAAATACCCTTTTGTAGATCCATAAGTGTAGTTTTCAAAAATATATTTATTTTAATAGTTTAATTAATTTTTATATTTTATTTTTCATTTTTACTAAAAGCAGTTTATCAACACAAAATATTAGGTTGATTACTATGCCAAGGAAAAATACTAAAACTTATTAAAAAAAATGAAAAAAATATGATGCACTAGATAAAAGAATCTATTTTAAGATGGTATAATTTTTTTCCATTTTAGATAAATATTTAATATGAAAGTTGATGTCCAATGAAAACAACTATTTTTTGATTCACACACATTTTAATATTTATTTAAAAATATATATTTATCAAAATTGGAAAAGAATATATCCATGCACTAAAATTTCAAGTTATAAATACACACAAAAAATAAGAAAAAAAAAAATTACAATAAAAAGTTTGACGTCCCATGCAACTTCATTTTTCATCAATTTATCAACAACTAAATTATAGTTTTAATTTATTAAAAACTAGTTTAAAATAATTTTTTTAATTTTTTTAAAAAATATAAACATAAAATATACTAAAAAATACATATTTTACTAGTTTACATCATTTGAAAATTCAAAACATATATGCCACTTCTAAGTGATTCAAGTTTAAAAATTGGATCAGCGTTGGTCGTTTCCTTTATAAAGTGTGATACAACTTTGTGCTTTTACCCAGTCTAAGTATGTTTGTCAGTATAAGGAACATTAAATGCTATACCTGTGGAAGATTTGGACATGCTACTAATCAATGCAGACTAGGAGGAAACCAATGGAATGGATGGTATAGACAGAAAAATCCGGTATGCTACAATTGTCACATTGCAAGATTATGCAGGAACAAAAACATGGATAGGAGAGGTTTGGTGCATGAAGGAATAAATTCACAGAAAGATGACAAAGGAAAAGGAAAAGCATCTGTGGAAGAGATAAGAGATCAAATGAAGAAAACGTGGGTAAAGAGGAGTGGATCTGATGAAGGTAATAAGATTGTACCGAAAGCGCCCTCTGGTAAATCATCCGACAATTGATTCTAGGCCATTGGCCTAGGGGGAGTTTTCATGAAAATATTTTTTTCTCCCTGTGTGTAGTTGGTTTCGGATTGCAAGAAGTTGTCTACAGTTGTGTTATTCATCCTCAAAAGTATTGGAAATCACTTGTTCAGTACAATGAAATCTTGAAGGTCCGTAGATGGATTCTTCTCTTACTGTCTCAGAATGCAGAGTAACCAGAACTTCTAGGGCAAAGCATTTAATGTGACAAGGAAGCTAGGTGTGCAAAGTTATAAAAGGGAATTTGGAACCCTCATTTGTCACCGTGCGTCGAAGAATAGTTGGAGAACCTTTTTAGCAAAATTTTGAAGAAGTGAAAGTCAATTTAGCGGCGAATTCTCCAGGTATTTATGTTGATTATCAATTTTAGACTTATTATGTGATCGGTAGAACCCTATTTTGTATGGAAAATGAATTAAATCAAAGGAACAATAATTCTGGATGAATTCAGTAGTCAAAAGGTCATGGATGTAAGAAATTTGTTGTCTGCCATCGAATTAAAGAAGCTTCGAAGTGTGAAACATAAGAACTTGGACATCTGGAATGAATTTCCTCATTTCGTCAACGCAGAGGTAGTTTGGTTTATCTTGAATAGATTGGATGGTGATATCCTTACTCTAGATAAACCCTATCAAATTTCTAAGGATGCAATCAGAAATCTAACAGGATTGTGCAATGTTGGTGTTGTTCCGAAAAAGAAGTCGATTTGGAATGTCGAAGTCGAAGCCCTAACCAGAGTAACAGGAGATTAGAGGGCTTTGGTAATCTCAATAATCAAAGATCCATTAACAAGGTACATTGCACATGGAATTTCATATAAAAAATTCTTTAGAAACAAAGAAGGATCAACATCGGCAGGTGCAGTGTATATCGCTCACTAAATGATAATAGAAAATGAAGACTTTGATCTATGTGGATTTTTGAAGGATCAATTGATGGAGAATGTGCAATTGACGAAGGATATAGATTACTCTTTCAGGTTTGGTACCCTAGTAATATGCATTATGATGTATTTCCTAAATTGCTTGCCTCAGAATGTCAATGTAGTATGGAAGGAAAATATGCCAGTTTGCAAGCAAATTTTTGAGCATTTCAACTCTTTTGAAAATGGTGAACAATCTTATGAAAGCTTCTTTAGGACTTGTTAGGAAAGTTTCATGTAAGTGATATTCATCTCCCAGTAAAATTAGTTGAAGTTGGATCATCCTCTGGTAAGGCAGAGAAAAAGTAGAAGAGATAAAGAGAGTTGGTTGGTGACACTCTTCCGACACCTAAGTTAACAAAAGTTGAGGGAAAAGGTAAAGAGAAGATGGTTGTGGATATAGTGGATGAAGGTTCTGAGGAATATACACCAAGAGATGAACCAAAACCAAGTGAACCAGATGTAGTAATAGCAGAAGAAAGTGATGAAGAAGGTGCTTTGTTCAAGTCAAAGATATTGCAGATTGTTCAAGAAGAAGATGGAATGCAAAAGATAACTAACATATGGATAAAAGGTCCATCATATGAACATGACCTCATTGAGGACACTCTAGGAAGATACTTTATTGATAACAACATTGAATTGGAGAGTCTACAGAATGTACTTCCAAAAGAATTGATAGAATGTATCTAGGAGGCTATGGACTCTGTGCCTAAGGACAAGAAAGAAGATGAGATAATCTCACATCTGAAGGTGCAGTTTAGGCTATCTCTCGCCAAACTGAAAAAGAAAATGAATGTGTTAAGACAATGTATTGAATCAACAAACAATATCTACAATTACTGCCTTAGGTGGCCTCATATGGTTGGAAAATACAAGGACAAGTTGGAACAAATTGAGAATAAGTTTGTCAGAATCAGACAGGACTATAGTATGTTTCAGGAAAAGGATGGAGCAGTTACGAAGAATATTTATGAGCTGCAGATTGAGCATGCAAAGGTTCACTTTTCCAGAAACACTCTTATGGACACCTTCTAGAAAGTGAAGGATTAGACTGAATGCAGATTAGAGAAAATGATTGAAGTTCTAGAGAAAGGAGAAAAGTTGGAAGGAGCCATTACCATTCTTGAATCCCTTGTTCAATTCATCAATAGAACATCAGAAAACAATACTTTGATAATAGCTATTGGGATTGTAGTGGACTCTTGGAAGAAATTTCTCCTGGAAATGAAAGACAAGTATAAAATAATTTTATGAAATTAGCAGCAGTTGCAACTTTTTTTTGATAAATTGGAGGAGAGAATGCAATAAGAGAGAGTATAGTAAAATATTAAACGAGAAGAGAAAATAGTGGAAGTTTTTGTCATTGATGTCAAAGGGGGAGAGAATGTAGTGAAAAATGTCTTGACATCCAAAGGGGGAGTAGTGTTTTGTTTTGAAGCTTTGAGTTTTGACACTTAGTCATTTTTCACTAAGTGTTGCCATCAATGCCAAAGGGGGAGATTGTTGGCATATGGATTTGAGAGATTGTTTTTGGTTGCTAGTGTTGTCATTGATGGCAACTGGAGTCAGTAGTGTGGTCTGTAGTTTAGAAGTAGCTCATATCGACAGGAAAAGTAGAAGATTGTAATCTACCGGCAAAAAGCATGAAGAACAGAGTATCCCATTGATAAGTTGGTCTGAATACTTCACTAGATCATTATTTTGTTGTGTGGATCCCTAGCGAAGCTTTTCAAGCATGTATGTTACCTTATTGGTAAGTTTTGTGGTGTTGTAGAAATCAATGTACAAGTTAAGAGATTCAGTAGAATGATTTATTGTTTATTTTCTCATTATGGCCGACTTGTTTTGTATGGCGTGTCCCAGATGTATGAGGAATAGTTGTTTAACTATTTATTATGTTGGGAATTTTGATTTGAGTCCCTAATATAGTCTAGCCAACTTGTGTGGGTATGCATTAATTCCAATTGGTGATCTTTGAGCCGACATATGGAAGAATATTATATTATGTTTGAAGCCGACATATAATAATAAAATATTGTTAGTGAATATATATGTGAGATCAGAAAATCACTTTTGGTGTGTGTGTGGTGTATGCATGAATTTTTAAGAAGGCGTGTGTGTGCGAAAAAGTGTAGAACAACTATATGGGCTAATATCAGAAGATTTGTTGAACGAATTTTGTTTGTGCTATAGAAGGGTTTCTGCAGAAGAGCAGAGCAGAAGTGCGAATTGGACAAAAGGTCTAGAATCTATTTTATGTGCCTCATTGGAACTAAATCTAGGAATTTTTTAGATAAATTCTTAGTTCAACATTTTGTTGTAATCTCAAATATTCTATAAGGCATAGAGCCTTTCCTTTTTGAGCAGTGTGCCTGAATGCAAGTGCATTCCCTTTTGATCATACTTTTAACAGAGTATACTTTGTGGATTAATCTCCATTGTGGTTTTTCCCCTAACAGGGTTTCCACATAAAAATTCTGGTGTTGTGGTGTTCACATTGTTTCTTTAATGAGTTTGCATGTTTCCTTCTGTTTGTATGTTGTGCATGATATTAAAGTTCAATATTGTTGTTGAAAGTTTAAGATATGATTTAAAAGTTAAATATTGTGGAACATTGATTCACCCCCCCCTCTCAGTGTTCCTAGTGTCCAACAACACATAAAATAATGAGTGAGGTTTCTTCTAGGACTTTGTAGACTTGTGAATGAATCCAACCTAGTGTTTAGGCTGTGGGTATTAGCTAAGGGATGGATTGTAACACCTTCCTCCTTTTCCTGAGATCCATTCATCAGTTGCTCTATTTTTCCTTCTTTGTTTCTATAGGAAAACTCATTAATAAAAACTCTAAAAAATATGAACGAACTCTGAGGAAAAATAAGAGTAAGATTGGTTGCCTTATTTAATCAATTTGTAGGTCAAAATAAAAATAAATAAACTAGTAACTAAACCGCAGAGGGCTCCAGGGAGACCGTGGTTTTCCCTACTTGGGGTTAGACCTAATGTCATCAATGACCTCTATAGGTCATGCCCTATGGAGGAAATCCCCACTTAGAGAGAAATTTCAAATGAAAACATATTGTTCAATGAATAAAGAAAATGATAAATTTTTTCCTTAAAAAAAACCACGATTTAGTAAACTGGAATGTGAAATTAAAACATAAGAAAATAAGATACATTTAGTTCAAACTAACTATAAATGGAGAACACTGTTTCATGTGATGCATGCAAGTGGCTCGCCCAGGAGGGTCGTGATTTTTAGCAAGATAACTTAGTCGTACAACCCCCTCTGTATTTGGCATCATCTCAATGCAGGTACCATTGGAATGCAAGGCAGTTGGGTACTGATCTAAACTTGCAATCTAAGGCCAAACTTATTACACCTGCTACAATAAAATAATATGTACCCATCCATTTATTGAAATATGGTAGGGCTCACCAAAAAATGGGAGCATAAACCTGCAAATTGAACTATCTCAAACTCGTCACCCACCATGAAATAGTGTTGAGTTCTCCTTTCTTTCTCTTGTGTTCTTGCACGCATTTACGATTGCTCATGCCTACTGAGAAGTGTCATCATTAGTTTCTTCTCTTCCCAGGAAAAAAACCACATGAAAATCCCCTAGGTTTAGGTTATGAAGAAGCTATAGTAAGTATTAGGGAAGGACTGAATAAAACCTGTGGGTTCCGCATTTACCTTGTCAAACTGATGTCGAAGGGTAGTTTAAATTGCCTAAGATTTTTTAGTTAAGAGGTTGATTGGAGGGTGTAAGGGGTCAATGGAGTTTAAGGTTGGTGTGTCACTTGAGGATTAAAACAAGGAGGAACTTCCATCGAAGATGTGTGTGGTTATGCCCACCTTTAGCCACAACAACAATATGATCACTTTTTGTATGTTCTTTTTCTTTATTTTTATACATGCTTTTAAATATATCATTGTTTGAAGTTTCGTGGAAGTGTCTTTCAAAATAAAGGTGACATATAAGTAAGAAACTCATCTAATAATATTTGATGCTTGACATATCCTAAGTTGAGACTAACTTCCTTTAGGATACGTTATGCGATCACTTCGATATGGTAAACTTAATTAATAGATCACAATTGTTTTGTTTCTTAATTTTATTTAATAACATACCTGCTCCTTCAGTTCATGCATTATAAAAGATAATCCCAAAGCTCATTTGCTTGGTAAGGAAATCCATGTGTTAATTTTGTGTGGGTTGGGTAGGTATCAAGAAAATGGGCTGCAAGGTCATTGTGAGCTCTAAATCTAATATCAACACATATATACTTGCAAGAAGTTATTACATTGGAATTTTGAAAAAAATTATACAATAGTTTGTGTTCTCTTGTTTAAAGTCCATTATGTTCATAAACTATTTTAGCTATAGTATAACTAAATTTTAAATATCATAAAGATAATATTAACCACTCTTGACATTCTACTTATTTACAAAGTAATGTATCATTTATTTATTATGAATCGAAACACTAAGTTGTATTAATGACACCATTCTTGTCCCCATAGAATATTGATGTTTTTGATAATATAAGCAACATTTATAGGGTGTTGTACCCTTTACATGAAGATCCTGCATGGCCAAAAAGAAACCTAGTTCATCAAAACATCATAAAAAATAAACTAAAAACAATAGAAAAAGGACACAAATACTGCTCACTGACAACTGACACCCAACACAATACAAACTTGACCACTAACTATCCACACTTTCCCATTTCTGGATGAGGAGGTTTAAAAAATTGTCCCCAATCTAGTTGGAACCTTCACCCACATTATTCAAGTTTTCTTCCTCGATGACATCTGAAAGTGTGACAACCGATCTGTGAATCATTTTAATAGTGAACTGAGCCAGCCTATTGAATTTTCTTTCAAGTTTAACAACCCGGTCCTACAACTTGTCGAAGTCCTCATACTTGTCGTTCTTCCACTAGGTCACCTCTTCCTCACAATCCTTGGGATCCGAGGAGTGGGTGGAGTCCTCCTTGAGCATCTTGTTCATGTCTAAGAAATGACTAGGGCCCTCCACAAAATCATCGACTAGAATCCATTTTTTGTTCTTTTCCAATCTATGGGACCTCATCACACTAGTTTGTTCCATCCCCACATCAATGCTCATAGTCACAATGGTGTCACCCTTGTATTCTATTTCCTCCACTTTTTCCTTCACTTTCAATGGTTGGTATGTCCACATGGCACTGAGATTCTTTTATCCCCTTCTTCTTAGCAGTGGGTTTGATGTCCTTCTTGATGGGTTTGTTTTTTAGCTCATATAAACCAGCCACAACCTTGGACTAGGCCAACCCAACCTCCACCTTCTTCTTTTTTGATGGTGGTTTAGACTTAGGCTTAGCACATGGTTCATTTTCAAGCATGGGGGTTTTCCTCTTAGGACCCATTGAAGCAGCGGGGGATGGTTTATCGAAGGAAAGGTCAGGAGGTTCCAATTCCTCCACACATATAACTGAGATAGGTTTGGGAGAGAACAAGGCTGAATGAAAGTGATAAATCCTAAGGATTAGGCCTTGGTGTAGTGGCAGGGGAGGTGGAAGATCAGGATTGAGAGTGGCAATATCATGGGATTCTTTGATTGAATTTTCTAGGGAGGTTAGTAGAAAGAAGGGAAAGTTGAGGATCATTTTGTGTTGTAGGTGGTTTAGCAGCAACAAATGGTAAAAGTAAAAAACCTTATATCTACCTTCTAAAGTAACATATTTCATAAGAGCAAAAGAAACAACTTGTCCTAGGGCTTTGGAAACACCTCACAGCCGAAACCCGACTCCTTTTTAACTGGCCTCTCATTGTCCTTGAAGAAGGAATTGATAATCTCCAGGTCTTATGTTTTGGTGTACTTTTTGTATTTCTTGTCATCGTAGGAGAGGCCTGTCACCGTACCAATCACTTCCTCATCCACCTCAGATGAAATGGTCCCATGGTGACATGCCCATCCTTCCATGAACTAGCAAATTGGGCTGAAATTTTCTCATCATGGCCCACCAAACTCTCTAAAAGGGGTTCCAAACCTCCCTCCATTCAGATATGCTAAGCTATGGGCTCCCTAAAAAACTCCTCATAGTTGTCGGGCTCATTCCTAACCCTATCACCACCCATCTCGACCCACAACACACAGGAATTGGTCTAGAGAAACAAAGTTAGCCAGAAAATGGACTGGTCGCTGGTGAATTTACCCTTTCTTAAACTATCATTACCCAACCACCTAGGATAGTAAGGTACATCTTGGGTCGAGCCCAAAAAGCTTCAGTATGCCCTTTCAGAAATACACATGGCTGCGGACTGGAGAAGAGCTTTTAGCTCTTGAATGGTCTATCTTTTTGTGATTAAAGGAAAACCCATGTAAGTTCCATCAGGTTTGAGGTTACCTAAAGAAAAATGACAGTCAAATTGCATGTAAATCTCTACAAAAATCTATATTCGAGCTCACACATGGCGCGACCTATAGATGGCCTTTAAATTTATACATGAAAATGACTTCTTTGCAGGAGTATATGGAACTTTTAAGCTTTTATTTTGCAGAAAGACAAATAGAATAATAAGAGCTTACCACTTAATGCATGTAGGAGAACATGTAATCCGCGGCTAGAGCTCTGCTGAGCTTTCAAAAACCAGGAGTTTGAACTCATACATGGCGGCCCAAAATGACAGAAGCAGAATAAGCACATGAAAGAAATTAAGTGCATCAGAAATTGTGTTACAACCACGGCCACAAGGGAAAAAGATGGCTCAGAAATGAAGCAAGAGAACTCATAAGGCTTAAAGAAGGCTCACCCATGGTTCGCTAAAGAAGAATTGACCAATCTGTAGAAGGAGTCATTAAAATCAAGCATTTGCAAGCTGAAACCCTAAGTTCTCATGGAGGCGATGCCCAGGCAGAGCCAAACTTTCAAAGTGTCAAATGCAAATGAAGTCAATATTAGGGTTTACCCTTGTTTTTTTGTGTTGCCCTAATTCGAATCTATGGGCTTAGCATTCATTTTGCATTTAATATCAAATTTTATGCAAGGTGTTAAGTGGTCGATTACCCCAATGATAGGTTACATAATGAAAAGGCTAAGTAATTAAAATTTTGCCCAAGCCTTAGGTTGGTGTGATTAAATTTTTACAATATGAGGGGGCTATAGACTATAGAGGATTGAGATTTAATTAAACCTTAGTAAGATGGATAGAGATTTGAGACTATGATTTCAATTGATTTTGAGAAAAATCAATTAAAATAATAAGTTTTTATTTGAGACTTAGGTTTATATTTTTTGAATTGATTTTGAAGAAATCAATTAAGATTTTGATAAGAGAGATGCCTTGTAACCTTTATGATTTTTTGAGAAAATCAAGATTTGTAATGGAGATATAAGGTTGTAATATTTTGCAAAATATTTCAAGCAATCTTTATTTGCAAAATTAGTCAAATTGTGAAATCTGCAACTATGTAAAGCAAGGATAAAGCAATTTGTTTTTATCTTTTCGCTATTTTTAGTAGATTGTTTTTGTTTTCTTCTTGGGTCGGATTTGAGTTTCCTGCTGGATGGATAAGGTGCTTTATTTGCTTTTAAAGCAGATTTAGCCTATTTTTAGAAGTTGAACAGTATGAGCATGGAAACAGTGTGTTTTTTCTACTTTTATGTAGACTTTTGAGACAGTTTGGTACCTTTTCCTGGAGCTTTCTTTGTGAGATCGGATTAGGGTTTCAGAGAGATTATATCTTGAAGAAAACTTAGTTTTCTTCTTCTTCTTCAGTTCATATTTTCAGTTTCTTGCTCTCATACATTTTTGAGCTTGTAAACTCATTTGTACTCAGTTCGGACAGATTTTGGCATACTCCTTCAGTTGAATAAAAACAACATTCCTACTTCTCAATTCTGTGTCTACTTGCAGTTTCAGTTTGATGTTATATTGTGATTTCTATTCACAAAGTCCTTGTTATGTCCTAAGACTATGATTATTGATGCAGAAAGTTCAAAATACAGGTTGCATGTTGTATTTAAAATCAGGTCTTCATGCAAATTATTTATGTGTTAATTGTTCATGAGATGTTGTGAGATATTGTGTATTTCTAAAAACTGTTTGTGAGGAAGAAATTAAAATCATCATTAAATCATTATAAAGTCTTGAAAGTCATCTGTTAGTCATAGGTTTTAATTTCAGTCATCCTTCTATCCCTTTTCCTCAAAAGATCATTTAGAATAACATTCATCATTCAGAGAACCAGCTCACTCCGGAGATTCTCTTTTCACGTAGATCACCCACATCTGAAAAGAGTTTCCATGTTTCAACAGATAGTCTGATTTCTACAAATCTGACAAGGGTGCATATCTGATTGATAACAGTACAATTAAAGCTATCAGATGTTTACATGTTGCAGCAGTCATTCCTGATGATGCCAACTCCGCGGGGCCATAATCATCCCTTAAGAACCATAAGCTAAGTCAATAAGTCATGATAATGAAAATTGGATAATTAATACTTGTCGTGCCAAAGGTCCCATTGAATTTACACATTTTCCTAGGCCTTTTAGTTGTGGGGCCAATATTTGAAATTCTTAAGTACATCTTGTAAAATCTTATGCTCATCATAAGGTTGATTAAATTGGAATTATCACGTAAGTTGGCGATAAACATCACATTAAACACATTCTGAAAGATTTGATGGGATATGTAGTACATTTGAAAAGACAGTCCATAAAGGCCAAGGACCCCACCATACATAGTTATGAAATAAAATAGCCACACGGAATCCCGCTTTAAAATCGCCACCTCACTCGTCCTAGTCCATGTCACCCAAGGTCCTAAAATGTAGCTATTGGATGTTGTGGATGTCTTGTTGATATGTGGTTGTCATTAATGTCAACACTATTAGCATTTGGTGTATTAAAGGTTGTATATGTCGAGGATATTGAGAAAATTGTAAAAGAAAGTGTTCTAGGTTCCTAATGGAACTGTGTAGGTATGAAGGCGTCTTGTTCTATACGTTGAAAATCAACTATTGTGGACTAAAGGGTTTATTATTGAGAGTATCTAGATCATCCACCAAAAGTTTTAGAGGTCCGCATATAGATTTGATCATGTTGTGGTATGACAATATTTCTATGGTCTCTGTCAGCATTCCTGAGTGAATATTGTGTAATTCTGGTAATTCTAGTTGTTGTAGATGTTTCTCTGTTGTTTCTTGGTGCTCTTGGATGTCTCTAGATTGTGCTCTATCTTTGTGGTATGTCCACATTGATCAATATGCTCATGGTCAAAAAAATTTCTTGCATACATTCAGGTTTTCATGTTCTTGGCCGACATGATTGTGGTAACGTGTTGTGGATCCTTGAAAAGTAAAATTTGAATATTTGGTGCACTCGTGAATATTGTTTTGGGTCGCATCATTGTTTTGGAAGATGGTGTTTTGATCCACATTGAAAATTTAATTGTAAATTTGGGTCGACATTGCAAATATGCTTTATTTTTTTGGCCAACTAAGTTGTTGATGAAATCTCATGTAGCGGATATATAAGAGTGATTGTTTCATCGGTGCAAAGTGTGCTTCATCTATTGGGTGTGCTCCTATGTGTGTATGTGAGAATATCATTCGATTGCAAAGTAGAGTGTGAAGAAGACCAAGCGAAGTGTGAAGTAGTTTGAGTGAAAAGTGAAGGAGTTTTTTGTGCTTAATTGGAACTGTAATCAGGGTTGTGCAAAAGCTATTTTATCAATTCGTACCCTCCGGATTTTAATCCTATTCTGTATTTTTGGGTAGTGAGCCCCTTCTATAATTGAGTAGTGAGCTCTAGGCATTGTTCCTGAATGCATGTGCATTCCCCTTTATTTTTTTCATTATACTTTTAATAGGGTATAATAGTGTGGACTAACATCCACCATGGTTTTTCCCCTAACAGGGTTTCCACGTAAAAAATATTGGTGTTCTCTGTCTCTCTGATGTGTTAATTGTATATGGTTAATTGCTTATTCATCATATTTGAGATTAAGTTAAGTAAAGTTAGAAAATTTTATTATTTTGTGACAACTAATTCACCCCCCGTCTCAATCGGTTGTCCTTGCTTTTCCAATAATTGGTATCAAAGAAGGTTCCTATGAAGAAGTCTAAAAGATTGAGGTGATTCGAGATGGCAACATTCAAGGATAGTTCAAGATTTGATGGAACTAACTACTCACTATGGAAAGTCAGGATGCAATGTCACCTAAGGTGTATTGGTGAAGCCTTTTGGAAGATTACAAAAGATCCATATGTTATTCCTCAGAATGGTCTCTCCACTGCTAATGAGATCAAAGATGTTGAAAACAATATCAAGGCTATTGAAGCTTTGGTGAGTGCTCTGATAGATTTGGAGATGGAAAATATGGTAGGACTGTAGACAGCTCATGAGATTTGGACGAAGTTGGAAACTATGTATGAAGGATATGCACATGTAAAGATGGATAAGCTACAGAGTTTGAAAGGCAAGCACAAGAATTTGAAGATGGGTGAAGATGAAAATATCACTTCTTTTATGCAAAGAGTAAATGAAATAGTGATGGGTATTACATGTGTTGGTGGTTCTCTGGATGAGGATGAAATTGTGGCTAAGATACTCAGATCCTTGCCTCCCTCCTACAAAGTGAAGTTTCACGCTATTGAAGAGCTCAAATCAGTAACAAAGATGTCAAGAGACACGCTGGTTGGTAAGCTTGCTGCTTTTGAATTAAGTAAATTTGGTGAATCTGTTCCGAAGACTGAATCAACATTCAAGGCACTGTATCTGGAAGTAACAAGCAAAGATATGGTCCGGGAGAATGTTCCAGAAAGATATCCAAGTATGATGAAGAACTGAAACAGATTGAAGATAAAGAAAGAGAAGTAGAAGAATTTGAAGCACTGATTGTAAAGAAAGAAGGTAGATGAAAAGGTAAGTATGAAGGAGTGTTGCCTATTAAATGTTTTTCATGCAGTAAAATAGGTCATTTTACATCAAGATGTTCTGAAAGAGTTCTTAGATCTAAGCCTAACAAGTCTAGATTCCAAAAGAAATGTTACTTTGTTGAAGGAGTGACTGATGATGATTCTGATAAAGATAATGTAAATGAAGATGAATGGGTTTTCATTGCTACCATTGAAAATAGTCTTGTGGCTATAGAATCTGCTAAAGATGAGAAAGCTCTTGCACCTTGAGTTGAAGAAAAGGATGAGTGGGTTATTAAAAGTGGATGCTCACATCATATGAATGGTGATAAAAACAAATTTGTAAGCCTAGAGAAGTATGATGGTGGTGTTGTAAGATTTGGAGACAACAATGCTTGTGTGATTAGTGGCAGAGGTTCTATTTGTCTTGGTGGTGAGGATAAAATTGATGATGTTGTTTATGTTGAAGGCTTGAAGCACAATATTTTGAGTGTTGGATAGATGGTGGACAAAGGATATGATCTACAATTCAAACATGGAAGATGCAAGATACATGGAAGTTTTGGAAATATGATTGCTACTAGTAGAAAGACAAAAGGTAATATTTTTCACCTGAATACTACTAGTGGGAGTTGTTTAATTGCTCAAGTAGATGAAAGATGGTTGTGGAATAGGAGGTTGTGTCATGTAAATTTTGATAACATTGTCAAGTTAAGTTCCACTCAAGTAGTAAGAGATCTACCTAAGTTAGTGAAGCCTGCTAACACAATTTGTAAGAAGTGTCAGATGGGTAAACAGACTAGAGTCTCCTTCTAGAGCAAATAGTTTCATTCAAATGATTTGTTGGAGCTGCTACATACTGACCTCTATGGTCCCTCCAAAGTAAGAAGTATTCATGGAGAAAGGTACTTTATGTTGATTATTGATGATTACTCTAGAATGATATAGGTTTCCTTCTTAAGAGAAAAATGTGAAGCACTGGAAAAGTTCAAAATTTTCAAGGCTATGGTAGAGAATGAGAAAGGTCTGAAAATCAAGTGTCAGAGATCTGACAGAGGTGGTGAGTTCACCTCTAGGGAGTTCAACTCTTTTTGTGAAGAACATGGAATAAGAAGATAGTTATCTACTCCCCGAACCCCTCAACAGAATGGAGTCACAGAAAGAAAGAATAGAACAATTTTGGATGTTGCTAGAACAATGATGATAGAAGGAAATGTGCCCCAAATCTATTGGAGTGAAGTTGTAAGCACTGCTATGTACACTTTAAACTAGGTAAATGTTAATGGTAATTCTGGTAAGACCCCTTTTGAGCTATGGTTTGGTTATAAGCCTACTATTAAATATTTCAAGATCTTTGGAAGCAAATGTTATATCAAGAGAGATGGTGATATAGGAAAGTTTGATACAAGAAGCGATGAAGGAATATTTTTATGTTACTCTACTAAAAAAAAGGCCTACCGATGCTATAACAGAAGACTGAGAAAGATGGTTGAGAGTGCAAATGTCATAGTTGATGAGAATTCTGCCAAATCATCCAAATATTGTGGATATGATTCAGATGAAGACAATATAAAAAAAGGGAAGAATGTTCAAATACATAATCAACTTTAGATTATTCCATATGTTTTGGTAAAGCAACCTCAATTCCTTCTGGTAAATCAAGTAAGTCAGGAAGCACAAACAAGTGCAAGTGAAAAAGTAAGATCAAAAGAACCAAAAGTTCGTGAAAGTCCCAAAACTCTAAGGTATGTAAAGCTAAATCATTCTGAAAGCCAAATTATAGGAGATAAGAATAAAGGAGTGCAAACTAGAAGAAAGATTGCAGAAGATTACTGCCTGATTTCCAAGATTGAACCTAAAAATGTCATTGAAGCCTGCCAAGATGAACACTAGATGGAAGCTATGAAGGAAGAGCTGACATAAATTGAAAAGAATGACACGTGGATACTGGTTCCCAAACCTAAAGACAAAAATGTGATTGGTACTAAATGGGTGTTTCAGAACAAGTTGAATGAACAAGGTGAAGTGGTCTGGAATAAAGCAAAACTGGTATGTAAAGGGTATTCTTAGATGGAAGGTGTTGATTTTGAAGAAATTTTTTCCCCTGTTGCTAGAATCGAAGTTGTTAGACTATTTCTTGCTTATGCTGCATACAAGAACTATAAAGTCTATCAGATGGATGTGAAGTCGAAATTTATGAATGGAGAACTAGAAGAAGTATACATTGAACAACTAGATGGATTTTAGGTAACTAACAAGGAACATATGGTTTTCTACTTGAAGAAAGCTCTATATGGACTTAAGCAAGCCCCCAGAGCTTGGTATGCTAGATTGGACAAATACTTACTAAAGCTTGGATTCACTAAAGGTATTGTTGATAGCAAATTATATTTCAAATTGGATCATGATAAAGAGTTAATTATAGAAGTTTTTGTTGATGACATCATTTTTGGAGGTGATGGCAATCTATGTATGGAGTTTTCTGATGAGATGAAAGGGGAATTTGAGATGAGTATGATTGGAGAGATGAAGTTCTTTCTAGGATTGCAAGTTACCCAGTTAGACAAGGGAATTTTCATATCTCAGTCCAAATATGTGAGAGAGCTACTAAAGATATTTGGAATGGAAGAATCAAATCCTGTTGGTACTCCCATTGTGACCGGATGCAAGCTAACACAAAATGATGATTCTCCTAAGGCGAATCAAACTAGATACAGGTCAATGATCGGTGGATTGCTCTATTTAACCCAGACTAGACCAGATATTATGAATGTTGTATGTATGGTTGCTAGATTTTAGGCTGATCCAAAAGTATCACATGTGACTGATGTTAAGAGAATCTTCAGATATCTGAAAGGAACAGTTGACTTTGGACTTTGGTATCCAAAGGATGATGATCTCACTTTGGGTGCATATACTGATACTGATTGGGTTGGAGATGTAAATGACAAGAAAAGTACTAGTGGTGGTGCTTTCTTCCTAGGGAAGAAGTTGGTGTCCTGGTTAAGCAAAAAGAAAAATTCCATTTCTCTATCTACTGCTAAAGAAAAATATATTGCTACTACAAATAATTGTACTGAAGTGATATGGATGAAACAGATGTTGAAAGATATCAGGGTGGTATATGAAGAACCTATTGCCATATACTGTGACAATTCAAGTGAAATAAATATTTTGAGGAATCCGATACTACACTCTAAGACAAAACACATATCAATCAAGTTTCACTTCTTGAGGGAGAAAATGAATGAGAAAGAAGTCAAATTGGAGTATGTGCCTACCAAAGAACATATTGCAGACATCTTTACTAAACTGTTGCCAAAAGATACTTTTAAGTATCTCAGAGGAATGCTAGGGGTAATTACCCCTCCTGATAAGAACTAAGAGATGCATTTACTTGCATCAATCTATGAGCTGCATTGCTATATTCTAATCTAGATTGATGTTTTTGTGGCTACTACTCAGGGGGAGTAGTCAGATGTGCAAATTGTGGTTCAAAGCGTGTATATGGGAAGGTCATAGTTACCTTTTCCATTGATGTCAAAAGGGGAGAAGTGCAATGTGAAAAATCCTTTTAAGGGGAGAAGAGAAATTGAGGAGATGAGTTAGAACCAAAGGGAAAGCAAGTGTGTTGGGTTGATGGTATTTTTCACATCATGTGTTTCCACAAATGCCAAAGGGGGAGATTGTTGGATGTTGTGGATATGTTTCTGATATGTGGTTGTCATTGATGTCAACACTATTAGCATTTGGTGTATTAAAGGCTGCATATGTCAAGGATATTGAGAAAATTGTAAAAGAAAGTGTTCCAGGTTCCCAGTGGAACTGTGTAGGTATGAAGGCGTTTTGCTCTGTACGTTGAAGATCAAATACTGTGGACTAAAGGGTTTATTCTTGAGAGTATCTAGATCATCCACCAGAAGTTTCAAAGGTCCGCATATAGATTTGATCATGTTGTGGTCTGATAATATTTTTGTGGTCTCTATCAGCATTCTTGAGTGAAGATTGTGTAATTCTAGTAATTCTAGTTGTTGAGGATTTTTCTTTGTTGTTTCTTGGTGCTCTTGGATGTCTCTAGATCGTGCTCTATCTTTGTGGTATGTCCACATTGATCAGTGTGCTCGTGGTCAAAAAAATTTCTTGCATACATTCAGGTTTTCATGTTCTTGGGTGACATGATGGTGGTAACGTGTTGTGGATCCTTGAAAAGTAAAATTTGAATATTTGGTGCACTCATGAATATTGTTTTGGGTCACATCATTTTTTTGGCTGACGGTGTTTTGATCCACATTGAAAATTTAATTGTAAATTTGGGCCGACATTGCAAATATGCTTTATTTTTTTGGGCAACTAAGTTGTTGATGAAATCTCATGTAGTGGATATATAAGAGCGACTGTTTCATCGGTGCAAAGTGTGCTTTGTGTATTGGGTGTGCTCCTATGTGTGTATGTGTGAATATCATTCGATTGTATAGCAAAGTGTAAAGAAGACCGAGTGAAGTGTGAAGTAGTTTGAGTGAAAAGTGAAGGAGTTTTCTGTGCTTAATTGGAACTGTAATCAGGCTTGTGTAGAAGCTATTTTCTTAGTTTGTACCCTCCATATTTTAATCCTATTATGTATTGTTGGGCAGTGAGCCCCTTTTATAATTGAGCAGTGAGCTCTAAGTAGTGTGCCTGAATGCATGTGCATCCCCCTTTATTATTTTCATTATACTTTTTAACAACATATAATATTGTGGACTAACATCCACCGTGGTTTTTCCCCTAATAGGGTTTCCACGTAAAAATATTGGTGTTCTTTGTCTCTTTGATGTGTTAATTGTATATGGTTAATTTCTTACTCATCAGATCTTAGATTAAGTTAAGTAAAGTTTGAAAAGTTTATTATTTTGTGACAACTGATTCCCCCCTCCTCTCAGTTGTCTTTCCTTGTCTTTCCAATAGTAGCACCACCTTTTCCCACAAGGATAAGTATTGTTTGTCATCATTGAGTAGTTATATTCCTTTTTTCCACAAGGATTAATATTTATATATTTTTTGATAGTACCTTGAGCCTTTTCCAACACTTGCATAGACTTCAAGTGGAGCCCAAGTTGGCTAGACCATTGGCCACCTAGTTACCCTCCTGATAGGTGTGAATCAAGTACTTCCTTTCCAATTTTGAAAACAATAAATTTATGTCCAACAAGATATCCTTGATGTTCCAACCATGCAACTGACCATGATTAATAGAGTCAATCATAGTCTTAGAGTCCCCTTCAATGTGTAAATTTTTTATGCCCAAAGTGACAACGATCTTGATGCCCTTGAGCAACGCCCATGACTCAGTTGTCATAGAATATTAAATGAAAATTCCTCCAGTGATCCCAACAACCAAGTTGTCATTACAGTCCCTTATAACACCAACAATACTGGCTATACTAGGGTTCCCCTTGGCTACACCGTCAAAATTCAGTTTAAACCAACCCAAACCTGGGGGGATCCAAACTGTGTTTTTTCTAGCTGGGGACTTGGAGTTATCATAGGAGTTGGTCTCAAGTTTAATGTTCCAAGATTTTTCCATTTTTTTCTCCCATTCAGTAGGGGCATTATCCGAGGGTTTCCATTTGAATAGGGAGATACTTTTAGAAATAAGTTTGGATCCAATGTCAAAAACTTCCTTGGGGCTCCTCTCAGTGTCTCTAAAGACTGATTGTTCCTTTCTTTCCATAGGCATCAGGAGATGATGTGGTGGACTTACCTATAGATCTCCATGGGGAGAGGATGTTGAAAGGGTCCAATACATCCTTCAATAAAATATTTTAGATCCTTAGTCAAGGTCCAATGAGTATCCAACTTTTGGAAAGCTAGGTCCCAAACCTCAGAAACAAAAGGACAATGCAGTAATAGGTGATCCACCGACTCTTCATTATTTTTTCACAACATACATCTATTCTAGATCAGGAAGCTCCTTTTCCTTAGGTTATCTTGGGTTAGTATTCTATTGTGACAAGCCATCCACCAGAAGAAATTTATTTTTGGAATCAAGTGTCGATTTCAAACCTGTTTCTAACTCCTAATTCGATTGCCCTTGTCCAACAACAAACTGTAAGCCATCTTGATGGAAAGGTTGCCCTTACTTTCCAAAGACCAAAAGAAATCATCCTCAACATTAGATATGGGGATTCTAGATAATGAGAGTAAGTAATGTAAAAAATTAGCCAGTCATTTAAGGTCTGGGGAAAGAGGGTAGCATAAGCTTAAGTCTTTCCATCTCCTGACTCCCAGCAAACCATGAAGGTAGTCACAAACATTTCTACCAAAGAATAGAATCGTAGGCTCCATCAAGTTTTAAAACTCAGAAAAGGCCAAAGGGGAGTCAAATAGCCAAGGGTCTTCCCAGAAATGAATACAATTATCACTACTAAGTTTCCATCTCAGTCCTGATTGAAGCAACTTCTTCGTCTTGCAAATATTATTCCAAGCCAAGGACCCATGGGAGTAATCATTCAAAATGCATCTAATTAGGGAGAAGTTTCCTAAGTATTTGGCATTCATTATCTTGCACCAGTCCTTTTTATTCCTTAATTAGTCCCACTCCACCTTGGCAAGAAAGAATTTGTTGGTAGATTGGAATTTCGTAATTCCCAGCCCTCCCCTAGATTTAGGAAGGCACACCTTATCCCAACTGACAAGAGACATCTTCTTCTTTTCCTCAATACTAGACCAACGGAAGACTCTTTGGATCTTTTCAAAAAATTCAGCAATGTAACTGGGATTTTTGAACATAGAAAGGAAGTAAACTAGAATCCCTTGAAGGGGAGCAGTAAGGAGTTGTAGTTTACCAGCATGACTCGGGATCAAACCTTTCCACCCTGCAAGCTTCCTTTGAATACTTCCAAGGATAGTATTCTAAAAATTGGGAGTGACTTCCTTAGTAGTGAGAGGGAGACCCAGATACACTGAAGGAAGTGAGGCACTCACACAACCCAAAACAACAGTCACACGATCTAGTAGACTAGGAGTGAAATTAAAGAAACAGATCATACTCTTATTATAATTAATGCACTGACTTGAGCAATCCGCATAAAGATTGAGGAAACTTTTCCATTTCCTAGCCTCCACAACTAAGGCTTTTCCAAATAACATAGTGTCATCCACGAATTGTTGAATGACAGCAGGGTCAAGAGTGGTGGCCAACTTGACACCCTTTATGGAGCCCTCTGACAACATTCAAGCAACATTCCTACTCAACGCATCAACAACCATTATGAACAAATAGGGGGAAAGGGGGTCTCCATGTCTAATACCTCTCCTAGCCACAAAGAAACCATGGGGAACTCACTAACTCATTTGACTACAAAATCCGATGAAAATTTCTGACGAAATATGTATAATTTGATGTATTGTCGGGTGCTTGTAAAATTTGATGTGTAATTTTCAAATTTTTAAAAGTTTATCACCGACGTTCGTCGAAATTTGGACGAACCTGGGTTTCATCAAAATGTTGACTAGCAATTTCATATAAATTTCAACAAACATGAAAAATAAGAAAAAAATTAAATTGTGGCCGACATAAAGAAAAGTGAGTTCGTTGATTTATTGCGACAATGTTTTGCTATACTTGCAAATTTCCTCTACTTGAGACAGTTTGTGGAGAACTAAGGACGATTTTCTTAGGAAAAATCAGAAAAAATTCAAGAAGATATCGCCAGGTTGAGGGTAGTCATTGTCTTTTTGCATAATTCGTTTGTGAAGTCAAATTTGTAGTTTCAGGTTTGAAAATCATATTTTAAAGCAACATCTCATCAAATTTCATTTTTAGAGGTTTAGGGTTTTGAGAATTTCATGTCCAGATTTTTTTGTGTGGAATCACCATAAGATCACAACGAAGGAACAAATTCTTGTGATTATGTGATCCATCTCTATTGGTCATGTGGCACAGTTGTGCTATAAAAATACATGATGCATTCATGTGTGACCCAAGTTTAATGTGGCTATGTTGTGATAGAAATGGAGGCACTCATATAATATAGTTAATTCAGGTTGTATAATGTAGGTGTCAATCATCATTGGGTGCATTCAGGTTGTCTCAAGTTTAATAGGTTAGGATGTAATTATAGCATGATCCAAGAGTGATTACCTCTTGCTACAATAAAGAGCCTATAACTCTGGTTGATATGCAAAGTGGTTGTGTTATATCAATTATGCAGTGCATTCAAGCACAACCCATGTTTAATGGGCTATTTTAGAGAGTGATCAAGATTTTCTAAACCTTATGAATGTTACTTAAAAGTGTATAGCTTAAACTATAAACCAAGTTTGTTACATACTTGAATGCAATCTTGGGTTACCGCAAACTATAATAATGTGATCTGCTAATAACCATTATGGAAAGTATTAAAGCAAGACCCATGTTATATAGGATACATTTCCCTTATCAGGTTTACATACCTAATGATCAAACACAAGCTTCCTAGACACTCTAGGATATGATCTTGACACAACCTTGTCAAGACAACTAATTTTCTGACCCAAGATTTAAGGTTGTTTTTTAATACCAATAGAAGTATTGGTAAGAGCATGATTAGGGTACAAACCCTAGGCCTTCATAGAAACATAAACAATAACTCTAGCGGATTAGTGAGGTTGCAATACCAGAAAGATTGAGACATTGTAGCTAATAACAAAATCTTGCAATCTAAAGATTATAGCCAATAACAAGCACACTATGTAGCTTAGTGACATTTGTAAATGAAATCTATGGTAAGAAGAATGGCAATCACTTGCGATGTGACAATCAAAAAGAGGTTGAGCAGTGACAAGATAATAAAGCTCAAACCTTGCATAGTAAAGTGGAGATTTTAACAGTGAGTTTCCTTACCCCCATGCTGACCTTAAGGGTTTTTCAAATGCAATCAGGGAATGACTGTCCAAATGAAGTAACAATGGTAATCATAGGTTTAATGTTTCTTCTTAGCCATTGTATAATGGAAGTAGTGGATTGCATGTTTGAGTAGTGTTTTGAGACTCATCAAAGATGGGAGAATAATGAATAATACCTTGTGGAGTCTGAAGTAGTGTCAATAAGGTTGAAGGATCTTAAGATCTACAATACCATGAAACAATGAGTCCCCAGTAGTAAGTAGGTAGTCTATAGGGCATAGTTTGATTTTATAGAAGGATGCTCATGAAAGGAATCTTCAAGTGATAGTGAGTGAGTTGTTTGAGATTGCAGCTGAGGGTGCAATACCTAGTCTTAAAGAAAGTTAGCAAAGCAGTAAATGTGCAAGAAAATCAAATCGTACACAACAAAAAATTCATAATGTTATCTTGCATAATGCATTGAGTTTGAAGACAAAAATCTCATTGTATCTTGATGAAAGTGGTGACCTTAATGGTCAATCATTGGCAACCATAATTTTAAAACATGCTATTGTGCTTATGGAGGAAACATTTTAAGCAAGGCAATGAGTGGTGGTTTGGAACAATGGCAGGTATGAAGGACTTGCTTTATGTAGTCTAGCTTAAGACAACATTCTTAGAAGAGATTGAAGATGGATTATGGATCTCAAGGGTTACCATGAAAAGGATTAAAGAAAAGACTGAGATCTATTTAAAAGCCACAGTCATTAAGATATTAAAGATGTCACATGCAAAACCCTAGTAGCTGGAGTAATGAATACAGTGCCAAAGAGGATAGTGTGCTGGGGCAGATTTAGGAGATCTCCATATTATCTAATTACAGGGAAATACATCATTTATTTATTTTTTTAATTAAAATAAATCATTCTAAACCCTATATAGGATACATTGATACTTCAAAAGCCTCTGAAGGAATTTTAAATTATGTAAATATATGTCAAGTAAATCCTAGATTACAAATAGTAGCGGGAACAATGTAAGATTTGTTGAGCAGAGCAGGAATGAGATAAGCAGCAATGAATCTTATGCCTCCTTTCACACACATCTCTTCACCGTTCTCTGTCATTCTTTACTGAAACACTTCTCCATTTTGACGGTCTATGCTTGAAAATAATGTTTTGACGAAGTTTTTAGAGTATGTTTATTAAAATGAAAACTCCATTCTAGTGGGCTACACCTGAAAATAAGATTTTGACAAAAAATTTAGGGTATGTTTATTAAAGTTTTAGAGTATTTTGGCAGGCTATATTCTTGATTCCTTAAATGATTTATTCAAATGGATTGTGACTAAATAAATGACTAACTATTTAGTCATTTTTATTTGTGTGACTAAATAATTTTTAATCAATGACCAAATTAGTAATTTATTTACTCATTTATAGCTGAGTTGCAAAAAATGAGCAGAATTTAGTCATTTTTAGTTGTGACTAAAAGTTTGTCACCTAGTTATTTATTTGCCAAATTCTACTAGTGTGTGCTTCCTTGTGCGATTAGGGCTCTCTCAATGTTGAGGGCCCTAGGGATAAGCTCGTCATAAGAAGTGACACATTGCATCTTTAACTGAAAGGATAAATTTGTATTGACATTAGCAATGATGATTTTGACTTGTTGCTCCTTAGGAATAGGTCACTTGCTCTTACTAGCTCGCTACCTCCATCGTTGTAGGAAGTTTACGATCAAGTTCAATATTCTAATTTTAGGAGTCTAACGGTTGGAAATCATAGTAAAATCAGAGTTTAATAAGTTTTGGAATTAGCATTTTAAAGTGTTTTTTGGGGTCATTAACTTCAGACTATCTTCTCTTTTGCAGGGGTGCTTTTGCATGCCAAATTTTTTTGGTGTAAAATATCAAAATTATTAGATTTTGTTACCTGTCTATGAATAAAAATTATTGGAGTGTGAGTTTCATATTTTTTGAATATCTAAATAGTCAAGCTTGGTAAAGAAAAATCATGCCAGATAATATTAGTCCAGAACAAAATGAAGAGACACTTGATAGATTGTGGGCTAGATTGAAAAGAAAGGGTGATGGGAAATGTTATTGTCCTTGCAATAATTGCAAGGGCTTAAAGACAAGTTGACTTTTAATCACAACAGTTGAGAAACATTGTAGGCAACATGGTCACATTGAAGGGGGGCGTGATTATCATCCATTGGTAAGTTGTTCATTATATGTGTTTATATTGATTGAATTTGTAAATGTTTATATCATTTTAACATTATATATATATATATATATAAAATCACTTGATCATGAACATGGTTTATTTGTGTCTATCATTATTATAAAGGTGGAGCACCCTAGGGCACATGATATGGATTATCATGACCTAGAGAATGTGGTTTTGCAAGCGGACGAACATGGAGCTGTGAATATTGAAGATGAAGTTAATAATCCTATGGAAGAAGATGATCGTGCGCCAGAAAATACAGTTGAAGATGATGGTACAGATACATTGATCCATGACACATTTAGTGACAGAGCTGATCATGATGATCGAGATGACTTTGATGATGTTCATGATTTACCTGTTCTTGAGAAGGCATAAGAGCCCCTTTATAAAGGCTCTGAAACAACTCTTCTCTCTACTGTATTGTTGTTGTTGAACTTGAAGGTTATGAATGGTTTATCAAACATGGCAATCTCACGGATGTTAAGGTATGTCGTATATGTCATCTTTTTTCATCTATTTCAATTGTTGTTAGTTCATCACTAGTAAATAAAGGATGAAATATGTACCATTAATATTCTTTATATTAACAAATTATTTTTTGTTGTAGATTTATTGGTAAATTTTTGTTACCACCATCAAATATTTTACCTCGCTCATACAGAGATTTATCTGGCATTATGAAAGTTATCAAAATGGAGTATCAAGCAATAGATGCATGTCCCAATGATCATATTATATATCATAAACAACATGCATTTGCAACAAAATTTCTAGAATGTCATATCAATAGATATCGAACAAATCAACTAACAAAAAAGGTTCCTCACAAGGTTCTTCGTTATATTCCCATTATTCCACGTATGCAACGATTATTTAGGTGTGAAAGCTTAGCGCAATTTATGGATTACCATGCACGGAATAGAAGTGGAGATGACATTCTTCGAATGCCTACGGATGGTTCTGCATTTACGGACATGGAGGAAAAATGGCCACACTTTAAAGAAGAACCTCGTAATATTAGGCTTTCATTGGGATGACGGTGTCAATCCATTTGGAGAGCTGAGATCTATTTACTCGGTGTGGCATGTGTTTGTTATCAACAATAACATTCCTCCATGGATGTCAATAAAGAGGGAGCACATAATGTTGTAAATGATTGTTCCAGGTATTTGTTTACATCAATTTTCTTTAACGTAGTAGCATCTCATTTGTCTTATTTTTTGCATAATGACTTATATTTTTTTCATTCAATAGTCATGTACATTAATCTATATATATTGCAGTAAAATGGTTATAATAATTATGTAATGTTTATGTTCATTCAACTAGGTAAGTACCAAGTTAAAGATATGAATGTATATATCGAGCCTCTTATCGACAAGTTATTAAAGTTATGGAATGGCATCACTATGTATGACGTCTCTAGACCAATAGGACAAAGACAATTTCAATTTCATGCAATGCTTGTATGGACAATTCATGATGCCCCAGGGCTAACACATTTTTGTGGTATGTTATAACATTTGAATGCACTTTAACAATATTTAATTTTATGAAGTATATATCATGCATGTTTTTAAAATAATCTATTCATTATATATAATTATAAAAATTGACATATTTAATCCAATTATATATGATCTTGCAGGTCTTCAAACAAAGGGAAAATTTGCATGTCCAATTTGTGGTCCAAAGATGAAATCTCGTCGTTCAACAAGTTTAGGAAAGCAGGAGTTTGATGAGTATAGGCACTTCCTCCATAGAAATCATAAGTATCGAACTACTGAAAAACATCTTTTCAATGGGAAAGAGGAGACTACATCAAAACCACGAAGAATGACACCTCGCCTATGGAAGTTTGGAATATAATAGAATTAATCGTCAAGGTTATACATCAGATCAAATTGTTATCTATCATATATGATATGTTTTGAATTTATATTTTTATATTGTGTTGTGTTTACTCATGTTGTAATTGACAATGATTGTCATTGTTAATTTGTTTAACTTATATGCCTCATGAAGGTCGTCAAGGCATTAATCTCGACTTCCACAGGGACTGAAAAGTTATCCTAGACAATTTAGTAGGTTTCCCTACTATGAGTAACTACAAATTGTGCATTTGTTTGATACAATGCATATCAAAAATAATATAACAGAAGCGTTATGGAAAATATTGGTTGGAAGGCATGACAAAAAAAAATTGTCAAAATTTGTAGTGACATTCAGAAAGCCAATCATGCAATGAAAAATGTCATTCAATTAAATAGTGATGAAGACCAAATTAATATAAGTGCCCTTCCTTGGTTATTAACAGAGCAGCAAAACAATGCTATAAAAGAAGTCATATGAAAAATTTAATTTCACACAGGATTTGCTGCGAACATAAACAATATAATAACAAAAAAGGTGAATTTGGGTCAGGGATGAAAATGCATGATTGGCATACCTTCATTAAATTATTTTGGTATATTATATACACTTGTATAATGCATGTACTTTTCAGTGTATTATGTTTACTACTTTTGGAAAAATAATGAAAAGATCATTTTATAATTGTTGCAATACGTTTTACCTCTATCTCTCCCAGACAACTTCGACAACAATGTCAAGCAAGTTATATATGATCTTGGAAAATACATGAGGTAAGTAAGATATTTGTTCAATTCATTGTATACATCTTATAATTTCTATTTGTTTTACTTGTTATGTAATATACTATATATTTTTGTTAAATCTCGTTAATATATTTGCGCCTTAAATCACTTGTAGATGCCTGTCATCTAAAGAAATCCATAAAGAAGATATAAATTATTGGAAGAGAAAAATTCCCCGTCTAATGTGTGAAATGAAAAAGTGTCTACCTTCGACATTTTTCAATGCACAAGAACACTACCTCATACACCAAGTTGAGGAGATTGAATTGTGTGGACCTATACAAACAAGGTCAATGTGGATGGTTGAGAGGCACTTGAAATTTTTGAAGGCTTTGGTTAGAAAAAGAGCACATCCTGAGGGTTCTATGGTGAAGGGATATATGGTATACCATACCATGGTGTACATTAGTGAATATCTTCCTAAGTTTGTAGCAAAGATCCATGTAGATCGCATTTGGGATCCCAACTCCATTAATAAATTTGAAGGGGAGTACCTGATGGGGAAAGGTAGATTGAGGAAAGTGAGAGATAATTATAAGATGGTCATGGAGATTAATTGGAATAACTTTTACATATGGTTTTTATGTATATTGTACTTATTTAATTTTTAATCTTCAATATACATCAATTATAAATTAAGGTCGTATACTATGGTATTTAGCTAATTATACGTCATTTGTGAATTTCAATTTTTTTTTATATAGTTGGTCGAGAGTGGGATGCACTACATTTGTACGTCACAAACAATTTTGATTGGATGATGGTATGGATTGAACGATGTCAAAAATTTTGTCACGCATTAACATGGGAAGGTGTGGCTTCATTGGTTAAAGAAGATCATCATAATGGAGATTCCAATGTTACACAAAGGGAAATTGATTTAGCATATGGTTTAAGAGATAAACAAGTACGTATAAATATATTAATCACCCATATTATTTAATTATTTTCAATTATATTGATGTATATATATATGTTGAGATTGTTTTTCTTTAATACGATGGTAAGAATAAATATGTTTATCAAGCAGCTGATGTGCCAATAATTTCTTTATGTTTGACATATTCGGTGAAACACCACAAGGCTATGTGGTGCAATGGTGAAATAGAATTTTTGAATCAAAATGTTGGATGACAGCCTGAAGAAACTTGTGATTTTGGTATAGCTCTGAGTCTTTCAGGTGACTAATGTTTCATCTAGAAGCGACATACATCCAGAAGTCTCAGAAAATCGATACTATGAGATTTTGGATGATATACTTGAGTGTGACTTTAAGTCCTTCAGATTAATTTTGTTCGCCGTCCTATGGTACAGGCTATGATTGAATAAAAATTATCCCAAGAAAACTGTTATTGAACATGATAATGGATTTACCATGGTTAATATAAGGTCGATTGAGCGAGCTGGAAATGAGCCTTATGTTCTTCCAAGCCAATGTGAGCAGGTATTTTACTCAGAGGTTCCAGGTAAACTGGGTTGGTCATTTGTTGTTAGACATTATCCAAGAGGAAGGATGGTAAAGTATAATGTGATTGAAGAAGAAGATACCGAAGAACTAGAAGATGATGTAGATAATGATCAGGATCAACAGTTAGTTGATGATGTCCCTGACAAAGATGTCGAAGAGTAGGAACTAGATCATGATGATGTAGGAGTTAATGTTCATGAAGATGATATCCATTTGGATGATGACATTATCAAAACTAATATCAATGACGATGATGATGATATGACCAATCCTTACAATGCCGAATCTGGATCAGATGATACAGACAAAGAGTTGGATGAAGAAGAAGATCAATGACATTGAAATGTATGAGTTATGCGATTATATTATCTATTTGATATTAATTTATTGATAGAATTATATTTGACTTATGTGGTTACATAATTAATTCATGATATTTTAAATTTTTATGCCATTACATAATTAATTTAATGATGTACTTTTTAATGTTTGAAAGGTCAAAAAATTAAAACATTTCAATAGTGGTGTTAACAACCTTGAAATTAGTGTGTTTTATGTTTCATGTGATCATAAAAGATTAAAAAGTCAGTTGTAGAGGTGGTTGTTCAGTGGTTGATGTATAAAGGCCTTTAAAAGGAATAAAGCGATCATTGTAATGGTTGTTGATGGTTGAGGATTTAAAATACAAGCTCTTGACATTCGAAAATCTGTGTTTTTCTTCAAATTTTCTGTATTTTCCTATTATGCAACACTGTACGGTCACATGCAACCATATTTTGATGTGAAATCAATTCTAGGTCATGAAGATATGTGTTAGCTTTGATTTGAATCTAATTTGAAGGCTTAAGGCATTGATTTGAATTATAAAGCTTCATTTCTTTGCATACAACCCGGTTACCCTGTTTTTGAGGGTTTTGTAGTCCAAACATGATATAAAGGAGCTCTTACACTTTTTGTGATTATTGTAGCTTGTGTAAGAGGCCCCATGGATACTGTTGTAATTGTAGGATGCATGAATAGGGCGTAGGATGAGAAATAAAGAAGGTAGAGTTGTTGTCCTCAAGAGTTTTGTGAAGAAAAGCATGTGAAATGAGAGGTTCAAGCCTAGGTTTCAACAAAATATGTATGGGAGATATGATTTTATGAATTTGTATCCATCTATAGACCTAATGGGTTGTTTCTGAACACTGAATATAAATGATATACGTACACACACACACACACACACATATATATATGTATGTATGTATGTATATGTATTTTTTTACAATGTAAATGTAAATGCAATTACTGGATGCTCTCCTAGAACAATAAATGCAACATATCATTAAAGAAATCTATATCTATGTATATAAATGTGTATTTCTAAATGCAAGTGTAAATGCAAAGAGCATATGGTTTTGTAGTGTTATAAATACAATATATCCATAAATTAATATAATTGAAATTCTAAAGTCTTCAACACACATAATATGAAATCGATCAAACTATTAAACTACATGAGAAATAAATGAAAACAGTAAATGAATATGTATGTGTATTTGTAAATGTAAGTGTAAAATAAATAAGAATAATGAAAATTATAAAAGAATACAAGGGGAGACCAGTGCCTTATTGGGTATATGGAGTCTAATGAATATCTGCAAATGTGGATTTCAATAATGGTAATAATTCAAACTGTCAATCACAGAAATTGTTTACAACTTGTGTAAACATGCAAGTGAATAATTGACAAACTCTTCTTCAGATAGAATGGAAATTCTTGTTATGTGATTATTCTTATTAATCCAAGTAACACTTCCCAATTGTTGTGATTGATTAAAATATTTTAATCCCTACTTTAGAGAGCCGAATAACCAGATCACACATATATAGAAAATGTACAATGATAAACTGAGTATAAACTTGTTATATCAATTTAAACAATAGAGAAGCATCAGAATGGAGACAATCAAATAACTGCATAAATTTAACAAACAGTTGATACCAAAATATTAATCTGCAACTTAGATATCTTCATTTACTCCATCAAAATACATGCATCTGAGTCTCTGTATATCAAAAATCATTATCTACTACAAATGACCTATATGCCATATGTCTAGTGTATGTATCTTGTCTCTCTTCAACACTTAGTTCTCTAGGAGGGCAGCTGTAATCTTGAGTTTTTAGTTCTCTAGGAGGGCTAAACATAAATATGAAATTACAAAATAGAACCTTGTAATCGCATTTGATGCAAATTCAAATACTAGCTGTCGATCCTTCACTTTGGTCAGATGATCGAATGAATGCCTTCAAAACAAATTGACACAATCTCCATCATGGCAATAAGGGCCCACCATACTATGTGTTGCCAAGGAAATCCATGTGGCGCTCGCCCACGATATCGTGATCGATAAAGACCTCGCAACTTCTGATCACGTGATGGCGGGTAACTTATGATCACGCGATGGCAGGAAACTGTGGATCTCAACCATCGGTAATCCTATTTGTTCAACACAGTCGCCAGCTTTTTCATTAACCATCAAGCACCTTTCCTACCAAGATTATAACATCTCCGTTGATTTGAAACACGTGCATCTCATAAATGCTTTAGTAACCTGCTACATAATGTATTAAAAC
>VDFB02270651.1:163072732-163135301 GCA_007258455.2 Sequoia sempervirens | reverse complement strand
TTGACGACCAAGGGGCAATGAGTACTGTAAGTTTGGCACCCCCATTCTCTTTAACCTTCAATTTTCATGCCTAGTTTCCAAAGATCTTCTCATACATTGGCACCCCCATTCTCAAAATGGTAAGATAAGACAAAAATAAAATAGTTTTGTTCCTTCACATTTTATCGCACTGTACCCTCGTCTTGAAACCCTACACCCACCCACATCTTGGTTGCTGAGGTCTAGGGATTTCCCATCACACATAGCCTCATCGCATGAGTCTGAAGCAACTGTAGACTTAGCCAAAGTATATAACTGGCTAAGGTAGATCTAATGAATGGAAATAGAGGCATACAATTCTTCTTTAATACCTCCACCACAAACATATGCAAGGTGTTGGTTTTTCTGAAGCGGGTTGATCTTCTAATCTACCTATGGAATTTCCAATTCCAATAAAGGGCCTCGAAGGACCTGGACCAACTAAGAGGATTTAAAAGACCTCCTACACTTTGGGCTCTACAAGACCCGGGAGGGTGATCCCTTAATACGTTTACAACCTCTGCACCATCATCATAAACAAATTAACAAAATAGATAATCTCATTTAATAGCTCAACATAATAGAATAATACCAAATAGAATTGGTTGTTTATCAATAATATCAATATTTGGAGCATGAGATAACTACAACATTTCACAGTATAAGATAGTCATTGATTTGCAATTTGTAGCAAGCTCTAGGTAAAGGAAAACAAATATTGAACCATACAAATAAGTACAACTTAGATCAGTGCCATATATCCATTGGAGGAGTCAAATTTATAAGCATATAAGGGTTTATGATAGATTTAACAAATAACATATAAGATCCTTGATAACATTGCTTTACAATCTCATCAATATGTATTCTACCCCAATACTACTTATCAAATCCTTATACATAACATATCCACCTACAATCCCATTCAAGCATTTTAATTAATTCCTTGAATTAAAGCTAAAACAAGAATCATACACACCACAACAATGAGATGAACGAAACAACCCTTGATCATTTTATTCAAAATTCAGATATGCTTGTACAATGGAGAGACATGAGTTTGAATTAATCATATCAATTCAAATGCCAGTACTGTCATAAAACATCAAATCCCCATGAATTCAAAACCTACTACAGAATGACTCAAAACCTAAATTGCATTTTCCCTAAAACCAACAGACTTTACAATTTGCTCTGCAACTTCATCTAGACTTGACCAAAAATATCTAAATTGCTAACCTATACTTATGGCCTTGAAATCCTTCTTATAGAAAAAGGAGCAAACAAGCATGGGGCAGAAAGCACACGTGTCACTAGCCAATTGGACCGCCTTGTGATATTCTAAAAATTTGTTACAACAACAATCTCCCCAGAGAATCTTCTTGTTCATTGTGCCCGCTAAGAATGGTTGATGCAGCAACAAAAAACTTTAAGAATTCCATGCCTAGACTGTCACCAAAAAACAAAACTAGAATATGTTGTAACTGCAATAGCCAATTTTTCAACCATTAGCAGCCTACTCCTTTTCACTCTTCCTCAGTTAAATATACATTTACCCATTTCTGGTACTCTTCATCAGTTGGCCAATCAAAATTGATCACCTCATTCACCTTGACACTATAAGGTTTGTACTTAACTACCACCTGATTCACTTCTCTTTCAAAAGACTCCAAGAATGAGCTGGTGCTAATGATTTTTTCCATACAACTCGCCAACAAATCATAATCTGAGTCATCACAAATTAATCTAATTTGATCATTGATGACCTCATTTGTCCGATCCTGCCACTGTTGGAGTGACCTGATATTTCCCTGCTCATCAATTATGTCAAGTAACAATGTGTTGCTCCAATCATCAAAGTTCTTCACCAACTCTTTGATATTCCTACTCAATTCATCTTGTAAGGTTTGAAAACCTTGCAATGACTTAACTAACACCTGAGTAGGCTTTAATGACTTGGGCCTATTATTTAAATCAAACCTTGAGGCTTTATACATTATGTCTAAATCATTGGACCTAGGGATCCAATTTTCAATTAATGGTACTACTACCTCCTGATCCCTATCAATATTATTTATAACATCTAATAATAAAGAATATAAAGAATACACAGATGACAATCTGTCATCAACTTTCTCATTCAAATGCCTCAATACAGTATTAACAACCTCCCTTTGCTTTAAAAGTACTCCCTCCTCACTTACCTTCAAGGATGCCTGTAACTCTGCAATTTTTTGCATAAGTTGCTTCTTTGTAGGATCAACAGAGCATTCTATTTCTTCATCAATTAGCTCCAAAGTAGGGCTGAGGGAAGGATTTTGGTTGGGCGACCTCGGTGTAGAAACAATGGGAGATGCAGGAGGTACTGACCCTGATGTGGAAGGAGATGTTCTGATCACTGGAGCACTTGATGTCTCCCCAATTTGCTTGTACTTTAATCTATCCACCTCAATCTACAGCTCAACATTCCTTTGTTGCATCTTGCTATATTCCTCAATTATAAAATTGTACTTCTCCATTAGGCTTTTCTTTTCAGCCTCCTCTCTTTTAGCAGTCTTCTAGGCCAATTTGGCCACATTTACAGTCAAATTAGTGGTCTCTGTGGTTGAGGTCTCTGAAGCTCTCTTTATTATCAGCCCTCCTCTTAAATTTGGGTTAATATTAGTAACATTTGGTTTTCTCCCTTAAGGGGCCAAAGCCCAAATTTCCAAGGTCTCATATTCTTCACTAAAGACAAAATCTTGCAATGTTGCCTTGACCTCTTCCTCAGAATCTTGCAAGGGATATTTGGACTTTAGAATAGCGTTAAAAGCTACAACATCTGCAATGTCCCACTTAGGAAAAATCAAGACACCATCTTGATTTACCAATTTTCTCCCCTCCTCAGGAGTGATGCTCTTGAATTCTTCCATTAATTCAGCTCACTTCATCATCATTCTCCTGGTCTGACCTGTCAGGTCTCAATTCTCTTCTCCTCTTGCATTTATCCTGATATTCTTCCAATTTCATTCTCCATACTAGTTGCAAGAAGACCAAAGTTTTTACAAATGCATTATCATCAAGAAATTCCTTACATGCTTCCATTCTTGCATCTTGCAAACATTTTCCTTTCATATCCAGATCAGAGAGAGTCAATTCAGCCAACCTGGGAGGGGAAGGCATACCCATCTGCATGTCCTGGTCAGTGACAACAATTTCACTCACCAAATCTTCTTGTGATTGTTCAATCTTTTGCCTCTTAGGGCTTGGCTCTGATGGTGGTGCTGAGGGACTACTCTTAGGTGATGATTCCAAATCAATAATCTTAATTTCCCCAGGTGTTTTGATCTTTAGACCTAGTTGTGTAGGAAATTTCATTATTTGTTTTCCTTTTCTATCCTCTTCTTCCTCATCACTGCTATAATTTCTTTTCCTCCTATAAATAGGCCTTTTCCCTGTAAGTTGGTAGGTTGGGCTCATTTCAATTGGCTTGGTATCTTGCTTCTATATGCCCAGAGCCGACTCCAAGTTTACCTTCTTGGTCATCAAGGTACCCATGATTTCTTTGAAGTTGTCCATCAAAAAGTCAATTTTCTTATGATGTGGACTAAACTCCATCAATGGATCATACTTTGGATCCATTTTGTGCACAATGGACAATAGCTTGTCATAAGCTATCCATTTCTCCTTGTTCAACTCCTGCCTACTTAGATCAAACTCATTTCTAATCAAGTCCTAAGGGAAGTTGAACTCATGCACAAACTTACCACCTTTTATCCTTTGTCTAAAAAGAGCAAAGAAGCCCTCAGGATCATGCTGCCACTTGGGACCACACCTCAAATGGTATTCTTCAAAAAAATTCCCAAAGTGTACCCAACTTCCTTTTGAAAAAACAAAATCTGACACCATAGTATAGTCTGGGAAAAATTTTCCTTTACCTTTCCCAGTAAGGTTGCCTTCATGGATACAACCAATCTACCACATAACCTCTACAAATCCCACTCTTAGTGGCACATTGTATGGAAATATATGAGGGGTCCCTTGAAAACCATACAAATCCCACTCTTAGTGGCACATTGTATGGAAATATATGAGGGGTCCCTTGGAAACCATACAAATCATACTCTTAGTGGCACATTGTATGGAAATATATGAGGGGTCCCTTGAAAACCATACAACCTCAAGAAAGTGCTGACTGGGTATGGAATAATGTCACACCAATTGTGGCAAACCTTCAACTTTGGCTTCCTCCCCTTTGGTCTGAGGAAATCATGCAACTCCTCAGGAATCTTGGGTACATTTACCATCATCCTAGCTCTCAATCTAGAAGCAAAACAATTGTCAAAGTGCACATAACTGGCATTCTTCCTATTACATGATAAATTTGCAGTCCACACCTACACTGGCAATCTTTCTCCATTAACCAACTGCCTTAACTCCATCTTCTCAGAGAATAATTCAGCATTCTTATACAAGAACATATACATTAACATGGAGCACTAGAAGAATGGAGTGCCTACATCATTTTTCTACAACTTCAACAGTCCTTCATGTATCTTTTCAGCCAAAAAGGAAGCAAAATCATAAATCATTGAGAAATTAGGGTGTTGTATTTGCACCCCATTAACATGTAAGCAATAGGCATCACTATGTTGGGGTTAAAACCAAAAATATGGCACAATGAGTAAAAGGTGGCCAAGAAATGATTTGCAAAGAAGTTCAGTTTGAAAGGTTCTTGGTCATTAGGGATAATATGGAATCTTAAGCCTTCTACCCTAGCCAAATGAGGTGGGAGCAACTTAACTCTAAAAAGTGATTTCAACTTCCCATATTCTTGTTTCATCTCTTCAAGATCAATAGGAACCAAGAACATACTAGGCTCACTCAAATCAAAAACCTGTCAGAATTCCTCTCTATTAATGCTTGACAAATCCCTTCCATCATTATCTCTAATCACCTGTGTGACAGGGTCATATCATGCAGCCACTGCCCTAAGCAAATCTATATCAGGGAACACATTCAGTACCACCAGCTTCCCCATATCATACATCCAACCATTCAAAAAGGGGTGGGGAAAATTCCTCTATCCAAACCACAATCTAAACATCTCTAAACCTGTAAGAGGAACCCTAGCATTGGCTATGTTGGAACACTTATATACCAATCCCTCTCCTAGGGTTTTTCCTCGCATCAAGACCAACCCCTTCTTCCTATCATTCGTTGACAAGGGAAATTGATCCAGAAAATCATCATATAGGTTTCTATTTAAATAATCAATCTGGCCAGAATGTTGCTTTGACGGTGCCATCTTGGGTAAACTAGGGCTTCCTTGCTATTTCAAACTTCAAACAAACTAGGGATAAACAAAAATATGAAATTATAGAATAGAACCTTGCAATTTCCCACAATTCAATTAACCTATTGCCCTAAAACAATTATCAACAAGCCCTATGACAAGCACACAAAAAATTTCCCCCAAATTCAAATTCAGATTAACCAAGAGATACATAAATCAACTCACGGCTTTGTGTTTGCAGAAACCCAAATCTTTGTTGTAACAACTCGTAACTTTGTCCTTGGCCTTGAGACTGCTCTACAAAGACGTTTGAATGCTTTGTGACACAATAAAAGCAGGAGAATAGTCACTTTATTTCGATCAGATCATGTTAGTAGATGTATCATCCGCCATTAAAGCTTACTCGCACGCTGCATGAACAACTCCAATCGTATTTGATGCAGATTCAAATACTAGCCATCAATCCTTCACTTTGGTTAGATGATTGAACAACTGCCTTCAAAACAAACTGACATGATCTCCATCATGGCAATAAGGGCCCATGATACTATGTGTTGCCAAGGAAATCCACGTGGTGCTCACCCGTGATATCACGATCGATAAAGACCTCACAACTTCTAATCACGCTATGGCGGGCAATCGTGAATCTCAACCATCGATAATCCTGTTTGTTCAACACAGTCACCAGCTTTGTCATTAACCATCAAGCACCTTTCCTACTGATATTATAACATCTTCGTTGATTTGAAACACGTGCATCTCATAAATGCTTTAGTAACCCGCTACATAATGTATTAAAACTAGATAAATGTATCAAAGTATTTCTATCATCTCTTCGGATTCATTAAATGAGACACATGGTGCTCGCCCGTGATATCGTGATCAACCAAAACAGTGTGGTGGGGTCATCACGGGATGGTGGGGAATGACTGAGATCAAATGATAATTGATCTACGGTCATGCAAACTTGTCTCTCTACAAAATATAAAACATTTATTAAAAGAACGAGGGGACATCACTAGGATGATGATAAATAATGACATAATTTTTTTTTTAAACGAGGGAGCACGGGACCATCCAATACTTAAGAAATAATAAAGTCAGGCAAAGGAAATAAAATGATAAATCAAAAGGGGCCCAACCTAGACGAAGTGATGAGGCTTAAGTTGTTTTAAAACCCTCCCCAAAAAGTAACGGCTCAAAAGATCCCACCCAAGGTGTAAGATAAACACTAGGGTTTTACATGAAGAAAAAGGTAAAACCCCAACCTTAGGCTTTTCCCAAACACCATAGATGACCAAAGACATAAGGAAAGATAAAAATGGAACACAAAGAGCAAAATTTTGAAGTTCCATCACAAGGAAAGGTCTCCTCCCTTCTTGGTAGTGATAAGCTTCTCCACACACAACCCTTAAAAATTATGAATAGAGGAATATACTCTTTGAAGAACTCAAAGTTGATTCTCTCCTACCTGATGCAATTAGTCATTTTATCCTTACAAACATTTATAGTGATTACTAGAGGCACATAGACCAATTCTTCATAATAAAAGAATTTGATCATACTTTTCCAATGATGGCATTATGAGAAAACCTTAGGTTAAATGAATAATTCCTAGCTAAGTTCTTTAAATCATGTCCAATCGTATAAGAGAAGACGCTACTATATGTACCTGGATACCATGGAGAAAGGCTCTTTCATCAATCATCCTACCTTAAAACATACCAAAAGTCTCCTAGAAATTAGACATAGGAAGATTTAAGATGACTTAAAAAAAATTATTTCCAAAGCATAAACTTATGATGACTTAACCAGGCCTAGTACACACTCCCTCCCCGTTAACCACTTAGACATATGGAAATTAAATGTAAATTTGCTGCTATTTTTAATCATGTAGGTGTCCAATAAACCACTTGGTGGTGTTTCCCTTCAAGTTTATTTACTTGAATGAAGAGTAAAAGTCCTTTGATTACAATTAGAGAATACATTTGAGGCCTTGGTTGTGTAACTGGTGGACCATAGTCACATTTAACACTTGTTACAAAGTTTGGGAGTTAAAACGTTAAGTAGATTTGATTTGTGATGGACACATTTGGACGGTAGTAACAATAACTTGCAATCTATCAAGACTTGATTACCTTATAACCTGTGAAATTCTAGCGATGAAATGATAGATTAATCATAATGTCACCTTGGGATCACATCACCATGAAAGAACTTCATTCAACATCCTTATGAGTGCAGGTACCACCAAATAGGTATTTGTCAGATCTGTCTTCCTTGAGTGAGGGAAATTTAGGAAGAGAAGAGGAAAGCGAGACATGTAGTATGTCTAAAAGAGGGAGATCAACTAGAGGTCAAAAGATTAGAAGAAAATTCTGTAAACGCATGGAATTTTTTCTTGCTGAAGGGGGGTCATGTTCTTATGATGATGAGAGCATAGGCGAAGTCGAGGTGCCCTTGAGGTACAAACATCTACAGAAACAATGGGTACCCAAGGAACTTCCTCCAATAAACACTGATTTTTGTGTCAACGAGAGGATATATTGTATAGCTCCATCGTCATTACATGGTTTGGGCCTATTTTGCATGGACGACATAAAGGTCTATTATGAAAAAATTACCGAATTGATGGAGTATGTCAGATCCTGTTATAGTTACAAAGATTGGATGCAACTAGTTCGATATACACGAAGTATGCATAGGTATGCACTATTAGCAAATTATATACAACTAAAAGATAAGGATCAAAATAAAGGAGTGGCTATGTACATTGACGGAATGCCAAAAGCATCAAGGAATATTGTAGGGTTTATAAATAGTACATGACTTGGGTCAACAAATAAGCAACCCAATTGTATATTCGAGGCGCGCGAGGGAAACCGTGTATTCGTATGTGTGATATAATCAATAACTGCACGGGAAGAGTTGCTAATTGATTACAATTTGAATCGCTTAGTTAGAAACACAGTTACTATGGGGGTGGTACGTACTATGTACCATTTTACCCAACCTCCAATTAATGACTCCAATATACCATTTTATGCTTATGTTTTTTTTCATAAGTCTATTGGTTTCATTTCAGTAATGTTTTTTTATATTTAATTTTTGTCACAGCGGGACATTGATCGTACGGAGAAGGCTCCGACCTAGAGCATAGATTGTGATGTATCTTCAGGCGCTTCTACCTGACAGGTTTACCTCATTGTAATTGTACAAATTAGATACTAGCAAAATGTTTTATTATTATGTTTTTTCCATAAGTTTATTGGGTTAATTTTGATCATGTTTTTTAATATTCTTGTTGCAGTCGACTAATTAGGGAAAGGCACCAACAGTAGATGAGAGCATCCATAGGGAGGTGCAGTCAATATTATGTGATGATGGCATTTCTTATTCAACAAACCCTCTCGATATGATAAGGAAGACCCCAAAAAAATGCAATGAAGAAATCCTTAAGTTTTTATTCATAGTGCCTCAAACAGATGAGATAAGAGAGAGGGTTAAAAGATTGACTGAGAGATCACAAAACTTGCAAGTAAGTTGTCATGAGGTCTTTAATTATAACATAAGTTCATTCATGGTTTTATATTTTGTACTCTTTTATGTCATGAACTAAAATATGTGTTGTTTTTACAAGATTTTTTGCTTCCTCATAATGCTCCTGGCCATGATTAGGGTATTGTAAGTGTTGCCCGAGGAGTAGGGGTTGGTACAAGTGTCCATCCTGATCTTCCTGCACATACATCACATCATCTAACCCCATCATCCGTGCCTATATTGTCGTCTAAAATGTCGGCAACACATACCATGCAGGCATCCATTAGTGCACCCTCTGGCAACGAACACATGCCAAAACATGCGTCAGGACATGTACCTGGGGATGCAGAGGCCACTAGTACTGGTGATATTTTAGTAACATTTCCTAGATCTTCCCGTATTACTAGTATGAGAACATTGCTGGTCACATTTGTGGTGACCAAGGATTTCGTTCCCATAAAGATAGAGAAGGTCCTAGGTACTTTAAAATGTTTTAATTATTATTATATATAATCCAATTGAAATTTACTTATTGATCGCTCTTTTTAGACTATTGATCCCATGATCATTTTGTAGGAAATGATGTTTTTTATAAACATCTAAGTGATATTACATTGGAGCTCTTCGGGCCCACCATACGTACATGGTGGAATTCCCAAAATCAAGATTTAAAATATGAGCTCATTAACCATTTAGTTGTGTTGTCCGGTGATAAAAAATTCAACCGAACCAATGTCCTTAAGAAAGTTGGTACCTATCTAAAGTACGTGAGGGACCAATATAGGTCACATTTAGAGAAGAACAAAAAGTATGAGTGTCCCCCCATGATTCTGGAGAGGGAGTGGAAGGACCTGGTGTTGGATGGAAAGGAGAAGGTTGAAAAGAAAAAAGGAAAGAAACCATCGGGCCAAGGAAGGTATGTGATACTATCAACAATGTAATTATATACTGATTACTCTTTCTTCTTACATAATCTAACGTATTTCAAACTTTTCATAGGATGCCCGACACATCGAACGCAACAAAGGAAAGACTAGAAAAACATAGGAAACACAAACTTGGCTCTGATGGTTATATGAAATTAGCCACACGAATTGTAAGTATCAATAAATGAAATATTGTATCCAAATAATAAATTGAAAACAATTTTGGTTTTATCACACCATAGAAGAAAAATTCATGATCTTATGCAAAAATGTAGGGCTCTGAATTCAACAGAGTTCCCACGGAAGAGGACCTGAATATTTCCTTCTAGCAAGGCTATGGAGCCATGGTTGAACGCCTAAGATTCTTGACTAGGCAAACAAAATCTTCCACTGCATCCGACACGCAGGTAAATAAACTCAATAAAGTTTATTTAAAATGAATACTTGTGAAATCTATTCAATATTAATTTCCACCATAAATTAATTACATGTCTATTTGTTTTAAACATTCAAGCAATGATAATACTGCACATGACATAGGAATGCATCCTGGTGAGGGTGGAGCACAACCTGCAGATGAAGGTCATGGTGTGCATCCTAGTACTTTAGAGCATGTAGAGCGTGATCAACATGTTGAGCATGATCAGGCTAGAGAAGAACAGGAACATGATGTGGCCCCATCAGGTAAAGAGGACCACTCTAAAGTTCTTTTAAACATATTTAATTGCAATTGGTGTATTAATTAATGTAACCTTTCATGTTTCAACTTTAGAGCATGTAGAGTGTGATCAACGTGTTGAGAATGATCAGGCTAGAGAAGATCAGGAACATGATGTGGCCCCATCAGGTAAAGAGGACCACTCTAATGTTCTTTTAAACATATTTAATTTCAATTGGTGTATTAATTAATGTAACCTTTCGTGTTTCAATTGCAGATTAGGATTTAGAAGGTGTTCAACATGTTGAGCATGAGTCTATAACATAATTTCAAGAACATGATGTGGACCCATCAAGTAAAGAGAACCACTCTAATGTTCTTTTAATTAATGAAATACTTGTAACAATAATAAAAAAACATATCAATTTAATATTTATTTGTTATTACAGCAGACCCCCCCTTGCAGCGGCATCCACATCGTGAGTAGACGACTAGGCGTACATTAAGATCACAAGCATAGGGCAGAACAACTAAAGGGGGGACAGATGATTTAAAAAATGATACTCCACTTCAGATTTTTTTAGCTTTAAAAAAGAAACAAAAAAAAAGTGATTGTAATCATATCATGACAACCATATTTTTGATAATATGTAAAAACTGAAAGAAAGAATATTATATGTTAATGAATGAATGTGAATATGTTAATTAATGAATGTTATATGTTAATGAATGAATGTTATATGTTATTAATGGATGAATGAATGAATTTTATATGTTATTAATGGATGAATGAATGATTAATGTTATATGATTGGGTATGGGGAATTGAGAGTGATGTGAGGGGGGGGGGGGCCAAATGAGCTTCCACCATCACGTGGTTGGCCCTGTTAAGTAGAGAATATTAAACTATTCTCGAAACAAAGAGAAGCTCAATAAGGTAATGTACTTTTCAATATAAGAAATGCATCATTTGAAGCATCAAACCAATATGCAAAGATGAAAGAAAGTGCTAACTTTTCACTATGGTGGCAGAAAAATGATTCTTTATACCCTGAATCCATGCTCTGCATCATAATTTGAAGTTTTTTCCATTCCAATGTTCTGAGTTTAGTTTGTTTGTATGGCTTTGTATGAATTCCACATTGTGTTGTGTTTGGATTTGGTTTCAAAGCTCTGTTTCTTCTATTTTTAGTGGTGACATAACTCTAAAATTTGACTTTTGCATAACAGGTTAGTCTAAAAATTGATAGCTCTGAAGGGTTTAGAGGCTTGATTGAGATAGATACACAGATATTTGGATCTTGTTGTTGATGGGAGGCTTCCACTTAACCATGAAATTTTGTACCATCTGCAAGTATGCAAAAATTTCTCTACTTACATTCATTCTTGATCATAAATGTTCTAAATGATATTAATGCTTCAAACTTAAGATTCATTTCATTGTTATAATGATCAAAATGTTATAGTTTGCTATACATTCATGCATTCTCTTGCCCCCTACCATTTTCTCTATCCCCCCTCCTTTTAAGAATTTTCTTTGTCATAAAAGATTCACATTTTTGTCTCATTTACACAAATTTATCTAAAGCGCTAGGAGTGAATAAAGATATGTAAAAGATGATGGATTATGTCTAAACAACAAATTTCCATCTTATAGCTAATTAAATCCTTAATATTTGAATAGTTTAGAGCTCGAATAATGCTTGTATATGCATGTGTAGCAATAAGGGAGCCTATGTGAAGATTGAAATTTAAAACATCACTTTGGTATTTTTCCTTAGGCAGTGAAATGATATTTTGAGTAATACAAACCTACACACACATTGATATTTTTTGGCATTGCATTAAGGAAATTTTTTTCTCTTATACCTACCCTCGGCTAGACATGGAGGTATATAATATTGGTTTCTGGGTTTTTTCTGTAAGTAGTTAATTTCACAGAGGAAGACTAAAAAAATTTAATGTCCTGTCAGGTGTGAAAGCATATGAATCACTTGCTGAAGGCACCATTTTGTATTCATCCAAAAATTGGTTTGTTCTTTTTTTTTATGTTTCTTGCATGTGTTTTTTTTAGGCTCTAGAGATGTAACTCGACTCTTTCCTTTGCACTTTTCATCTATTTTGATGATTACAATAGATTTTCCTCATAATTTTTTTATGTAGATCTGTTTGTAACCTTATATTCTACCAATCAATTTGCAAACCAGTCACATATTAAGGACCATTTCACTAACTTGTAGTCATCCATTACTTCAATCCTGATGATTGTGAGAACTTTAATCCTACAAGTGTACCCAATCTTTCTCAAGTAAAAGTCTTACCTTATTTTATAGTACTTTAAATGGTTAATTGAAGGTGCTTCTTTAGATCTGAGATAGTTGAACCCTGGATTAAAATATGGTATTAGATGGGCAGTATAATGATAAAACTAGGTCCATTGAACACAAATTATGAACATAATTTACTGGACTATGAATAGTGTTACAATTATAATTATTTATCCTTTACCTACCTCTGCATTAATGAAAAAGATAATAGATATTGGAAGTTCATTACATGTCTCATGTATGTGTTAGTATTTTAATTTTGTTTAAGTTGTTCAAGAGCTTGATTAGGTCAAGAGTATGTTCTACAAGCTTTGTTCTCTTGACACTGCTTAGCATTTTCCCTACACATTTTCTCTTCAATCTAGACGTTTCTTAACTCCTTCCCTTGTTAGCCCTTGGTTGTTCTCAAGTGTAATGTTTTTTCTATGCATCTTGCAGTCTATATGTATGATCAGTCATCTCTTATGAAGCATGGATAACCTTTCATGGAATTGTTGTTGTGATTAGACAATTACCATTATGAGAATAATCATTTAATTTGTATGTATGTAAGTCTTTTTCATATTATTTGACTTGGTATTGTAAACTTGTCTTTGCAGGATTCTCTAGGGGGGAACAACAGAACTATGATGATAGGTAGAGTTGTACAACACCATAAATCATTTGGCATTATCAATATATTGCTTATAGAATACTCTATGCAAGTAAAATGGAATGTGCAATGACAATTGGTCTTGAATTCAAATCTGAATATAAGTACATTATACACAAGAAGATGGTATCTATTCTATGATTTAAAGAACCCCAAAATAAGAAAATTAATAGGTTCCATTTGTTTACTTTCTCTTAGACACTTGTTTAATCGGCGAGACCCTCAAAATGTCTTGTTGATAACCAGCAGTGTTCAAAACTCCTGAAGAGGTCAGATCGGTGTGACATTGGATCTGTCTTGCCGACGGAAGTCATCGAAAAGACATGGACTATCAGAGTGAGTTTTCTATCCTATGCCGATGATTGATCTCTCACCGATGGGTTGGCTTCGGTGGTCATCGCCAAGAGTCTCTGTGATGACATGGTGTAGGTCTATTTAGAACTCCTAAAGGGGTCAGATCGGTCTGACATTGGATCTATCTTTCTGACGAAAGTCATTGACAAGACATGGACTATCCGAGTGATTTTTCTATCCTATGCCGATGATTGATCTCTCACTGATGGGTTGGCTTCGATGGTCATTTCCAAGAGTCTCCGTGATGGTACATTTCAACAAATATTTTTTTTTTAAATTGCATTGTTTCATTGCAATTTCGATGAAGCCCGCCGACGAATCACTGAAAAGGTCCAAAAAAGTTGCTATAGCTGTGACGAAGGCTTCGTCGTAACTCCTTGCCCATTTCGTTGAAATGGCGATGAACTTCTGGTGTTGTTTCGACTCTTCGGAAGAGCCATTGCAACAATATTCTGACCAACATTTGAGTCATTTTATGATGCTGACGACTGAAGAATCTGCACCGTTATTTCGACATTTAATTCGTCGTCAGAATTTCAACGAAAAAATGGCGACGAAAATTCTTTCGTCAGTTCGTCAATTGTCCAACAAATGTTTTTCGAACAACCGATGAACGTTTGTCGGAAAATGGAGTCAAATTCAATAGTGACTCCATTGAGCATAACAAAATACTTCACCATGGTTATTCATTCCAAAATGATATTGATCACTTTTTGATTGAAGTTGAACTTATCAAGGACTTTGGGAAGAAAGTTCCATAGGACTTTGTTGTAAGCTTTAGAAATATCAAGGTTAAACATCATACTAGCATTGTTACACCTTTCCATAGAATACAAAATTTCATGAGTGCTAATAGTCGCATCCAAGATATGGCAACTTGGAACAAAGCCTTTCTGACTTGGACTTATCATTTTATCTAGAAGGGTTTTCAAGCAGTTCACCAATATTTTGAAAAAGATCTTATAAATAGTGTTACAAAGGCTGATGGGGTGGAAATCAGCCATAGTCTACAGTTCATCAATTTTAGGGACAAGGGAAATGAAGATGTGGTTTAGTTGTTTGAGAATTTTTCTAGAATTGAAAAAATCCCTTGCTACCAGAGTCAGGTCCTCCCCCACAACATCCCAAAAGATCTAGAAGAAAGCTGAGGGGAAACCATCGGGTGCAGGGGCCTTATTAGCACCCATACTAAACACAACAGTCCAAACTTCCCTAGGAGTAAAATACCCAATAATAGAATCATTATCCTCCTAGGATATAGGATTAGGAATGGGCTCCAACAACAAATCATCCAACGTCAGATTGGGAGCCTTAGCAGGAGTCGACGAAGCTCGTTGGAAGTGACTAGCAGCCAAAAGACCAATTTGAATGGGATTAGTAACATCCCTTGACTCATTTTTCAACTTTTTTATCTGATTCCTTTTCCTATGCTTAAGGGTTGTAACATGGAAGAAATATGTATTTCAATCCCCCTAGGCCAACCATTGAATTCTAGATTTCTTCTTCCAAAACACTTCTTCTTTCTTCCAAAAAAATTTCCCATTCCATGTGCTCAACCCTCTCCTACTGACAAGTTTGAATACTGATATCTCCTTCCTCCATCCTCTTTTGTATCACTCAGAGACTGTTAGCCAAAACTTTTTTTTGATGAAACACATCCCCAAACACCTGCTCGTTCCACTCCTTAACCATGTTTTTGATGTGTTTGAGCCTATGGAAGATCTTGAACATAGGGGAACCATGCACAACAACATTCCACCAAGAAACAATCTTATTCTTGAAATCTGGATGGGAGTTCCACATAATCTTGAAATGAAAAGGGAACTAACCCACAACAATGTGTTCATTTAGGACCAACAACAGAGGATTATGGTCTGAAAAAATCTGAGGCAGAGCTAACAAATTAGCATTAAGTAAGGTTGTGAAATTGGGAGAAAAAAGGAATCTATCAAGATGAACCTAAATCAAACCAACCCCCAGGCATCTATTAGACCAAGTATAAGACTGGCCTTGCAAGTCAAAATCCACCAGGACGATACAATTAAAGAAGTTAACCAAATTAGACATGTTGTTAGAGTAATCAATCAGACCTTTGCACTTCTCTGACGGGTATAGGGGGGAGTTGAAATCACTAGCCACCAGCCATTGGGATCCCCTATTAACTAGAATCCAATTAGATAATTCCTGCCAGAGGGTTTTCCTCGCATTCGTAATATTAAGGGCATAAATGTTAATCAAAAACCAAGAACCTCCAACATTGGAGAATTTGACACCCACACTATTCCTACATTGGAATAATTCATAACCAATTATCCTAATGGGATTCCACATCATAGATAGTCTTCCTAAAGAACCATTTGCATCACTACAAGAGAAAAGGGTGTTTGACCAAATATAACTAGCAATGGGTTCAAAATTAGTTTTCTTCATTTTAGTTTCTTGTAAAAGCAAAATGTTAATATTTTGTTCCAATACATAATTCTTCAGGGCCAATTGTTTGTGGGGGCCCTCTCACATTCCATGAAAGGACTTTCATTTAGAAGCTTTCTTTGTGGACACTTCCAATGTCCTCTATTTACCTATCACAATTTCTTTTGCTATCTCTTTGTTCCTGGTCTTTCATTGATTGGGTCTACCAAGTTTGGATTCACCTCCCACATTTTCTTTCTTTTGTTTACCCTTCTTCTTAGAATTTGACCAAAACTCTTCTTCTATAGTTTGAGCCTAAGGCACAATGGCCGTCTCAATCTATCCAAGACCAGGCATATCCTTTTTCACTCCTCAAATTTCCTTCTCGACTTCCATAATCTTAGGGGAAAGAAGCTTCTCCATAGTAACCACATTCCCCAACAACACTTTAGATTCAAGTAATGAGGACCTATACACCAAAACACTGTTGGGAGAGGAACCATTAAGCTCCAAAGCAGAGTCAACGGAGACCAAATCATCAAGAAAATCCATTGGGATCACAAGGTCAGTAATCCCAACCTTAGTCGAGGACTCAATGATCTTAAGGATATTAGATTCAAAGGGGTAGTTGTTAGTGGGAACCTCCTTCAAAGGTTCACAAGGGTTGGGGTTGTGTCTAACCATGGAATTATAGTCTAAAATAAGGTGGTCAGGTTTAGCACATTTCTAGTAATAAATCACTGCATTCTCATAGCAAACTTGTTGAGTCCAAGACCCAAATTTGGAATAGAGCTTCATAGAGTTGGGAAAGGTCTTATTTATATCAATGTTGACACAAAAGCGAGCAAAAAATAACCTGGAAATGGATCTAGTGATAGATTCTGAGGTGATGAACTGTCCCAAAGAGTCACCAATACTTTGGAAAACCGAGTTGTCCCAATATTCTAGATGAATTCCTAAAAGACACACCAACACAAGAGATGACTTGTTGAGATCGATAGCAGGGTCAAAACCTAGTTTCCAGTGGCATAAAGACAACCCATGCTTTCCATAGACCCAGGGACCCAAAGAGAGCATAGAAATAAAATCCTCCTCGGTCATGAACTTGAAAAGGAAGAGTCCATCGACCATGGCGCAAACACACACACTGCCCTTTAAATGCCATTTCACAAAAGCCCATCTCCTAACCATATCCATAGAGGTCCAGAAAGAGAAGAATTTTTTGACCACTGATTCATCTATAGAAGAAAAAATCCTATTGCTAATTACTTCAAGGATAGAGAATTCAGTTCTCGAGATAGAGATCTCTTCCATAGGGCAAGGAAATGAACTCTTAGCATCTAAGCTCGAATTAGTCAACATGTCTTTCCATCCCTTTAAAGCCAGAGTGATAGGGATCACAAGCACTTCTATAGTAGGATGACTAGGAATCAGGAGATATCCAACAATGGATAACACATGAGAGACCCTCGATGATGTTGACACAACATGTGTTGTGGCAAGAATCTAGTCAAAAGAAGACAAGGGGGACCGCGGGGTACCCCCAACGCAGAGTCTACCATGCATGCAAACAATTCAAACTAGAGGAGTGTTTTCGGTGAGGGTAACGATATTAGTTAATTGAATTTTTTTGTATGTTCTTTGATTGCATTCATAGAATATTGATGTTATTGTAACAAAATGGTTAAGTTAATTTGATAAATGGTGTAGAAAGGATTTGTATATCCACTCCTTTGAATTAGTTCATTAGAACAAACTAATTTTTGATTCCTTGGGTTTAATTGTATGTAACAAAAATAATGGTACTTAGTTGATTATCCACTAGATAATTGAATCATCCATGGGATGATTGATGTTATTTAAAAATAAATAAAATTTCAAATAGGCATATCAATATAATTGTCTAAATTTAATTATGAGATTTGATAGTGGACAAAAAAAGGGATGGAAGAAAGTGTAATAAAAATATTCAAAACTTGGCAATTGTTGAATTAGAGTTGAATGACTAAGGTCATTATGTAAATTTGAATGCACACAATTAATAGTATAAGATCTATGAAGGGCCTCCTAATATTAGAAGTATAATATGCAATTTATATTCATTTATTGACTCATTATTAATTGTACTTACTCATCAAAACTAATTAATATGAGTCAGTATATGAGGGCTTAATTATTATGCCCATAAAGTAAATATTTTAATATAGATTTATCTTAATAAGAGAACTTCAGGAAAATGTCTCCTCTTGAATGAAAACATCTTTTCTTATAAGGACTAGGAATTTTCATTTCTTTGATGATTATGTTAGCCATCTCCATGCACCAAGAGGAAATTATCTTAACCAATATTCATTTGGATTTCAAAATAAACCTAACCATGAACCATATTTTGGAAGTGACAAATAAATTAAATTGGAAGTTGAGAGACCTTGTCATCACTCTCCACAGGATCTTTGTGATGTCACTCCACCCTGATCGGGTGGTCATTTAGGCCTCTCTATTTTGGTGCTCTACCTTTCATGATTATATTCAAATGCATTCAACCTTATGAACCACATAACTCTTGAGTGTGTAAGTGTCCAAGAAAGTAGTTGTTAAGGAACTAGTCAAGTTTGGAGTAAAGCCTAGGGTGTGAAATGTGTGGGTGAAATTGTAATAGTGCCTTAAAAAAAATTGGTGAGTTTTTCTTGGTGTCCAATTTTAGGGCATTACAGGAGGAAAGAAGGAAAATAATATTGATGTTGAAGGAGAAAAAGAGATTGTGCAGAATGGTAATGTGGAATTGAAGTTCTAAATCTGATTTTTGGTTGGTTCATATCATCTATTTTGATGCATACAAGGTTCACATTATGTTAACTTACATGACATGATAGGGTGATGGTCAACAAGTGGATGTTGGCCCTGAGCAGTGTACAATTGATTTGGAAGATGAAGCAATGCCCATGAAAGCACAAGATGATGTTGTTCCTCCCAACCCATCATATAACATTGAGAAGAAGAAGGAGCATACACGGTCAAAAGTTTCAAGGAACCTTCACATGAAGAAACTAGAAGAAAAGATGATTTCAAAATATTTTGTTTAATGTTTGTTTTGATTAGTTCAATGAATTGGTTGCATGCATCTCAATTTGATGTGACATTTCAATTCCTGCTATTACAAGGCAAGGATGAACAACAAAGTGTTGGCCTTGAGTAGGGTACTATTGATTTGGAAGACGAAGTAGTTCCCACGAAATCAGAAGATGATGTTGTTCCTCTCAACCTGTCGTTGAACATTAAGGAGTGTACATGGTCAAAAGTTTCAAGGCGCCTTCACATGAAGAAACTAGAAGAAATGTTGATTTTGAAATCTTCTATTTAATGTGTGTTTTGATTATTTCAATGAATTGGTTGCATGCATCTCAATTTGATGTGACATTTCAATTCCTACTATTATAGGGCAAGGATGAACAACAAAGTGCTAACCCCGAGCAAGGTGCTATCCAATTGGCACTGGAAAATGTGCCTCAGGAGGGAAATAAAGAAGAAAGGGTACCTACAAAGGGGAGAAAATGAGTGGTGGATGAATCAATAAGTATCTATTTTGATTTATTGATTAGTGGTAGAGATTGTATGTTATTACTTTTATTAATGTTTTTCACATTTACATACTAGGACGATCATATTCCTCTTTCTTGAGTACGGGAAAAGAAGTTGAAAAGCGGTGGGAAAACAAATATTGAGGTGAGGAATGCATTCCTATGAGTTCACCAATCTAAAGTGTGGTATCTCCTTTCCTTATGTACATTTATTATTGGAAATGGCAGTTTCAAATTGATATGTTTGTGTATGCATCTCTTGTTGTGAAACGTCTGGCATGTATTGCACGATAACAATGTATATATCAAAACATGATATTTCTTTGTACATTGTGAGCTTATTTGGGTTTGGTTGGAATTTTATCTCCTAGGATGGTGATAAGTCTATTGCACAACATTAGGGAGAAATGCTCAATCACAGTGATCAAAGAAAGAAGAAGGTGTTCACCAGATTCCTATGACTTCAACTATCTGAAGTGTGCATTTTCATTTAATTTTACACAATATATATTTTTGTATTGTTGTCTGAATTTGTAAATTTTTCTTGTCTTCTTTGTCTTCTCACACCTATGCCATGTTTTGTAGGATAAGAACGTTATTAGATGTGTGTGGTCTACCAAAAACATGGGCTTTAAGCTTATTGGCAATGTAGTTGCAATAGAACCGGGAGACGGTAATAGAGATGGACATGGGGACGAGGAGAACACTGAACTACAAGTGGGACAGGGTACTAAAGATGGACATGGGGATAGGGAGAGCAATGGCCTGGCATCTATATTAGTACTAACACAACACACTTCCATGATTCTATTCTAATTTATTTATGAATCGTTTAATATTTCTTGAATTATGATTGACACTAATGAAATATCCATTGCATCCAAATCCTATTGATGAGGAGAGGATAGATACTAATGGCATCACTTTTAAGGTTGATGATCAAGTTGAACTTTGGTGGTAGCATAAACTAGTTGGAAAAGGCATTGTAAATGTTTTTCAATAGAGATGCTACTTGCCACAACATTCAACTCCCGCAAGGTTGTGTGAGAGTCAACATTGTTAAGGCCATTGTTGGTCACTGCAGACTTCCTTATCCTGGTTCTTTCACACAAACTGTCAAAGAATCCAAGGGCATCTTCATGATATGGAAGATATCTAAATTGAGGCCCTCTCTTTTAGAGGAACATATAAATGATTTATTTTCGTATATGTCATACTACCTTATATTTGTTTCCATCCATATGTTAATTATTCAACATGTTTCTTATAGGCTAAAGGTGTTCAAAGTGAGAATGCTAAAGCACAACCTCTCTAAAAATATGTTGTTTCACATTCATCATCTGTGAGGGTTCATGAAAATGGAATCAACCCTCCCAAAGTGCACAAGAACCCAAAGATTCATGCCAAATTTTATGAAGGCATCTCCTCAATTGTAAAGAATAGGCAGTGTAGGAGATGATGAGATAGGCTGATAATACTCATTGTGTATTGTGGGTTTCATCATTTAATTATTGAACAATTTGGTGTAGAGATATATTATTTTCATATGTTTGAACACTATGTTGTTATACATTTCATATCAAACTTTTAATTTCCCTGTATAATTACATTATAAACAATGTGAAATAATGGTAGGCAATGTCACCTGAAGTCTTATTATTTATGGTAGCTTTCTTATAAATGAAAGAAAAAAATTGGCATTTAAATTGTTTGAGCTCAACAATTTTGAATATAACAATCAATGGTATTGAATAGAATAATTGCATACATGGTATTCAATAGAGTATAGCAATAAATGTTATATGTATGTATCTATGTGGGAAACTATTCATAGTGTTGGAAAACACACTTTCCCCTATCATTTATTTCCTTATGAATTTTTTTTGTTTTGTAGGCTCCAAGAATGTAATGAAGTCTACCTTCAAATTTTAGAACAACTCTTTGGTACAGCAAAAATGGCATTTCACTTTCTTCATCTAATTGGAACAAATAAAATTCTCACATTATTTGTAGTGTTAGAAAAAACACTGTCCCTTGTCAGTTATTTCCTTATGATTTTTTTTTGTTTTGTATGCTCCAAGAATGTAATGAAGTCTGCCTTCAAATTTTAAAACAACTCTTTGGTACAGTAAAAATGGCATTTCACTTTCTTCGTCTAATTGGAACAAATAAAATCCTCACATTATTTACAGTGTTGGAAAACACACTATCCCTTGTCAGTTATTTCCTTATATATATATTTTTTTGTGTACACACCAAGAATGTAATGAAGTCCACATTAAAATTTTAGAACTCTTTGGTATAGTAAAAATGACATTTCACTTTCTCCATCTGATTGGAACAAAAAAATTGCCCACATTATTTGCAGTGTTAGAAAACACACTGTCCCCTGGCAATTATTTCCTTATGAAACGTTTTTGTTTCATACACACCAATGATGTAATGAAGTCCACCTTCAAATTTTGGAACAACTCTTTGGTACAGTAAAAATAGAATTTCACTTTCTTTATCTAATTGGAACAAATAAAATGGTCACATTATTTGTAGTGTTAGAAAAAACATTATCCCCTGTTAGTTATTTGCTTATGAAATTTTTTTGTTTCGTTCACAGCAAGAATGTAATGAATTCCACATTAAAATTCTAGAACAACTCTTTGGTACAGTAAAAATGGCATTTCACTTTCTTCATTTGGTTGGAACAAAAAATTGCTCACATTATTTGCAATGTTAGAAAACACACTATCCTTTGTCAATTATTTCCTCATGAAATTTTTTTGCTTCATATGCTCTAAGAATGTAATGAATTCCACCTTCAAATTTTAGAAAAAATATTTGGTATAGTAAAAATGGCATTTCACTTTCTTCATTTGATTGGAACAAATAAAATGTTCACATTATTCGCAGTGTTGGAAAACACACTATCTCCTGTGAGTTATTTCCTTATGAAAAGTTTTTGTTTTGCACACTCCAATAATGTAATGAAGTCCACCTTCAAATTTTAGAACAACTCTTTGGTATAGTAGAAATGGAATTTCACTTTCTTCATCTAATTGGAACAAATAAAATGCTCACATTATTTTTAATGTTGGAAAACACACTGTCCCCTGTCACTTATTTCCTTATGAAAAGTTTTTGTTTCGTATGCACCAATAATGTAATGAAGTACAACTTCAAATTTTAGAATAACTCTTTAGTACAGTAAAAATAGCATTTCACTTTCTTCATCTGATTGGAACAAAAAAAATTCTCACATTATTTGCAGTGTTGGAAAACATTTTATAACAACTCTTTGGTACAATAAAAATGGCATTTCACTTTCTTCATCTGATTGGAACAAATAAAATGCTCACATTATGTGTAGTGTTGGAAAATAGACTATCCCTTGTCAATTATTTCCTCATGAAATTTTTTTGTTTCATATGCTCTAAGAATGTAATGAAGTCCACCTTCAAATTTTAGAATAAATCTTTGGTACAATAAAATTGGCATTTCACTTTCTTCTTCTGATTGGAACAAATAAAATGTCCACATTATTTGCAATGTTGGAAACTGTACTATCCTCTATCAGTTGTTTCCTTATGAATTTATTTTGTTTCATTCACACCAAGAGTGTAATGAAGTCCACCTTCAAATTTTAGAACAACTCTTTGGTATAGTAAAAATGGCATTTCACTTTCTTCATCTAATTGGAACCAAAAAAATGCTCACATTATTTATAGTGTTGGAAAACACACCATCCCTTGTCAATTATTTTTTCATAATTTTTTTTTTGTACACTCCAATAATGTAATGAATTCCACCTTCAAAGTTTAGAACTCTTTGGTACATTAAAAATGACATTTCACTTTCTTTATCTGATTGGAACAAATAAAATGCTCGCATTATTTGCAGTGTTGGAAAACACACTGTCCCTGTCAGTTATTTCCTTATGAATTTTTTTTGTTTTTTACACTCCAAGAATGTAATTAAGTCCACCTTCAAATCTTAGAACTCTTGAATATAGTAAAAATGGCATTTCACTTTCTTCATCTGATTGGAACAAATAAATTGATCACATTATTCGAAGTGTTGGAAAGCACACTGTCCCCTATCAGTTATTTCCTTATGAAAAGTTTTTGTTTCGTACACACCAAGAATGTAATGAAGTCAACCTTCAAATTTTAGAACTCCTCTATGGTACAGTAAAAATGGCATTTCACTCTCTTCATCTAATTGGACCAAAAAAATGTCTACATTATTTGCAGTGTTGGAAAACACATTGTCCCCTATTAGTTATTTCCTTATGAAAAGTTTTTTGTTTCGTATGCTCCAAGAATGTAGTGAATTCTACCTTCAAATTTTAGAAAAAATATTTGGTATAGTAAAAAAGGAATTTCACTTTCTTCATCTGATTGGAACAAATGAACTACTCACATTATTTGTAGTGTTGGAAAATACACTGTCCCCTGTTAGTTATTTCCTTTTGCAACTTCAAAGCTATAAGGTGGGGAGGATGGGGAGGATTTTTAGGTGGTGGATAAATAAAACTATCCAAATTCACCTAATGGTTGAGTAACCAATGGGGTTGTTCTGTAAACAAGGTTTCACAAGAGTATGTGGTTGGTAGGCCTCTTAACACTCAACGTTTGCCAACATGTGAATTCCGAAAATACTATGAATGTAATGGAAACCTTAAACAAATAGACCTTAAACAAATAAAAAATATTTTTTATTGATTTAATATTTATCTTATGCTCTAGGATTCTCCTTCATCATCTTTCTAAAGTGTTGAATATTTTATATAAAGTATAAAACACATTATCTTTATTTTTGCACAACTTTTAACTTGTATCATTACATGCACTTAACTTTTGAATAGTGAGTCCTTAATCATATATAAAACATATTGATCCTTGTTTATATTGATTAAGTATATTACTGACGTAGTCGATATCATAGGGCCTTATCGGGCTATCACAATCTCACAGCCAACTCAGACTATGACACAACACAAATAAACAAAACAACTCTTGTTTTATTCAATTAAAATCAAATTACAGTTTACATACAAAATTTTCATTACAGATCCCATTTCCATGGGCTTCATTACCCGTTACAATGCTCACATCAATCCATCAGTTCCCCTCAATTTTTTCCCCTGAAGCTCTTCCCCTGAAACAACATTAGGAAACAGTCGTTACAACTTCCTTGTAGGAAAATGGTCTCCATCAATAACTATCAAGCACACGAACCGTCAAAACCAATAGTCTTCAACTTCAGCCTAGCGAGATGTCAGGGAGATAGCTAAAGATATCCCCTCGACATAGGGATGTCTCACCGAATAGGCATGTAGTCCATCGGGATGTCGGAGAGACAACTAAAGATCTCCCTTCAATATAGGGATGTCTCACCAAACAAGCATGTAGTCCATCAGGATTTCAGGGAGACTTTTCTTAGAGTCTTATTGAAGTCAAAAGGTCTCACCAACATTATACAACTTCACGTTAGACTATCGAAGAGACAATTCTTAGAGTTTTGCTGACATAGAAAGGTCTCACTGATGATGCATAGCCTTTACATCAGGTGAATTGAAGAGACTTTGCTCAAAGTCCTATCGAACACAAGATGTCATTCCCATCCCTATGACACTTGAAAGTGAAGTTCTTACTTTGATGTGCATCTTCTATGTGATGAATACCAACTAAAGTCCCATCAAACATAAGATGTCATACTGAAAAAAAAGTGGCTTCAACCTACATCAAAATGAAAAAATACTAAACATGAAAAGAAAATATATATTTTTAGGTGATGCGGGATCCCTTGTGGACCCAAATGCTCTAGCATCAGACACACCAAGTGAGAAGTTTGCAAGCATAGGCTCACAAAATGGAGCTAAGTAGTAGAACTACCCTTCCAAGTTGTGAACAAATTGTAGCATGCTCCCACGTTGAAATTGATACTTGTAAATTATTTATTTTTCCTCCTCTTCCAGCATCTAGTCGGAACATTCGCCATCATCCACCAACAACTCTGCACTCCATTCTTTTCTCCTCTCTTGGACTCATGTCCACCATAGGCCAACCTCCTCCACCAAATACTCTTCACTCTTCTCCTCTCTTTTGTGGGTTCAAACCCATCATCACCTAACTACATCCATCAATCTCCACTTTCATCTTCCACCTTTGTGGGAATTAACCCACCACAATCCATCCTCCTCCAAGAACATTCATCCTCTTCAACTTCTTTTCTCTCATCTTTTCCCAATACTCTTCCCAAAATGGGATTATCACTGGTCTCCTCATGACCCATCTTTTCCTCTTATTTGAAGACATCTTCAAGACTCACAAGTCCTTCCATAGTTATAAGTTATCCTTGCAACAATATCTCTCTCTCTCTATTTAGGGTATCAACCCCTTTGCAGTCATAGGTCCTTCCTACAACAAATATCTCTAGGATTCAAGCCCTCTGTAGTTACAAGTCTCTTCTCACCTACAACAATCTCCTCTAGAACTCAAATCCTCTGCAGTTACAAAATTCTCTTTTGCAACAAACTCTCTCTAGGGTCTTCGAGATAACAAAAAGCTTCCTTGCATTAACCCTTTCACAAACTCATCCATGATATCTCACAATGAGATTTCATCTTCACACTCCTTTTCAACTTTCCATACCTCATTCTTCAAACATAATTCTCACCATACCAACGATCTTCTACTCTGATACAACTTGACACAGTCGAGATCGGAGGGCCTTATCAGGCTGTCACAATCTTGCAGCCAACTCAAACTACAACACAACACAAATAAACAAAAAAACTCTCATTTTATTCAATTAAAATTAAATTACAGATTACATACAGAAGTTTCATTACAGAGCCCATTTCCTCGGGCTTCATTACCTATTACAATGCTCACAACAATCCATCAATTCCCCTCAAGTTTTTCCCTTGAAGCTCTTCCCCTGAAACGACATCAGGAACAGTCGTTACAACTTCCTTGCAAGAAAACGGTCTCCATCAATAATTGTCGAGCACACAACTGTCAAAACCAATAGTCTTCAACTTCAGCCCAGTGAGATGTCGGGGAGACAACTAAAGATCTCCCCTCGACATAGGGATGTCTCACTAAACAGGAATGTAGTCCATTAGGATGTTGGGGAGACAGCTAAAGATCTCCCTTCGACATAGGGATATCTCACCAAACAAGCATGTAGTCCATTGGGATGTCAGGGAGACTTTGTTCAGAGTCCCGCTAAAGTTTAAAGGTATCACCGACATTTCACAACTTCATGTCAGACTATCGAAGAGAAAATGCTTAGAGTTTCACCGACGTAGAAAGGTCTCACCAACAACGCATAGTCTTTACATCGGGCGAGTAGAAGAGACTTTGCTCAAAGTACCATCAAACAAAATATGTCATTCCCATTCCTATGACACTTGAAAGTGAAGCTCTTACTTTGTTGTGCATCTTCTATGTGATGAATACCAACTGAAGTCCCATCAAACACAAGATGTCATATTGAATAGAAAGTGGCTCCAACCTACATCAAAATACAAAAATACTAAACATGAAAGGAAAATATTTTTTTTTGGGTGATGCAGGCTAGCCTATGGACTCGTATGCGCCTGCATTTGTTTTATGAAATTTGGAGATAAATTGCAATGCCTTTACTTGTCTTGATACAATATCAAGTTTATTTTGTCTTTGCAAAAGTATAAAATGTGTGTATATAAAACATGATTGTACCATAAGAAGTCTTAATTATTACTATAAATTCTCCTTGGATATAATATTAGTTCTTGGCATACATTCAAATGAATGTTCTTGTGAACAAAGATTTTGGCACTTGAATGCTTTCTAACCCTTCTAGGGTTTTTCACCTAAAAGGGGAAAGATGGGCCAAAATGCAATGTACACATTCAAGATTAATGTAAAATGGATGCAATATGCCTAATTATGATGTCCAAATGCAACTAACTAAAAAAGAAAGATGAATTTTAATGCCAAATCTAAAAAAATTGCAAGTTGTTGGACAACACAGTGTGGTATGTAGAAAGATGAAAAGAATGCAATAAAGAACCAAATAATGATGTTAAATTGAAATTGTGCACCTGGAAATTGATGAAGGTTGAGATGGGGATTGCAAATGTCTTAGAAATTCTAGAAAATTGATTTTTGAGCCTACTGGGACACTTACGCCAAGCTGGGCGACTTAGTCCCAGATCAGGGAAACTGAACAGAAAGTTGTTTCTACCATATGGGTATCTGAAACTGTAAAAATCTCTAAAAAACTAGTACAATGGGATTAAGTTTCCATTGTTGGTGACTTAGTCCACTTTGTATTTCCAACAAATTTGAAAGTGGAAATGGAAGCCCACAGTCTACACTCTGTTTTCTAATGAAGACTCATATCCAAGTCTACAAAATTACCTTCCTTAGGTTGAAGATAGAGAGAAAATGGAAGATGGAACCACTTTGAATACAAGTCTTTAGGCTTGATTTCATGGCTAGTCACATCTCCTCAACCTAGATTTCTCCATGATTCACCATAGGCATCCATGATCATCCCTTTGCAATGTAAGATCTTGGACAAAAAGTGAGCTTGAAGACCTACAAAAACCCTAGCTTGCTGCCCTAAAACTTCAACTTTGTTGTAGATAGGCTAATGAATCTTCTTGTGAAAGATATTTGGCTCTTGACTTTTGAATTTGCTTGATGAAAATGACTTAATGTTATGAAAAATGACCTAAAAACATGTATTGATAGGAATTAACACCGAATTATTCATTATTTTAACTTCACAAGCCGACATCCATCGAGATTTTGAATTAAGTTGGTGATTTTCTTGCTCAAAAGTGGAAAATACCTCAAAAGGGACTAAGTCGCCACCCTGGGTGGCTTAGTCCCACTAGGGATTTTTAAGGTGGGTTTCACAAAATTTGAGTGGTTTGAATGTTGCTTGTCGGGATTTGTATGATTTGTGAGTGGAATAGGCCTTAAAGTCCAAAATAATGAGCATTAGGGGCCTGTAAATGTAGTTTTTAAGGGGTGATTGATGCAAGGGTGTCTAAAATAGGACTAAATTAGGTAATAGATTGTACTTTCTGCAAAGGAGTACAATTTATGTGTCCATAGTTAGCCCCCACTTTAGCGCCCATATGACTCTATGTGCATATGTAAGCTAAAGGACTCTAAACAGTGCACTTTACTTTATAAAAGGATACTCATTCAAAAGATGAGAGAATGAAGCCCCCAGTGTAGTTATCTGCAAAACCACAACATTAGGAACTGCATCTTGCAACACGAATTTGTTAGTTATCCAAAAATCCTTGTATCTAATTTCTAGAAATCAAATTCGAGGGTAGATGTATGCCCCCCTTGATTCCACTTGCTTTATAGAGGTGGAATCAAGGTAGTAAACTAGCCACATCGAATAAGGAACATCATATCGTAGGACATTTCCAAGTAACATGCCACATAATGATAGACAATTGATGATGTCGGGTGCGGAATCATGATTCCAACGCATCAAACAGTGTCAAAAATAGAGTTCACTAGAACTTGTTATGTTGTTTTGAATAAAAAGTACTTTATTAACTCTTAAGATAGGAATAACCCTAATTTTGTACATAAGAGTGTGTGAGGGGGAAGGAATCCATCAAGAAAATGATACGAAATCAAGATCAAAGTGTAAGACTAAAATCATAAACTAATCTAGTTCAAAAACACTTAATCTATCATATTCCATCACTCATGAAATGAACAATTCTAAGCTATTTGAATGAAATGAGATCCTAAGATTAACAAAACGAATTCAAACAACACAAGAAAATATTACCATCCTATGTTGGATTGTATTTGCATGACGTTGGGTTGTTCGTATCACTGCAAAGCCTCCATTGCTTGTACACAAAATCTTGATGATCGATGCTTGTTCTTGAATAAATGATGAAGCTCTCTCAATGGTGATCTTGACAGCACTTCGTTGCATAAGGTAAGTTGAAATTATGATCATCATTTGCAAAGGGAGAGGTTTTTTCTATATAAAAAGAAATTTTGAATCGACGGTCAAGATTGCGTTGGAGAATATCCATATCAACGGTCAAAATGAGTTGAGAGGATTTAGACATGAGGAAATTGTGCAAAGTTGGTTGCACAATTAGGGTGATTGAAGAATAGATTGGCTAGTTAGCAAAATAGATTGCCTAGTTAGCAATTGATTGATCAGTTAGGGTTGAGTTAGGAATTAGATGGTTGAGTTAGCAGAATAGATTGCCTAGTTAGAAAAATAGATTGCTTAGTTAGAAATCCATGATTTTCTCAATCAAAAAGTGGGTGAGGAATATTAATTAATTAATTAATTCCAATTTTGATTTAATTTTGATTTTTTCCAATTTGAATAGTTTGATTTGATTTGATTCAATTATTCAAATTTGGAGGAAAGTGTGATAATTAAATTATTATGATTTAATAATTTAATCAATTTTGAGGAATAAGGTGAATTAGTGACGTAATCAAATAATCGATGTCGTTTGACTAATCAAGATGAAATAAGATAAGATTAGGACTTGATTAAATAAAGGTAATTTATTTAATTAGTTGAAATGATGAAATGTTAATTAATCAAATAATGTTGTATTATTAAATTAATAGTAGAATTAGGGTTTTCAGGACTTTATTAAATAAACTAGTTTTTTATTTAATTTGTCGAGAAATGATGAAATGTGAATTAATTAAATAATATTATATTATTCAATTAATAGAGGAATTAGGGTTTTGAATTCCGTTTGATGTCGTTTGATGTGTTATGAGATGTCGTGGGATGATTTCGAGATGAATCAGGATGTTTTCAAGATGTTTCGAGATATTCCAAGTTAATTCAAAGATATTCTGAGTTGATTCAGAGTTGTTCCGAGTCATTTCAAGGTCATTCTGAGAAGTTTTGAATTGATTCAAAGTTGTTCTAAGTCATTTTGGGATCGTTTCGAGATGTTCCAAATTGATTTAGAGTTGTTTCAAGTCATTTTGGGGTCGTTCTGAGCCGTTCTAAATTGATTCAGAGTTGTTCTTAGTCATTTCAAGGTCATTCCAAGATGTTCTGAGTCATTTCAGGGTGGTTTCAAGACGTTCTGAATTGATTCAGAGATGTTCTGAGTCGTTTCGGGGTTGTTCCGAGACGTTCTGAATTTGTGATAAGTGTTAAGTCAATTTTACATGTCTACATTTTTCCCATCTTTGATACAAAGTACTGGTTGCTTTGTTTCAAAGATTCTATTTTTTAAGATCAAGTGTTTTGAAAAAAAATTATGCCCCAATGTTTCGTGGAATGATGGTAAGACTCTATGCTACCCCCTCGAGAGGTTGACCAAAAATTTCAAGTTTTGAGGTTAGGCACATGACCCCAATGGAAATTTTAATTGTAGAAAATTTGAAAACCACCTATACCATTGCAAAGATCATGAAATTCTACCCCATTTTTAAAAAAAAATCACTGAAAAATACTTCCTTATGACCAAGATATGGTCGTTTGAAGATAGGGTAAAAAATGTCCTGATCCATAGCGAAGTTTTATGATTTCTGAGCATTTGCCTCAATTTTCACGCCTTTGCATGTTGGAATCCGCACCCTTGACTTATTTCCATTCCTTTGACTATTTTCCATGCCTTTTCTCAGGATCTTCGCTTTTGATTTTGAGCATTTGACCTAAAGGCTCGCCTTTGATTAGAAAGCTTGCTTTTGACTTTTTCAATTCCTAAAAGCTCGCCTTTGACATAGATCCTCGCCTTTGACTTATTTCCACGCCCTTATTTCCTCGCCTTTGCTTGAAAGGCTTTCCTTTTCCTGAAAATCTCAGTTTTGCTTGGTGCTTTCTGAGCATTTGCTCAAAAACCCTTGCATGTGCTTGTTTTTGCCTATTTGCAACCCTAAGTCTTGTTTTTCATCATTTTTGTGTCATTTTGTGTTGCTTTACATGTTCAGAGTGAAAACCTAATATCATGAGTTAAAATGATTGTAGGTTGGTCATTCTATTAGACATCCAAATCCAAATGGTGGTCTATAGCTTGGTCTATAGAGTGTTTCCCTTTTTGTTGGGCAGTGTACTTGATCTTAATGTTGTTCCTTGTTCAGAGGAATTTTGTAGACATGTATTTTGTATGCCTATACTCATTGTCCCAGTCGAGGTCTTATATAGATATTGTGATTTTGCATATCTTATCACACTGATGATGTACTCTCCTTTTTTATGATGATATATATGATATATACCTTCTTCATTCTCATTTTTATGCTCATGTGATGATGATATATGATGATGTATGTTTATGATGTGAAAATGTATGCCCCATACATGATGTTCTTTATTGTTTTAATATCATCATGATGTATTTTGTCATTATTCGTGGATGTATAATGGTACTAATGATATTGCTATGCAGATCTCACTTAGAAGAAATGTTGATGATTTGAAATAGAAGTGTGATGTTAATTAGAAGAAATGTTGATAGTAGATATAAATATGATGCTAATTTAGAAGAAATGTTGATGATAGATAGAAATATCATGTGATTTAGAAGAAATGTTGATGATAGATAGAAATATGATGTGATTTAGAAGAAATGTTGATGATAGATAGAAATATGATGTTGTTAGTAGTGATGAGTTGCTTTTGCTTTGCTTTAGAGACTTTGCAGTTTGAGCAATCCATTTTGATATAGCAAATAAATGTGATGCACCAGGGTATTAATGACCAAGGTGACTTTGTATTTATTGCATGGAATTTGACTCTACAAACAAGGAGTATTCTTGCTCATACCAGACATACGAAAACCCTATTAGAGTGTATAGGTGAGAAGCTTTAAAAACATGTCAGACCAATAACACAAGAGGTATTAAGAACCTAACATGTCACTGTTTCACGAAATGTTTCAAAGATGACTTCCACACATAAAACAAAGCAAGTATTCACCATGGTAGTATAACAAGACTATCCACAAACAGAAAATCGAAATGACGCTCAATTTCCCCCATTCCTTCTTCTCTAAATCCTTATGGACATCCTTGAGAGATCCTGGGAATGAGTCAATAATGTAAATCACAAAACATAAGACAACAAAAAGATAAAACAATGCCATTATATCACTTGCCATATCTGTTTGGGGTGGGTCTATTATCCGATGTTGATCATGTCTATCGTAGGAATGGATCCGTTAAGACATATCTCAGGATGTTGTTGAGTCTTGTCAAAAAGATATGTATTTGATACTTAGCTTTGTTTTAGTTCAATTTTACGATCAGATTCTTCCATGATTGTTTTCTTGAAATTTCTAGTTGTTGTTGTTTGCTTTGTTTATTTTTTCAAAGGGTGAGTGTGATGATCTGTTTATTATGGGTGATGTTTTATTGTGAATTGTGATGGCGGACATGGGTCTTTTTTATTTTTCTAAGTTTTATGATGTTATTTTTGACATTTTCTGGGGACTAACCTAGGGCATCAGGGGCTCATCAAATATAAGCCTTGCCTACGTTGTACACGCAAAGGCTCGTAGTTCGCTTGGTTTGAGTGTTTTTTACCTTTTTTGTTTTGTGAATGTTTTTGGATTTTGTATGTTTTAACTAAGTTGAAATAAAGCATGTTGGAAACCTAAGGGTACTGACCTAGGGTCTCGGGGGCTAATGAGCCTTGCCTACGTTGTTCACGCAAAGACCATGTAGTTCGACCGTTTGACTCAAAGCATAAACTATTTTTGGGTAAACAACATTGATAATCTAGATTGATATTCTACTTTTGTTTCTAGAGGATATGTTGCGGGAAATCTACTTGAACTAGCTATGAGGTTCAAGCAAATGTTGACATCTTAGACTATTTGAGTGAAGGAATAATCCCACAATGTTGTTTTGTTTTTGATGTTTTTCAAATGTTTTTTGGATTTTTACCCTCTTTCCTGAGGTGTAAGATACTAAAAACTTGGATTGATATTTCACTATGTTTTTCTAGAGGATATGTTGTGGGAAAGCTTACTTGAACTAGTTGTAGGGTTCAAGCAACGTTTGATATCTTAGAATTTTTGAGTGAAGGAATAATCCATGTTGTTGGTATCTTTTAAGGTTACCTTGGTAGTACATTGGTCATATACCTTGTTGTTTGGGACAAATTGTAAAAGGTACCATTTGGCACACCTTGTTGTTTGGATAACGCCTAGATCATAACGTGAGCTAGAAGACATAAATCAATATTTATTTTGAAGCAAGATGTAAGTACTTTCCCCCAATGTCTAGCAATGCAGGTGATGGATTAGCTTGTGATAGGATAACATGTTTGGATAGAGTATGCCCCTTTGGACAATGCATCATGGATCAAATAATGTTGAATAGGATAGGATCAATGATAGTGACCCATGTAAAGATGTTTTCCATAAGCAAGTGTAAAGTGTTCCCCAAACATTTGTCGAGATCAAGACATGTTGGATTGGGATAAAAATAGATGGGATTTATTATGGATAAGTTGAGATGCTTCCACCTGAAATGGTGCACGTAAATGCTCGATTCTACACATGATGCATGTTTGCCAAGTTTTCATCATGGTACTTGTCCAAAGCACCACCATAGTGGTTTTCACTGGAGGACGATTTTTTTCTTGACTATTTTCTTGAATTTTTTTTTGTTTTTTTAATTGATTTTTGATGCCACACAAGATGCCTGTTTACCAAGTTTTCATCATGGTGACATTTTTTCCTCATGTTTGAACCACCTGGTGGTGCTAATGTAGATGTTGCTGGTGTTGATATAGTTGTTGTTTATGTCATGACGTGCCAATGATATCCTGCTTGGAGGAGTTGTTTTGCTAGGATACGGGCGCTTGAATGTAACCCCTGATAACTCTTTGTCTTCCTTGTTGATACCAGAGTTAACTTTACTTTGATGCGCACATCGTGATAGAGTGCCCTTAGAATCCTTATGATAAAGAGTTGCTGCCAACACACGGTCAATGTGAGATTTAGATATCTTGGATGGTGAAATGCATTGAGGAATATGATTTTCAGATGGATTGGTTGGCAATTTGGAACATTTGACTCTCCAAACTTGGGATGATGAGAAACGATGGGTGGATATAGAAATTCGATTGGGACCAACGTCTTGATATACCTTGTAGGTTGCTCTTGGAGCTTTCTTTTGCATTGTTGGACTTTTTTGATGGATGAAAATCCCTTTTTGATTTTCCTCCATAGTTTCTTTGACTAATGGAGTTTGATAGGGATGATTTTCTTGCTTTTTCTTTTGTATCCATTTGTATCTTTCTTGTCCATTTTGTTTTTCTGATTATTTTTCTTCAATGACTTGTTTCGTTCTTGGGTATATCTTTTTCTCTTGTTGTTGGTCCCAATGAGAGGGTGGAAAAATATGTGGATGATGATTCATGACATGGCTATTTGTAGCGTTGGTAGCAATTTCATCATAAGGATTCTTTGTGCTCTCTATGTTGATGCTTGCATTAGATAAAGTTGCCCTCGGTTTAATAGAGGTATCATTGACATGTTTAGATCCCTTACTTGTTGAATAACCAAGACCTTGATTCTTAGGATTGCCAATAATTTGCACTAGTGCTAAGATGCCATGTTCATGTAGGCCTAAGCCTTTGTCTTGATAATGCATCTATTGAAAAAAATTATTTGCCATAGGATATGTTTTACCTTGGAAACAAGATGCTAATCCTTGTTTGCTCTATTGTGGATCTTCAAATGTGATAGCTTTTTCATTGGTAGAATCCTCCATATGTGGGACAACTTCTTGATTGATATTTTCAACTTGATCCTGTGAAATATCAGATTCTAATGGCCCTTCAAGATATATCGGTGCTTCTTTGACTAGTGTATACCCACTACTTTGCTGCTTAGGATTGTCCATTATCTTTGCTGATTTTAGGATATTGTGATCCATATTTTCATGCTTGATGTCTTCAACCTTCTTGGAGAATGTTTTTGATTTCAATTCTTCTTCTTGATCACTTTCTGATAGGTCTATAGATTCTGCTATATCTTGATCATGTGTACAGATGTGAAGAGTAGGTAACTCTTGTTCCATGGTAATGATATCAAGAGTATGAGACTCTTTTTTTGGAGGATGATCATCTACATGTCCATTAGGAGTAAGCATCTCATGCGTAGATGTATGTGTTCTTAGCATATGGATGTGTTCTTTTGGAAAGCCTTGGATGTCTTAGAAGATATATACCAAGTCATTGTAATATTTTGATGGTAAGGTTTCTTGATCTTGAATTTGTATGGTATTATCTTCAACATGCTTTGGTTCACATTCTTGACATGGATCAATTTCAAAGAAAGGATTGCCTATAAAAGATCCTTGGATTTCCTCAAATTGTGGGCATATGGGTGATAGCTCTTGGCTTAGATTTTTTGCATTGGGTATAAGTGTTGGCTTAGGAATTTCTTGATCAAAAATATGTGTTGTCATGAGGTTGGAAGATGTCAATATATTTTGAACTGGATCATTGCTAGACTTGGGTGATTTATTTTGATCATGCTTGGGACTAAATTCTTGATGTATGTCCTCTTGCTCACTAGATGATGTAGAGACATTGTCAATGTGATTGGTGATAGATAGCTCTTGATCGTTGCTTTCAACTTTTGAGGTTGAGACATTATCATTGGTGTCATTGGTAGTTTTCCCTTGAATATTAATAGCTATTTATCCTTGATCAACAAGGTCTTGGATGAAATTTTTGAGTGTAGCGCATCTATTCATTGTGTGGGCCTTGATTTGATGGAACTCACATTGTTCGTACTTGTTATACCAGGGGAGTTTAAAGATTGGTTCACCATAAATTGGACTATCATTGATCTTGATAAGTTCATGTTGTACCAGTTTGTGCATGGTTACCTCTAAAGTCACTCCCAAAGGGGTGAATTTTCTTTTTGGTTTGTAATCTTTCCTCTGTGGCTTTTCTTGATTGTTTTTCTCTTGATTTTGTTGAACTCCTTGATACTGCAATCGAGGTACATTTTGATATTGCATTTGAGGTATGCCTTGGTGTTGTGAAACTTCTTGATATTACGGATCTTGGAAGTGTTGTTGATGTGGATATTGAGGTGTGTGTGGAATGATGTCTTTTTGTTTTGGATATGTAATGTCCCAACCTTGAATAAGGCGTTGATGATATGTTGTATTTCATTTTCATTTAATCTCCTCAAGATCTATCTCAATTTTATCTAGGGAAATTTGATATTTTTGATTTATTCCTTGATCGTGATTTTGAAATCCCTGATGTTGTTGTCCTATTTGATGTTGTGACCCTTGATAAGAGTAATTTGGGTAATAGATCGACATGTTTTATGGATGTTTTGATACCCAATACCCTATCATAAGGTCACTTGGTTTATATCCTCATCAGTCTCTTCTACTATTTGTGGTGTTTGTTGGTGGGATCCTATCACTTCTTTTGTTGGCTTCCATTTTCTTTCTGTGTTGTTATCTTGTGGTTGTCATAAACAACTTGGATCTCAAGGTAGGGAAAATGGTGCTAGACCTCTAAAGTTTTCAAATCCAATGTTGACCTAAATAAGAGGGTAGATTTAGGTATGTGAATATGGTTTTCCTCTCTAGAGAAGTTCAGTATTGTGAAAAAGACCTGGTTTTTGACCAAAAAAGAACATGTACAAATCTAGATCATTCCTGGAAGCACGTCTATAAAATTTTTCCACCAGTTGGTTTATGTTTTTGTGCAGTGTTGCAAGGTGTTTCCTGAGAGCTTTTGGTTTAAGATGTCTAAGTCAAGAATAACGACCTGTAGTCTTTACTTTGGGAATCCTAACTCTACGTGAGATCATGGATGAATAAGGATGTTTATTTCCAAGCGGGGGGTGGTAATACGGGTCTCTCAGCTGCTATGTCTATTTTCTCTTCTTTGTCATCTAAGATGATGGATGCAGTGAGAAATTGGTGGGGTGTTTCATTTTTCTCAAAAACAAGCATTCTCAAACTGCTTATGATGTTAGTTTGTGTACCTTCAATATGTGCATTACCTAGTTGAAAGATTGGTGTGGCTAGCCCTGGTTTTTGAATGAGAGTTGTGGGTCTCCAGATGGTCATAAGGTATGGTGGTGTTGTGAGGTGGTTTATGGTGTTCAAAACCCTTTCGTAAGATCACTCACTACCTATTGCTAGGTGGGAGGTAGTAACATGGGTCTTCCAACTGATATGTTTTCATTTTCTTCCTCTTCATTTAATATGATGGATGTAGTGAGAAATCGGTGGGGTGTTTCATTTTTCTCAAAAATGAATGTTCTCAAACTATTGATGATATTCGTTTGAGCACTTTCAATGTGCATAAGGCTAGGTTGAATAATAGGTTCTACAAGGCCTGGTTGTTGAATGGGAGTTATAGGTTTCCAAATGGTCATAAGTTGTGGTGGTATGGGGTGGTTTGTTATGAAACTCAAAAACCCTAAAGTTTGAGTGTTGTTTTAGAATGTAGCTACTTTTTGGAAATTAAAATGCTGAAGAACTAGGGTCGATATTCCACTTCCTGATCTAGAGGATATGTTGTGGGAAAGATACTTGAACTATTTGTGAGTTCCAAGTAACTGTTGATATCATAGATTTTTTTTTAAGTGGAGGAATGATCCTAATGTTTTGTTGGATTTTGATTTCAAATAAGTAGTATGGGAATAATGAGTGATAGACTTTGTGAACAATTTGGTTTTCCAAGTATCTTGTTCAAGCAAAGACCTTATAAGCAATCTACTAATGTAACCTCTTTGTGTTTGATTCCTTTGTGTTCTTGAGTATGGAAAATGATATAATAGCACTGGACTGACTCACAAGCATGGAATTTTTGTACCTGAATGTCTATAGCTTAAGTTGTGAAATCACAACACCCAAGCCATAGTTACCAAAGTGTTTACTTTGATCAATGCAACCTAAAAATAAAACCAAAATGTTCATAAACCTTTAAGGATAAATCCTTTCAAGGAGTGCAAACATAAGGCTTTTTTCACAAGTATATACTAACTCAAAGGGTTTGTGATTTGACCCTCTTGTTCAATGTTTTTTTTGATGTGTTCTTTTTCTTTAATTCAAAAACAAAATTTGATGTCACAATTGTTTTTTGAATGTAATTAGATAAGTTTAACATTAACAAACAATTACAACCCTAGTGGAGAGAAACCATCCTCTTAGGTGGGCTTGCCTTATGCTCCAAAGAGATGATTCTACGTGCGACTTATGGCACGGGCTTGTAGTTGGACTTGGCAAGTAACTTCTCGAAAGTAAATTTCAATGCACCACTTTCAGAGAATGTTTTGGATAAATAGGGTGGCTTCTAAAACAATTGGCTCTTAGTCATGTTCTAGGGATATTATTTTTGGGCACCTACACATGCGGCATTTTGTTCAATTAAGAACCTTCCAACCCTTTCGGGTTTTTACACATCACAAGGATACTAAGGAAGAATACGTCAGTATAGGACATCCGCACCCGGTGAGTGATTAACTTTCCTCACACTCACAAAATATTTATATAGCGGTCTAGAATGAAAGTACGGCTTGGGTCGCCTATGAGTTCTCTAGTGTGGGATGTGTCTCAATAGGTAGGCCCTCTAAGAAGGTAATACTTTAAAATAAATGTGAAGCTCAAAAATGTTCTTCGCTCACCCAAGATCGCCAAAATGGTGGGAGGGGAGAAGACAAAACACTTCAGCTTTCCAATCAATGCATGCACAGAAGACAAGTCATCGCAAATTGATTCATTTTAAACACCTCGAATGGTGTTATCCCCAAGAATATGTGAGTAAACTGAAATGTTATTTTTATCTTTACACCAATTGAAGTGTTCAAGACATCAAGCAATTAAGATAGCAATGGTGTGAACATTTTGTTCATTTTAAGCCCCAAAGTTGAAGTGTTTCTAAGAAAGTTAGGCCTTGTCATTAATGGTCAACAAAATGTAAATCAGACGTTTTTCAACAAATTGAAATACGTTTGCGCTCTTTTTATGCACCAAATTTTCCTAACTATGAAAACATGAAATGTGTTCATTTTTAGAGCCCAAATTTGAAGTGTTTTATGTTCTTTTTATGAGCACCAAAAAGGAAATTCCTACTTTAGAAAACTTCAAAAAGGTTTATTTTAACAACACCAAATCAAGTGTGAGAGTTTTTTTGTTCAATTTTAAGCACCCAAATGAAAATCCTACTTTAGAAAGCTTTAAAATGTTCATTTTAGATAGCACCAAAATCAAAATGTGAGAGTTGTTTTGTTCAATTTTAAGCACCAAAATGAAGATTCTAAGTTAGAAAGCTTTGAAAATGTTCATTTTAGATAGCACCAAAATCAAAATGTGAGAGTTGTTTTGTTCAATTTTAAGCACCAAAATGAAGATTCCTAAGTTAGAAAGCTTTGAAAATGTTCATTTTAGATAGCACCAAAATCAAAATGTGAGAGTTGTTTTGTTCAATTTTAAGCACCAAAATGAAGATTCCTAAGTTAGAAAGCTTTGAGAATGTTCATTTTAGATAGCACCAAAATCAAAATGTGAGAGTTGTTTTGTTCAATTTTAAGCACCAAAATGAAAATTCCTAAGTTAATTAAAAATACTTATGGATCTAAAAACAACTTGGACCGATCGTCTTCCCTGCATAAAACAAGTCAATGTGTTTCAAATCCTGCATAAAATTCATTAGTTCCTATAAAACAAGAAAACATTTAGCAAGTTCATTAAAATAGTGCAGGATCTGTGCACTTGTTTTCCAAAGGAAATGCTCAGAAAAAAGATCAAAAGCTCAGAATTTTTTTTTTGCAAAAGCTCAAAATTTCTGGCAAAAGCTTAGATTTTCCGTACAGTGCAAACCCAAAAGAAAAATCAATAGCGTGGTTGTTTTAGAAAAAGCACTGGTTTTTGTGCAAAAGCGCCATTCCTATGGAAAAGGCGTGGATTTTCTAGCAAAAGCTCAAAAAAATTTCCAGTCAAAAGCGAGCTTTTGCTGGGCAGTCCGTGAAATGCCTCTAAAAGCTCCCGGAACCCTGTAACTTGCAATTTAGCTCAAAAAAATGTTAGTGAGGAGGACCTAGGTCCCACCGGGCGTGCCAAAATGTGTGAGGGGGAAGGATTCCATAAGGAAAATGATAATACAAAATCAAGATCAAAGTGTAAGACTGAAATCGAAAACTAATCTAATTCAAAAACACTTAATCTATCATATTCCATCACTCATGAAATGAACAATTCTAAGCTATTTGAATGAAATGAGATCCTAAGATTAACAAAAAAAATTCAAACAACACAAGAAAAGATTACCATCCCATGTTGGATTGTATTTGCATGATGTTGGGTTGTTCGTATCACTGCAAAGCCTCCATTGCTTGTACAAAAAAGGTTGATGATCGATGCTTGTTCTTGAATAAATGATGAAGCTCTCTCAATGGTGATCTTGACAGCACTTCGTTGCATAAGGTAAGTTGAAATTTTGATCATAATTTGCAAAGGGAAAGGTTTGTTATATAGAAAAAACAATTTTGAATCAACGGTCAAGATCGCGTTGGAGAATATCCAAATCAACAGTCAAAATGAGTTAAGAGGATTTAGACATGAGGAAATTGTACAAAGTTGATTGCACAATTAGGGTGATTGAAGAATAGATTGGCTAGTTAGCAAAATAGATTGCCTAGTTAGCAATTGATTGATCAATTAGGGTTGAGTTAGGAATTAGATGGTTGAGTTAGCAGAATAGATGCCTAGTTAGCAAAATAGATTGCTTAGTTAGCAAACCATGATTTTCTCAATCAAAAAGTGGGTGTGGAATATTAATTAATTAATTCCAATTTTGATTTAATTTTTATTTTTTCCAATTTGAATAGTTTGATTTGATTTGATTCAATTATTCAAATTTGGAGGAAAGTGTGATAATTAAATTATTGTGATTTAATAATTTAATCAATTTTGAGGAATAAGGTGAATTAGTGACGTAATCAAATAATCAATGCCATTTGACTAATCAAGATGAAATAAGATAAGATTAGGACTTGATTAAATAAAGGTAATTTATTTAATTAGTCGAAATGATGAAATGTGAATTAATCAAATAACATTGTATTATTCGATTAATAGTAGAATTAGGGTTTTCAGGACTTTATTAAATAAACTAGTTTTTTATTAATTTTGTCGAGAAATGATGGAATGTGAATTAATTAAATAATGTTATATTATTCAATTAATAGAGGAATTAGGGTTTCGAATGTCATTTGATGCCATTTGATGTGTCATGAGATGTCGTGGGATGATTTCAAGATGAATCGGGATGTTTCGAGATATTCCAAGTTCATTTAGAGATATTCCAAGTTGATTCAAAGTTGTTCTGAGTCATTTCGGGGTTGTTTTGAGGTGTTCCAAATTGACTTAGAGTTGTTCCAAGTCATTTCAAGGTCATTCCAAGACATTTCGAATTGATTCAGAGTTGTTCTGAGTCATTTCGGGGTCGTTCCAAGATGTTTTGAATTGATTCAGAGTTGTTCTTAGTCATTTTGGGGTCGTTCTGAGACGTTCTGAATTGATACAAAGTTGTTCTGAGTCATTTCAGGGTCATTCTGAGATGTTCCAAATTGATTTAGAGTTGTTCTAAGTCATTTTGGGGTCATTCCAAGACGTTTTGAATTGATTCAAAGATTTTTGAGTCGTTTTGGGGTCGTTCTGAGACGTTTTGAATTTGTGATAAGTGTTAAGTCAATTTTACATGTCTACAAAGAGTAAAAAGAATGAAAAGAGTTAAAAGAGGTGAAAGTGAAGTATTTTGTCACTTACTATTGCATTTTACCTTCTTGTAGCGTGAGAGTGACGAGTGAGACGGAAAGATGTCAAGCAAACGAGATTATAGGCCTACGCAATTGGACGTTCTTCGAGACCAGGTGGCACAAGACAAGTGTCATCACGAGGTGAGTCAATTTTGCTACTTGTGTTATGTGTTTATGTAATTATTTAATGATTTTTATGCATATCTAGGTTAATTTAGGATCTTGGAAATTTTTTTTGCAAAGTGTCCCCTTTTTTCGCAAAGTGTCCCATTTGTTCGGAAAGTGTCCCTTTTGTTTGCAAAGTGTCCCACTTTTTTTGCAAAGTGTTTCGTTTCTTCACGAAGTGTCCCAAAAGGGTTCTAAAGTGTCTAGGGCCTTTGGGAAAGCACACTAGATGAACTTTATTACACTTGCATGATGAATAAAGTAAAAATTAAAGAGATTAGATATAATTTAGAGCATATTTGTATGATTTTGATAGGTACCCACCCAATCGCGATAGTGATTAGGGGGTAGACAGTTGAGCTTCTTGAGAGATTTATCCCATCACTTTCAATAGAGGAGACAACGCACCTTCATGTCGTAGGAATCTATTGGGCATAGCTCATGCCTCTCATGAGGTACCATGATGCTATGTTGATGGCTCTTTGCAAGAACTGGGATGCGGATACATGCACATTCCACCTGCCAACAAGGGAGATGATGATTACCCTGGAGGACATACATCATATTCTTTGTGTTCTGATTCGAGGAGAACGGGTATGTTTTCAGAGAGACCACACCTTCAATGAGCAGAAGGCCAATTTACAGTATTGTCTAGATGGTCTAGTTCATGATTATCAGGTGAGAGGGTGGATTGATCTGTCGATGCTATTATATTCATGAGTGCCATTGGCTAGACGGATTATGATGCATACTGTAGCACTATTTCTTGTCCATGATGGGCAGGGAGCACACCTCAAGGGAGGACTAGTCCATTTGATTTGAGGGATGGCAGAGCATCGCATAGTGTATGCCTGGGGTCGGTGTATCCTAACACATTTGTATTATGATCTTGGGAAATTTGTATTCTGGGAGGTAGACAGTATGGTGCAATGCATGCTTCTATAGGTGTGGTGCCTAGAGCATATTATGTGTACCAGACCAGTCGGCTTCCCATGTGCTATAGCAGTAGGGTATCCTCAAGCTTTCGAATATCCTCTACAACGATTGTGGAAATATGGTGATTTACATTTTTGGAGAGTACGATTTGACCAATTGGAGGAGGATGAGATCTTATGGAGACCTTATCAACTAATGCTATAGTGGAAAAATCATACTAGACAGATGAGGAGATTGTAGTTAGATATATTTTTGGTTGGTCGTCATGATCATGTAGTATGTCCTTTTTACTACGAGTCATGTGGCAATTTGGACAGATTCATACACCACCCCGGGCATGATCCTCTTTCAAGAGGTTAGTGCGGAGTGCCCAAAGACTAGGTGATACAGTGCGGATCAACCTAGACCATGTGGCCAAGAGTGAATCTGACTACTCAGATCACAACTAGCCTCTAGTCTCTGACGCAAATGATGTCGGTTCCATAGGGGATTATGAGGAGTGGTGGATGGTGACACGACCAACACCGGTATATCCGATGGATGAAATAGTAGGAGATGCAGGTCCACTATCAGATGAGGGACATGATAGAGAGGATAGGGCCGAGGAGACACACTACATGGCTACAGACATATTCACTGATGTCATTGATGATGAGTACAATGAGGATGTAGATCTGGATTATGATGACCAGGAGGTAGAGGAGGATGAGGATGAGGAGCCACCCTTGAGTGAGAGTGATGAGGCAACAACTAAGGATCGATATGAGTGGGGAGATCCATCTCCCATTTATATGATGAGATCATGAGCAGTGACTGTAGCAGGCACCAGTACTCATAGTCGAGGAGAGGCTAGCACATCTTCTATGCCCCCTGTGTAGGATGATGTCAAGATTGCTCAGCCTACCAGAGATATAGGTGATGATATTTTATTTTATGCATGTACCTTAGTGTTTATGATTTTTATATATTTATATAGCATGATGATGTTTACTAATTGTGTATTGTTTCTACCTTACAAGAGTGACGAGAGACTGGCAGGAGCTCTATTGTCAAGAGGCTATAGAGATAGTGCCTGCATCCATCGATGGGGAGGAGATGGACTCTGATTATGTGCCCCAACCTATCATGGAGGAGTATCTAGAGTCACTTAGACCATTCACGAGGCTACGGGAAACATATGAGAGTGTGAGGAGACAACTCTGCTGAGCTAAGACTACAGGACGGTCATTCCAGACTCCAACAGAGGTTGAGAAACTATAGGCAGAGGTAGTACAGCTACAGGCAAAGAGGGAGTAGATAGCAGGGGAGCATTGGGTGGCCCTTGGGCGAATACAAGGCCCAGATTTTGCACTCAAGTTTGGTGGATTGCGGTCACGATCACATACGACCATCTCCCGATGTCCCGCTACCGAATCACGAGCACTAGAGCCCGAGGGGTCTAGTTCTCACAGACCTCAGTGACATTGTATAGTGTGATGAAATGTACATAAAACTTTGGATGTATATATATGAGAATTTTTTGTTTGATGACTTGTTTTAATGTGTTTGAATGGCAATGTGATGAATTAAATAACTTTTGCAAGATTTCTTAATTAATGTCTTCATGATTTAACAAATTTTATGTGATCTAATTAAAACTTATTACAGTTTTTTTTAGATACAACATGATGATTAAGTATGTTATTCTAAATTAAATGATGTAACTTATCATAACACACGAGATGAGTTTGAATAGTATGAAACCTAAAGTAATTATAAAAATAAATTAAATAACCACTTTAGTGCTCAAGACATATGCATGATTGGTTTGTCAAGAATGAAGCAATGTGAAAGCATATAGGATATGATCTAGTAGCTTTGACAACATTGCTTTATCATTCATACTATTCAAAGGGGTTAGACATAATACTGACATAAATGTGGCATTAAATAGGTTCCTTAAGGGGTGTTCCATCTAATTCTGTTAACATGTATGCACTAGACCCAAAAAAATTGTCAACGATGTATGGTCATAACCAATTAGAACTAAATTTGTCTCTTTCATTTGGGTTGGCATTGACATTGCGCTGATTAGCAGATAGAAATAAGTCACCCTTGTGGAATGAGCAAGTGATAACATTAAGATTGTAATGGTGATGTTTCCTTTTGTGATAAGCTTGAAGATGTTCAAGAGAATTAATGTGTTGTTCATCGAGCATCTCCAACTAGTGTAATCTTTGTTTTCTATAGTGTGTATCGTCAACCAATCCCTGAAGAGCAATTCTTAGTGTGGGAATCTCTAACTCTAAGGGCATTATTTCTTCACTGCCATAGACCAAATTATAAGGTGTGGTCCCTGTGGAAGATCAAACACTTGAACGATAAGCCCAAAGCACATAGTGTAGTTGTGTGTGCCAATCCCTATGATTTTTATTAATAGTTTTCTTCAAAATTTGTTCAAGGAATTTATTATTTGATTCAACTTGACCATTAGATTGTGGGTAATAAGGTGTCAAAAAAGGATGTTGGATGTTAAAGGTCTCCAGAAATTTCTTCACTTCATTATTCTTAAATGGTGTTCCATTATTAGAGACTAATGTGGAAGGGAGTCCAAAGCGAGCGATGATGTGTTCTAGGATGAAATGACATATTACCTCAACTATTGTAGATCAAAGAGGAATGGCCTCTACCCATTTTTTGAAATAATCAGTTGTAGTGATGATAAAGGTATGTCCAATGGAAGAAGGGGGAATTTTTTTTCCTATAATGTCCAATCCCCAAATCGCAAAGGGCCATATCGAAAGTTTAGTTTGAATTTCATTAGCAGGAGCATGATGTAAATTGGTATGTTCCTGACATTTATGACGTTTCTGAACGTAATCAAAGCAATCGCGTTCCATGTTGCGCCAGTAATACCCCATATAGATAAGTTTTTGAACCAAAGTTTTCCCTCCAAAATGTCCACCACAAGCACCTTCATGGGCTTGGTGAAGTGCTAGAGGTATCTCGGATTTGTTTAAGCACCTAAGTAAGAGACCATTGAATGACCTTTGATACAGCACATCGGCGAGGATGATATATTTAGATGCAATTTTTCATAAACGAGCACAAAGGTTTTTGGTTGTTGGCTCAGGAAGGGTACAACTTTTCAAATAGTTGAATATGGTATCATTACCATTCACTTGAGTTTTCCTCATTTTTTCATTAAAACGTCTTCTATTTTTACATCAATCAAAGGTTGCATGACAGGGTGAATAGTGAATGTGAAATTTTTTGAAGGATCTTGAGGGGATATAAGAGAGGTTGCACTTTCCATTGCATCTACAAGTCGATTATCTTTTCGTGGGATGTTATCAATGGTAAATGTTTGAAACATCTCCAATAAGTGCAGGTCTAGATTTTTGTATTTGGATAATTTGTCATGCTTGGCTTGATATGTTCCATTTATTTGCTTAATTAATAATTGTGAGTCACCAAAGATCTTAATAGCTTTGACACCCATGATTAAAGCAGCATGTAACCCAACAATTAGTGCCTCATACTCAGTTATGTTATTCATACATAGGAAATTTAATCGATATGACAAGGGAATAGGCTTTCCAATAGCACCAAAGCCTGTTCTACACTTAGATCCATCAAAATATAATTCCCATGTATGAACGTTTGTTGTCAACACACTATCATTAGGAAAACAAGCATTGGTAGGTAACATTAGAGGAGAAGAAGTGTCAGCTAAGTGGTCGATCAAGGCTTGGCCTTTGATTGCTTTTTTTGAAACAAACTTAAGATCAAACTCAGTCAACAACATTACCCATTTAGCTAGACGTCCTGATAAGTCAATTTTATTAAAAAGATGTTTGAGAGGATCAAATTTTATCATGATATGTATTTCAACATTTAGTAAATAATGTCACAACTTACTAGTAGCAAATACAAGATCCAAACATTGTTTTTCGATTGGTGTGTATTGGGTTTCATAATCGATTAAAGTTTTAATAATGTAATAAACATGATGTTCTTTTCCACTATCATCTTGTTGAGCCAACAATGTTGCAAGAGCATGGGAGATGCTTCGATGTAAAGGATGAATGGTTTCTTTGGCATAGCAGGTTGTAAAACGGGTGGAGTTGCAAGGTATTCCTTCAAACTCTCAAAGGCCTGTTTACAATCCTCATTCCAATCAAAATGCACATCCTTCTTGAGGAGATGTGTGAAAGGTAATGTTTGATCAACTAAGGAGGCAGAAAAATGACGGATAGCTTGAATTCTTACTTGTAATGTTCACAATTTAGAAATGTTCTTAGGAGGTGGCATGTTTATTATAGCATCAATTTTTGTGTCCACCTTAATGCCTCTGTGAGATATGATAAACACTAAAAAATTTCCACTATCTACTCCAAAGACACACTTTTTTGGATTTAGCCACATGTTGTACTTATGTATATGTTCAAAGATTTGTCAAAGAAAATTCACATTGTCTTGTCTTGTTAAGGATTTGGAAAGGATGTCATCAACATAATCTTCCAAGATTTCATGTATGTAATCATGAAATATTAACGTCATTGCTCTTTGATAAGTTGTGCCTACATTCTTTAATCTAAAAGGCATCATAACCCAACAAAATGTTCCCCAAATAGTTGTGAATGTTTTCTTGTATTGATCTTGTGGGTTGATGAAGAATTGATTATAACCAGAAAATCCATCCATGAATGACAACAAAGCATGCCCCGCAGTTGAATCCACGATCATGTTGATATTAGGAAGGGGAAAATCATCTTTTAAAGAGGCTTTGTTCAAGTCACGAAAATTTGTACATATCCTAATACGATTATCAGGTTTAGCAACTACGACAATGTTTGAGATCCAAGGAGAATAATCAATAGGTCGAATGAAACCTACGTCAAGGAGTTTTTTGAGTTCCCCTTTAACTTTCAAAGCTATCTTAAGATTCATTTTTTGTATCTTTTATCAAATAGGCTTAGCATTTTCAGTAAGAACAATGTTATGTGTGACTATCTTTGGATCTATTCCTGGCATATTTGAATATTTCGAAGCAAAAATTTCAAAAAAATCATGGAGCAAGGTTGTGGTATCCTCTTGTTCTTCATCACCAAGGCACTTCCCAATCTTAATAACCTTTTCTTTATCATTGATATCCATTGGTATATCAATTGTATCTCCCATTTGACTTAGGAGATTTAGGAGCATATGGTTCGATGCTCATGTTTGTCTCATTAGTATCAACATCTTTTTGCTTGATACTAATCATAGCGCAAGTAACTTTTCTCTTTGAAGAAGATGACTTATCAAAAGCTCCTAAAATTTGTTTAAAGGCTTCATCACTTTCAATGTATTCCTAGGACAGTGGGGAATCCATATCGATGAATTCAAGATGCTTTAGTGTAAGAGTGATTCTTAGTTTACATGTGATGGTGTTGATGTTTAGTGATGGTCATTGAGTTTATTTTGTTGTCTTAGAAAAAGAATACCCCAAACTAGTCTTTGTCTCTTGTGTATTGGGTTCATTAGGGACACAAATTCCTTGTTCATTCTTTCCACATCCTTTATTGTTATATCCCAATTATTTCATAAGCTTATAACCTCATCCATAGTGTCTTTCCATTTCTTTCAGGTTGGGTGGTTGTTGATAATCTATCTCATCAAAATTTGTGGTATATTTTGTATTCTCTTCCAAAGGAGATGAGGTAGATGTTGGGGAAGATTCTTTTGAATGGTGAGTTGACATAGCCACTGGTTCTTGTTTTTATCCTCTTTTTGTGTGATTATGTATTCATTCATAAATGAAGGTGTGAATTCTAATGTACCCCAATCGTCACCTAGTAATTTAGACACATATTCTTCTTCGTGCTTATTGGTTTGAAGAGGTTATATGTGAGATGTTGGAATTAAATTGTTCAGAGGACTTGCTCCTTTTTCAAGTTGTAAGCAACTTTCAGGTTCAGGGTCTATTTCAACTTGATAAACTTTGTTGTTATAGAAATATTTCATTATGCGATGAAGGGTCGAAGGCATCCATGCATCTCATGAATCCATGGTCTTCCTAAAAGAAGATTGTATTCAAGATCATAGGGCATGACATGAATAGGAAATTGCAAGGTAGCCATTCCGACTATGATAGGTAAAGTGATTACACCGAGCGGTTGCTTTGTACTATTGTCAAATCCTCTAATAGATAAGGAATCAGGTTTGATTTGAGATTTATCCACGTGTAATTGATCGAGGAGATTTACACTGCACACATTAAGGGAAGATCCATTGTCAACAAAGGTTCTTTTGATGCCTATTGTAGTGTATTGAGAAAATATCATAAAGGCCTCATTTTTCTTCCTTAATTCTAACAGAGGGAGCTCATGTTGATGAAAGGTAATGTCTACATTAACTGCATTCATTCCTTGTATAAGAGCTACCACATCATTTGTGTTTGTACCAGAAGGAACCACTATTTGTTGCAATGTTGTTTGTAACATGGAATGATAGTTTGGTGAATTCTATAGAAGGTCCCAAAGGGATATCTTTGTGGGAGTGCTCTTAACAAGATCATACTCTCTTAATCGAGGAGCACTAGGAAATACAAAATTAGGAAAAGGTAAAGAGGTTTGGGTTGGTTGTGGTGGTTTCAGATTATTTATAGTGTGATGTATTTGAGCAAAAACATCATGCTTATGTGGGTAAAGAGTAAACTCAGGTTTAGGTGAAGGAAGAGGTTTATGTGAAGGTGGGTAAAGGACAAGTTGGGGTTGAATTACATTAAAATCTTTTGTTTTAGTTTGTTCACAACAAACCTTAGTGGATGGATTTTGTGAGATGAAATCCCAAAGGGCTTCATCTAACATATCAAAGTCATCACTACTAAAAGGTTTGGAGGATAAGTTATCATTGGTTGATTTGGGTTTGTCATCACAAGCCTTAGTGGCAAAACTTAGAGAGAGGAAACTCTGTAGAGCTTCATCTAAATTATCCAAGTCATCTCTACTAAGGGGTTGGGATGATATAGTTTTTCAAAAGTGAATCGTAGTTTTTATTGGTTCATTTGATGTTTTGAGATTTTTGTTTGCATTTTTTGATGAATCTGATCTAAATGAGCTAGGAACTAATGCTAAAAATGAACATTGTAAGAATCTAATGCTATTAAAAATTTTCATTTAAAGTAAAGTATGCTAATGCTAATGATGTGAATGTACCATTAAATAACTAAACATATACAAAAAAGTAACTGAGATAAACAATAATTGAAGAAACTGTAAACAGAATGCTAAAAACATTGATGCAAAATGTGTACTAGGACTAAGTCACCCAGGGTGGCGAATTAGTCCTAGTAGAGGAATTTCTGAGGATTTTTTGAATTTTCTGATGAATAAGAAATTGTTATGTACTATATCATGCAAATCTGAAGTTCATGCAGAATTTCACTATTTAGCAAAGAAATGAAATGCAATAATACAAGCTTAAATGAGCCCTTCACTAATGCAACTTTTAAAACCCTAGAATGCAAAACAATGAAAAACCTAATGCAACTTTGATGCAAGTTAAACCTAGGATGCACTTGAAATCAAAAGAAAAAAAATGTTCTAAAGTAGGGTTCACCAAAATGTGAATAGAGATTTTGGCACCCAAATGCTTTCTAACCCTTCTAGGGTTTTTCACCCAAAAGGGGAAAGATGGGCCAAAATGCAATGTACACATTCAAGATTAATGTAAAATGGATGCAATATGCCTAATTATGATGTCTAAATGCAACTAACTGAAAAAGAAAGATGAATATTAATGCTAAATCTAAAAAAAATGCAAGTTGTTGGAAAACACAGTGTGATATGTAGAAAGATGAAAAGAATGCAATAAAGAACCAAATAAAGATGTTAAATTGAAATTGTACACTTGGAAACTAATGAAGGTTGAGATGGAGATTGCAGATGTCTCAAAAAATTTGGAAAATTTAATTTTTGAGCCTACTAGGACACTTACGCCAAGCTGGGTGACTTAGTTCCAGATCAGGGAAACTGACTAGAAAGTTGTTTTTGCCAGATGGGTATCTGAAACTGTAAAAATCTCTAAAAAAATAGTATAGTGGGACTAAGTTGCCATTGTTGGCGACTTAGTCCACTTTGGATTTTTAGAAAATTTGAAAGTGGAAACAGAAGCCCACAGTCTGCACTCTACTTTTTGACGTAGACTCAGATCCAAGTTTGCAAAATTACCTTCCTTAGGCTAAAGATAGAGAGAAAATGGAAGATGGAACCAATTTGAAAACAAGTCTTTAGACTTGATTTGATGGCTAGTTGCATCTCCTCAACCTAGATTTCTCCATGATTCACCATAGGCATCCATGATCATCCCTTTGCAATGTAAGATACTGGACAAAAAGTGAGCTCGAAGACCTACAAATCCCTAGCTTGTTGCCCTAAAGATTCGACTTTGTTGTAGATAGGATAATGAATCTTCTTGTGAAAGATATTTGGCTCTTGACTTTTGAATTTGCTTGATGAAAATGACTTAATGTTATAAAAATGACCTAAAAACATGTATTTATAGGAATTAACACCGAATTATTCATTATTTTAACTTCACAGGCCGACATCCATCTGGATTTTGAATTAAGTCGGTGATTTTCTTGCTCAAAAGTGGAAAATACCTCAAAAGGGACTAAGTCGCCACCCTGGGTGACTTAGTCCCACCAGGGATTTTTGAGGTGGGTTTCATGAAATTTGAGTGGTTTGAATGTTGCTTGTCGGGATTTGTATGATTTGTGAGTGGAATAGGCCTTAAATTCCAAAATAATGAGCTTTAGGGGCCTATAAATGCAGTTTTTAAGGGGTGATTGATGCAAGGGTGTCTAAAATAGGACTAAATTAGGTCACATATTGTACTTTCTACAAAGGAGTACAATTTTCATGTCCACATTTCTACTCGTAATCTATGGGTTAAATATGTTCTCTTCTGACATGCATGGTGGATCATTTTATTCTAAAAGCAGTGCCTATTTCATCAAGTTATAAAGCCATACCATACCAAGGGATACAAGATATCTTAATAACAAAGGAATTTGGCTTAAACATAAGCAAAAAACACAAATATCATATGAAACAACTATGTATAGTTATTTATCCATCTACAAAAAACTATAAAATCATATGTAATAGATAACTAATCATTACAAAAAACTAAAAATCATATTCATTATGGTAACCATAGTGTGTTATGTATTTATTTTCCATAAAAGTTTCAAACAACACTATAAATATAACACATGGAAACAATGTGATGCAATCACTAATGAAATAAAAGTACCATTGAAATTGGATATAGTCATATTTACAATGTGTGAAAACTTTGCAAACATTTGTGACTAAAAATTTCACAAATATTGGCTATAATAACTAAATAGTTTGTAAACATTGTCAACTAGGTCAACCATTTATGAATATGTAATGTTTTTGTATTGTCACTATCAAGAGAAAATCTTTGCACTTTGATTCTCAAGTTAGACTTCATGACATACAACATAATTATCCCATAATTTGTGTGTAACAACCTAAATGATGATATCACATGGTGCATCTCGAACCTAGCAATGTAATTCAATTTTAAGACAACAAGCAACCATTCCTTGACAGTGCCCTTGTGAAAAATAATTCAAGATTCTCCCTTAAGGAATATCATGAATTTCATGCTCAGATCATTGGGAATACTATGCTTCTCGATGATTATTGTTGGTTTAATGGATACCTTCCAAATGTATCCAACTAGGAAAAGGTCTTGAATCTCTTGGTAAAGATGAATTGGCTAGTCACACAAATTTATAATCTATATTTGTAGATTGTGATATTTAACGTCCAAGTTCATTATAGCCCATACATCATAGAGGAAGTTAAAGTAATGAGCATAATTATGAAATTCGATGTGACAACACTTTGGTCCATTTGTGTCGATTCTCCTTAACATATTTTCCCTCAACTTGTACAAGAGACTCAATTCCTCTATCCAAGCGAGGAAATTACATTAAAGATATTGGTGGTAGTTGGTCAACCAAATAGAGACCCATGTATGTGCATCACATGACATCTTGTGTACCTGCATCAAATAAATTATTAGCTTTCACATCTTGACCATTCAATGCAAAATTAGAACAAGTAGAATTAAATAACATAGAACCCACTATGTTTTCCACCTTGCCAATATGTTGTGCATTTTTTTTGTTAATCATACAAAGAAATCAAAATGTAATTTTCACTCAAACAAACAGATGTGGTGCATGTCTAGGGTACAAGTATTAACTTAAGAGATTCTACATGTTCTTGAGAGGTTGACCTTTCACCAAGCAGAATCAAATAACACATAACCCACTATGTTTTCCACCTTGCCAATATGTTGTGCTTTTTTTTTGTTAATAATACAAAGAAATTGAAATGCAATTTTCTCTCAAACAAATAGATGTGGTGCATTCCCAAGGTACATGTATTCACTTAAGATATTCTATTGATTCTTGAGAGGTTAACCTTTCACCAAGTAGAATCAAATAACATAGAGCCCACTGTGTTTTCCACCCTGCCAACATGTGCATTTTTTTGTTAACCATACAAAGAAATTGAAATGAATTTTTCACTCAAACAAATAGATGTGGTGCATGTACAAGGTACATGTATTCACTTAAGATATTCTACATGTTCTATAGAACTTGAGGAAGGAGCATGTGTAGTATGTGAAATGAGAAAATGACAATGCAAAACTGGAGAAACACATACTAGAATGCCTGAAATGAAAAACAAAATAGATCTAAAAAACACTTGAAAAGAAGTAGAGCAGAGTGAGTGAGATAGATAATGTATTGAGTTAAAATTGTCTAATTTCAGATAGATGCTAATGTAGAAAAATAGAATCAGTTCGGTGGAGACATGAAAGTTCGATGTGAAAATTGTAGACAACTTGTGTGAACAACGTTTTTAGAAGATACAACTACATTCTCTTATTAGAAAGACACTCTAAATGTTGACCAAAAAGAAACTACAAAGCTACATAACAGTATTGAAAAATGTGCATGTGTATTATGTGCAATGGATAAATGGCAATGCACAAGTGGAGCAACATGTACTAGAATTCCTGAAATGAAAAAAAAATCCACTATTAAAACACTCGAAAAGAAGCAGACCAAAGTTAATGAGATAGATAATGTTTTGAATGAAGAGATTCTTCTTGCTCTTCACAAGTTGAGGAAGGAGTGTGTGCATTATGTGTAATGAGAAAATTCAAATGCACAATTGGAGAAAAAGGTACTAGAATGCATGAAATGAAAAATGATTTTTTTTACAAGCACTTGAAAAGTAGTGCAGAAAAACAAAAGCAGTTGGGTGGAGACATGAAAGTCCGATGTGAAAATTGTAGACAACTTGTGTGAACAAATTTTTGAAAAGATGGCATGCTTACCTACAGACAAAGGTTCACTGATGTATAATTCTACACTCCTTAGTAACTCTTCAAAAATCACTAGAGTGAATGCATGTTGGATGACATCAGCTTGTCACCGTAGTCAAAATTTTATATGGAAGCACGCTATTGCATAATTTCATAACAAAAATGGACTTACCTATGTATAGTTGTTAAATTGGAACCATAACTTCCATTGGGTTTATACTCATGAAATACAATCGCCGAAAAGGACTCATTTCTATACATTTGAATGTTGAAGAGAACAAAAATGACAAAAAAAGTTCAAAAAGTTTATGAGGTGGTAGAAGTCGGTTAATGGAAAAAGAAATCTGCAATACCATTCCTATTATAATATAGAAATTGAAATGGATTTTCTCATACTCACTTGTATTGTATGTTGTATCCTCTAGCCCATCCATAGTAGGTAAAGAATGGTTCCATTTTATACACAAGTGTGTAATACAAATAGTCCACTTGCCTTGTGCATTTTTTTATGATCACATAAGTATCGAGTTTTCAATGTGCAATGGTATGACTTGATGGAAGAATTTGTATCCTAGTTGGAATATGGGAATACTCTAAAAAAATTCGCTCACATGGCTATAAAAAAGTAATAGTGAAGTAAACCACAATGTATTAGAGGTAACGTTAAAGAATGTGAATGGTGTGAATTGAAAGAGGTGATAGAAATTGTCAACTCACCAATTCAACCATCTCCTTTGCACCAAGTCTTTTTAAAGTACAGTAAAAATTGAGGCTAATCATTGAACTCCTCAAATAAATTGTTCAATAGGTGAGTAATTTTATCTTCACTATCACCTATCTCCATCATGATCATGCCAAGTTTGTGGAAGATTTCCATTTACCTATCCTTGGCTACGTAATTATGTACATTCTTCATACAAGCCCTTTAAACATGCCAAATGTATAGAAGCACATGAAATCCAAAGATAGCCCTAATAGAAAATACAAAGGATATTTTTTAGCGCTCATTTTCATGACAAAGTGGCATTGAAAATAAATAGAAAACGAGAAAGGTACGTAAACCAACCAAAACTTTCACTTACTATATGGCCTAAATTTCTAGAGTGGCATCATCGGTCAAAAAGCATTGATTCTCCAGTTAGGTTTGGATCTTCTTCCATGGGAATGCATGGTGTTTAGCCAACCAAAAATATCCTCAATCTTTTTTCACGAGGAGACTTCCCATGCTATAGGCACACCACTATGTTGCTCATCAAAAATTAGAAAAGTATATAATTTGTATTGTAGACATAACAAGTCAATGTGAACATTGTCAAATAGCCAATAAGATCATTGAAAAGATGAATAAGTATTTGTTGATGTTTATAATTCCTCACCCCATATTTGTTAGTGTAAAATGTGGAATCCATGGAGATGACTGAATTGTGCGAGTGGAAAACCATCATATCTAGCATCCATGGAGTCTGAACCTTGATAATGAAAGGTGTCTTGTTTCCATGGGGCCACTAAAACTAGAAGTTGTCCTTTTCATGTGCATTCCACATTATGATACTTGACGAATCATATTTTTGTTTCTATGTATGAATAGAGCACACCTTTTTCCAAGCATTCATTACATCCTTTCTTGTCAAGAATTCATCTCTCTTACTCATCATGCAACAAAAAATAGGATCAATGAGGTGTCTATCCATTATTGCATTGAAACTCACATCTATGAGCAAAAGGATTTCAATATAGATTTTGCATTCTACGAATAGATTAGGGGTGAACCTGGCATGCAAGTCTCCACTTATGTCATTAATGCCATGGAAAAAATCACCATTGACATCGATGTGAAACATTTCTTTGATGATAAAGTACACAACATCAGGTCTACCATACATAACCTTTGCAATACAGTGGCATAGACAACGTCACCTTTTTATAAACATTTTTTGTCCTTTTTGTGGTGGGGGCTTGTTCTTTTGGTCTTCAGGATCATATGCACACCAGTAGCTATAAGGAAAACATCATCTTCAAGCAAGAGAGAATAAAATATCATTGAAACATACACATGAATGTTGTAAGGTACAAACATGTGCCACATAATTGCTTTGTTATAATTTTTCATTGATGGGACCCGTCATGGTCTTCTTCTCTCTTTTTTTCACGTAGACACATGAAGCTTTGGAACCTTCAAGCAACCCTTCACCACAAAAAAAATCACCGAGTCTGCTATGAGGAATTACTATGACAAGGTCAACGACCCCATCCTTTTATATGGCAATAGGAGTCCACTCCAAATTGTAAGAGGAAAAAGGAGAGAATCCATCCTGTACATCTTACACCTCCAGCTCATCTTCCTTTTTCTATTTCAAGCCTCTCCCCATTCTAGGTAAGGTAGGAATTGGATGAACATTTAAAATTAGAGTAGATTGTGTCAAAGACAAGAAATAAATTATTCATTGAACATAAATAAAATGTGCTTGCATTACTACCACCAACGTGAAACCAATAGGAGGTTGCCAACTTTTGTTGAAGAAAATAATAAGTGATAGATTGAATCAAGCTAGGCATAAAATATTAAACAAATGCGGGTTGGAAATCAAGGTGTGTAGCTCAACATACAAGTGGACATAGATAATGATGGCACAATCACAAGCGTACGTGCACATTCAACGATGAGTCCATTTTAGGTGTGGCACAAAAAATTGTTTAACCTGAAGAGGAAGATTGTGAAAACCAACCTTCCTTTTAAAGTAAAGTTGTGTTGTTTGAGCAACAACACGATGAGTGGTTCAACCTAAAACTTTGTATGTGGCGTACAAGTGTAACGTGCATAATAGTATGTAATTACTTCTATAGTTGCAACAAGAAATGTATTATTTTGGGAAGATACAAACTGGTTGTGGTGTGTGTGTATGTGTTAATGGAGATGAAAGGTTAGAAGACAACCAAAACTATTTATGACAACATTGTATGTAAAAAAATTTGCATCCATTGTTTCCAGCAACGCCAAAAGAATAACATGTTTGTTGCATTTGTTGACAAAATAATGAATCAGTAATGGAGAGAATCAAGAAAGGAATAAAGGTGTAAAATTTCCTATCAACCATGATGTAAGCAAATGCAAGTTGGAAATCACAGTGTTTAGTTGAACCTCCAAGTGGACATAAAGACTACAAGTAAATTTGTAACCCCGCATGAAAATAAAACTAAGAGTTCATAGTATATGGGGTGTACAAACCTCTTTTACTTGAGTAGGAATGTTTTGATATCAAGCCTTTCATTTGGGGTGACTTAACATGAGCAAAAAAAGCACATTTGACAATTCATGAAATAAAAAGTGCAGGTTGAACGATGCAATGAGTGGTTCAACCTGCAACTTTATATGTGCCGTACGAGTGTAACATGCATAACAATATGTAATTACTTCTACAGTTGTAACAACAAATATTTTATTTTCGAAAGATACATTGGTTGTGGTACATGTGTATGTGTTAATGGAGATGATAGGTTATAGGTAAACCAAAACCTTTTATGACAACCTTGTATGTAAAAAAATATGCATCCATTTCTACCAGCAACGCTAAAAGAATAACACATTTTTTGCATTTGTTAACAAAATAATGAATCAATAATAGAGTGAATCAGGAAAGGCATAAAGTGTAAAATTTCCTATCAACCATGATGTAAGCCAATGTAGGTTGGAAAACACAGTGTCTAGTTGAACCTCAAAGTGGACATAAAGACCGCAAGTAAATTTGTAACCCTGCATGAAAATAAAACTAAGAATTTAGAGTATATGGGGTTTACAAACCTCTTTTACTTGAGTAGGAATGTTTTGATATTGAGCTTTTTGTTTGGGGTGACTTAAATTGAGTAGAAAAAGCACATCTAGAAATTTATGAAATAAAAAAGTGCAAGTTGAACAACACGATAAATTGTTTAACCTGCAACTTTGTATGTGGTGTTTGAGTGTAATGTGCATAACAATATATAATTACTTCTACAGTTGCAACAACAAATATTTTATATGGGAAGATACGTTGGTTGTGGTGTGTGTGTATTTTTTAGTGGAGATGAAATGTTAGAGGGCAACCAAAACCTTTTATGACAACCTTATATGCCAAAAATGTGCATCCATTGTTGCCAACAATGCCAAAAGTATAAGACGTTCTTGCATCTATTGATAAAATAATGAATTAGTAATGGAGTGAATCAAGAAAGGAATAAAGGTGTAAAATTTCCTATCAACCATGATGTAAACCAATGTAGGTTGGAAAACACAGTGTCTAGTTGAACCTCCAAGTGGACATAAAGACTGCAAGTAAATTCACAACCTTGAATAAAAATAAAACTAAGAGTTCAGAGTATATGGGGTGTACAAACCTCTTTTACCTAAGTAGGCATGTTGTGATATCGAGACTTTTATTTGGGGTGACTTAACATGAGCAACAAAATCACATCTGGAAATTCATGAAATAAAAAAGTGCAAGTGAACAACATGATGAGTGGTTCAACTTGCAACTTTATATGTGGCGTACGAGTGTAACATGCATAAAAAATGTAATTACTTCTATAGTTACAACAAAAAATGTTTTATTTTGGGAAGATATGTTGGTTGTGGTGTGTGTGTATATGTTAATGGAGATGAAATGTTAGAGGGAAACAAAACCTATGACAACCTTTTATGTCACAAAATGTGCATCCATTGTTGCCAGCATTGCCAAAAGAATAACACATTTTTTGCATTTGTTGACAAAAAATGAATTAGTAATAGAGTGAATTAGGAAAGGCATAAAGGTGTAAAATTTCCTATCAACCATGATGTAGGCCAATGTAGGTTGGAAAACATGGTGTCTAGTTGAACCTCCAAGTGGACATAAAGTCTGCAAGTAAAATTACAACCCCACATGAAAATTAAACTAAGAGCTCAGAGTATATAGGTGTACAAACCTCTTTTACCTAAGTAGGCATGTGATGATATCAAACCTTTTGTTTAGGGTGACTTAACATGACTAGAAAAATCACATGATATTGCATGAACTAAAAAAGTGTAGGTTGAACAACACAATGAGAAGTCCAACTTACAAATTTGTATGTAGCCTATAACTGTAACATGCATAATAATATGTAATTACTTATATGGATGCCAACAATGTCAAAAGAAAAGAAAAATGTTCTTTGTATCTACTCATAAAATAATGAATCACTAAAGGAGTGAATGAACATAGGCTAAAATGTGAAAAAGGTTAGAAAAAGGTTGTCTAATCAAACCATTTGTTTGACATAAATTTAAATGAGGACGAAAATTAGATCTTATACATGAAAAACTACTAATTGTGCAACTTCAGCACCATAATGTTTATTTGAACCTGCAACTTTTTTTATGGCCTAAAATGGTAACATGGAAAATGAAATGTATTTACCTATAGAAATGAATGACACAATAAAAAATATAACACAAGTTGGGTGTGGTGCATGTGTATATGTGGGTAACTTCTTACCCATATTTTGTTATGGACTATGAAATATCTCATTCAAACATTCACAATTTTGAAGCCTATAGTCATTTTTTTCTTCTATCTTCACCCTCTGACTAGTACAAAACTTTAAAAATTTTACTTTCCTTGTATAGGTTGAAACATTCTTCGAATGGGGATAATGCATCAGTACTCATGCTTGATTACCCCAATAAAATAAATAATAAATCTAACAATATATTGTATATAACATTGAATGGAAACCATTTGTTTCATCATTACACTAAATCTTAATTCATTTCCTTGTTCTTTGCATATTTTGTCACAAATTATGGATGAAAAAAGAAAGTGAAATTTTGAATACAATATAATAATTAACAAATCATGTGAAACTTAGAAATAATACTATCTCTTTCCATTAATACAAATCATAGATTGTTGCCAACTATTTGCTATAGCAGGCAGCATGTCCATTATGAAGTGTCTACTATAAAATTTCACCTATGCCACTATAAAATTGTAGGTTAGAAAATGCTAGGTGTTATGAAACCTGCAAGCCCCATACAATTTAGAAGTCATTAAACACATAAAAAAACCAATTGGTTAGTCATCCCTCACCTCGATTTGATTTTTTTGATGTGTCTCCTACGTGCAAGACATCCCCAAGTTGTCGACCCTTTACCTTTCAACAAGTAGAAGGAAATAACTGAACACCCAAGATGTTATACAAACTGCAATGTTTTATTTTTTTGTGCATTTATTTGTCAAACATATGAATAATTTGAATGCAATTTTAACTATAAACCACACTTGTAATAAATTATGAAGATCACTTGCACTAAAAACCATAGTGAATGAGATAGATAATGTTTTTACTTAAGAGATTCTTCTTGCTCTTGAGGAATTGAGGAAGGAGCATGTGTAGTATGTGCAAAGGTGAAGAAACAATGCAAAAATGGAGGCATAAGGTACTATAATTTATGAAATCAAAAAGGAATCTTCTCTAAAAAAATTGAAAATAAGGAGATCAAAATTAATGAGATAGATATTATTCTAACTGAAGAGATTCTTCCCACTTTTGAGAAGTTGAGGAAGGAGTGTGTGTAGCATGTACAATGGGAAAATGGAAATACAAAAGTGGATAAACTCAAAATATTTTGTATTGCATATGAATTTGCGTGAGAAAAGAAAGTGAGAGATGATGCTATAAGTGGATTTCAACTAATGAAGTTAAACATTCTTGAACATAAAACTAATGAACCACCCCGAACTCTCCACCCTTGAGCTTTGAACAAGCAGAATGAACTAACTCACAACCCACTATGTTTTCTTATCTACAGGTATATTTTAATGATATTAGGAAATCCAAATGCAATTCATACTGCAAGTAACAATTTTGGTAAATTTTGAAGGTTCCTTTTCTTACATTTTTAATGTCTAAACAACAAAAGGTTTTCATTACAGTCATATTGTCTATGTATAATCGAAGGTAGGAAAACATAGGGCATTATAAAACCTACAACCCACATAGTGTTGTCAAACCCTCTAAACATAAACACCTAATTGGTTGGTCACCCCTCAGCTAAATCTAGTTATTTTTTATGTCTCCCCTAGCTACAACTCCTCCCCTAATTCTCCACCCTTGAGGTTAGAATAAGCAGAATTATATAAATCACAACCCATAGTATTTTCCAACTTTCCTTTAGTTTAATGATTCGAGGAAATTGAAATGCATTTTTTAGTCTATCTAAGACTTGTTATATATTTTCAAGGTGTTTTTCATTACATTTGTATTGTCTAAACAACAACAAAAATTCACTACAATCATATTGTTTGTATAATTGGAGGTTAGAAAATATAGGGTGTTAAGAAACCTGTAACCCACATAGTGTTATAAAACTCTCTATATATAACAACCCAATTGGTTGGCCATCCCTTAGCTAAATCTAGTTATTTTTATGTATCCCCCAACTACAACTCCTCCTCGAACACTCCACCCTTGAGCTTTGAAAAAGTAGAATGAACTAACTCACAACCCATTGTGTTTTCCTACCTACCTATATTTTAATGATATGAGGAAATCCAA